>RCAB01000100.1:0-169832 GCA_003640385.1 Setaria digitata
TGTTGCTAAATGATGATCCCCAACTCGATAAAATCTCTTTGAAGAAAGACTGACTGAAAGCTAACCACTGTGACCATAAAATGAAATTATCCTTATGCAGATCCACGAGAAGACGGAAAGTTGGTAAGATTGAACTTCATTTCGTAATGGATCTTTCTGCCAGCAACATTCTTTCAGCAAATTTAAAACAACTAACTCCACAAATAATGAGTTTTAGAAAAAATATCGCGCAAATTTTGTTTACTGGCTCTCACTTGCCAAAATTTAGAGAGATGGAAAGAACATGGAGAGACTAATTCCTTAAAAAAGTGAATCATTTTGTGCTATTGAGATTTTAACAGAAATTTCAGTAAAACTTTTACCAAGGCATTACTCGCTTAGCTGTCATGTACATCCTCGCGTAAGGGAGATCGACGGAATGTAAGACAAACTCGAGAATTAAAACTGTAAAGTTTCCCGCATTTTAACTTTCCAGAAATCCAAATCAAAAATGAAGCAGAGAAATTCAGATCAACTAACAGTTAATTCAGGTCGGTAGTTCCACAAGCCCCCAATATCGCTTGTGCGCTCGTAGCCTATCACATCTAAGCCAACTGCACGACATTCCTTGATGGCTGGTAGACCGCTCGCCCCTGCACCTATCACACAAACTCTCATTGCACAGACAGACCAACTACACAGCCAAAAGAATCCAATACAATTGTCCTGGTTTTCCTTGCTGAATAAAATCTGACAATTTGGGACAAATGTCATTCCCCCTTTCCGCCTTCCTTTCTAATCTGTTCAATTGGTTCTTGAGATTTACAATAAAGGTTATACGCCATGTACTAATCTGCGAAGGGATGCACTCATGAGCAATATGAGGTTTTACAGTCGTATAAATTCTATAACAGTGGAAACTATGTCTTAAAAACCTTCATAATTTTGCTCTTTTCATTCTTTTCAGATTTGGAAAATTTCCTCGGTTTTTGGATTAACTTGCCGATTTTTCACGATAAGCGCTAGGGGAGGAACCTCAGGATAAAGGAGCAATTCTACCATTTCAAATCACTCTGAAAACAATTAACATAGAGAACCGACCCGAAAGCGAATGAACACCTTTTTCGAAAAATTTTCTAGGCAGGAGGAATCAACACCACACCAGAAATATTTCTGATCGCAGTGAACTGACATGAACACCCAAAAAAAGCCTCTTCAGCAAGATTATGTGAATTTGAAGTTTTACAAGACTTTACATAAAATTTATTCTTTTTTTAAAAAAAAAGCACATATCTAAAATATAACTTCAACAGTAACCCTATGCATTTGAATAAAAAAGGAAAATTTTACAGTGACTTTTAAAACACCAGGAGTGTGTAAGTTTTAACAAAATTTCTGAAATTTAAAAAACCGCTGTCGACTTCTAATGCAGCAAAAATTAATGGCTAAAGAAATATAAGATAGACAATCAAAAGAAAAAATTAAAAAGTTAGTCGGGTTTGATGAAAAATAAAAAACCGACTTCAAAAGCAACATAGAAAAAAAACGTAAATCTTCTATGCGATCTTTATACCAACGAAACATCGTCCCAAAAAGCAGTCCGACTGAATGATATATTGTATTTAGAAGGGATGTTCACAATTAATAAGGATTGAAAAATAAGATCATCCGTTGCGCACCATTTATAAGAATTTTCATGCAACAACGAAAATGCTTTTAGCATTTGCGTCGTGCTGCCAGCAGTAGAGATGGTAGATAGCATATATTTGTCATTGTCTACCAAATCACCTAAAATTGCCTTGCATTCCTTCTTATGAAATATACCAAACTACGGTGCAGTGTCTAACTGTTCTTTCCTCAAATTTTAGTATCTCATACGAACGCAAATAAACTTGGGAATAAACAATTCATTAAAAGAAATGTTCATAGTATTTGAAAAAGAATTAAGGAATTTCCACTGAGATATATGATATTAACATAAAATTCAGCATTGAGGAAACACAAGAATCAATAAACTCACGTTGCAAACTTGCTGAGATTGTGACATGCGTAAATGCAACGACTGAAACAAATGCAGCTGAATATATTATAGTAAATGCAGCAAGCGATATAATTAATGGTTTAACATAATCAGATAAGAGATTAATCCTCGAGTTAAGAATGGCCACTTCATTATAGGTTAAAAATCCGCGTCTGCAGAAATTATTCTTCGCTACCCATATCTCTGCTTCTTCCAATATATGCATAAATTCCACATTACTCACACTGATATTCCATCTCTGAAAAGTGATAGGCCAAATCTCACAAAATTTCAATAAAATCAGAATTACAACTAGTACGGATGTTCTGCAAAAAATAATTTTACGATATTCGAAGTATAACAGCTGCTTTTTTTTTCAATTCAGAAACGTGTTTTATCAGGTTTAAAAACAGAAATTTGGAAAAATTGTAGAAATTTCTGCCACATATGAAAAATACCAGAGAATTTCAATTATGACACAGGAATAAAACTAAAGATGAAACAATACTTCAATATTTCAGAAATCCTCAAACGAAAAAAAAATAGAAAAACACACTAAAGCATCTAGTAGAGTTAATTCCATTTCATTGACCCGTCTTAAAGAGGTACTTGCTGAGGCAGCCCATTCGTCATTGTAAATGAATTCTCGTTGTCCAACATCCTGAAAGTCTTACTTGTAATAAGATAGAAAAGTAATGTGATAAATTTATGTGGGCCAAAAGTTTACTTCTCTAAGTAAAAAAAAGCAAATGTACCAAGCAACACTAAAATAAGTGTGGAACATAAAAATGCATATATAGAACAAAAATGAATGATTTCAACATATGAAAAGAGAATAAAGACTTATAAATTAAAAAAAAACCTACATGGAGATATTTGCCCGCAATTACTAGGGCTGCAAGATACAATTCGCTTGGATCAGAAGCTTCGAAGCAAGTTTTGTCACTGGTTCTTAAGCGATCAAGATAAACCATTGCTACTAAAAATGTACATGCATCCACGCAACCATTACTGCAGATAAACCTTCATAAATTTCAAAAAAAAAAAGCAAAAAAATAAACTTTTACAAATAAAAATAAAATATACCATTTATGGTAGAGGGAAAGATTTTGATAATTGTGCAAAAACACTGTTAAAACTAGCTTTTTCTCTTACATTTTTCAATCCTCTGTTTTTTACGATAACATGAAAAGTCAAATATTTTGAAATTTGTCTTCATCTTAGATAAGAAAGTAATATGAAGTTCAATCCCCCAAAAATCCATCAATACTGATGATTAAACATCATCCTGGGAAATTTTCGCTTTTGTGGCATTTTTGGCAAATTCCAATTTTACAGTCATTTGTTCTGACATTTTGAATGTAATTTATAATTAATCTTTACCGTGCTAAGGAGGTGGCCAAATCCATGCTCATATAATCATATGGGCAATGCTTATCAAAATAATTCATTGCAAGCTCTGAAACATTTAGCGAAAGTATCACTAAACAACACCATATATTTAATCACCCAAAGCAAATGACATTGCAACTATCGAGGAAGTTAACTTGATACAAAATGCTCATTAACATTCTTTCTTCCTCACGCAATGAAGGTAATGTGCAAGGATCAAAGAGAACTATCAGTAAAAAGGTGTATAAATATTTTCTTCAAATATATGAAAGTGTCACTTTGAATGTGCCTACCGGAAAGCGGAAACGGCAAAGACTTCATCCGACGGTTACCGTAACAAAGTGATCTTCTCAAACGTTGTTGTAAATGCTTAAATGAAGGCGACACTGGTGACATTTCCAATTCACGATACAAAATAACCGACAAGAAGATCAGTCAGGAAGTCGTTTATCCGACTCAATAAAAACGCGGTCCCGTGAAAAAGCATATTGCTTTTGTGCTACAATTGTTGGAAGGTAACGGTTTTCAGATTAGCGCTTTTTTTATTACTAGTTTTGGAATGGTTTGCGAGCGTGTGCAATGCGGCCAGAGTATCGTTTTGGAATAGTACGTTTGGGAGGTGTGGTAGATGAGCTGATAAGCAGTTACTAAAGGCCAACTGGGGGAGGGGGTGTTCGCGGGTGGGGTCGGGGTCTCATTGGTCATTTCCGCGGTCCCACTGGTCATTCCCGGGGTCCCATCTGTTGCACCGGGTCTTTGCGGTGCACTGAGGTGGAAAGTCCAGGGTAGAGTAGCTTGTCGAGTTAATTCTTCCTCACTCTTTTCGCTGTTTCATTGATCATCCAAGTAAGCATATTGTTTCTCCGATACGCAGGAACCAGTCCACTTGCCTCGCCTCGTTGCACTTAACCTTTGACCTTCAAGTGACAAATTTCTTGTGCTCTTATGAATGTATGGTCGCTCCCTTCATAGCAGCACTAGAATAAGTGAGATATGATGCGGATTTCAAAAAGGATATGGTTGTTAATTCGTTAAGTTGAAAGAGAAGGATATGAATTAAGGAAGGGAATGAGCAGACATTGTTACATTTATGCTAAACTTTTTTAATCCATCCTTGATAAGTGCCAGTTTTGGATAGAAATAACTTAAGAAAGTCTCTTATTTTCATTCCTTTCGTCTGTTTCTTGACGTTGTTTTCACAATTCGTTCTGTCTTCCCATTGCCTTGTGGCTTATTTGCACAATTGTTGACAGCAAATTTGCACTTTCCACTAATGTGTACGGGATCTTTTGATGTTGAGAGTCCCATTGAACCTAATGTTTTTTAAAAATAGTAACAAGACTGTGCGTTGAGCAGATTTCTCACTCACCTTTTTTTTTGCACCCTCTCGAATCCTTGCGTACTACTTCCTTCCACTGACTGACCTTTCACCTGTTTGTTTCATGTTGATCTTCACTCTCTGCACATCCTTCATCTTCCTTCATTCAGAATATTTTCATTCTAGTGGTGAAATTTCACCATCGATATTTGAGTGCTTAAACCAGAAAATGTTTCAAACGAAGTCCTGTCAGAATTATCTATGAACTATTTATTATGAATAAATGTTTGTTAACTATTTCCTTTGATATTGTGTGCTTTTTATTCGAACAAACATTTTTGGATTGCGTCATCAGTTGATCCTTGCTGCTCATACTTTTTTTATCCTTTTTGATTTGAAAGTTTCTGCTTTTTTTCTAATGCAATAATCAGTAGTCTGAAAAGAGAGTAGTAGTAGTTGTGAGTGCTTCCTTAAACGTTAGCTTTCCGTGTTCAGATATCCTGTAAATCATTATTTTCTTCAGTGTATTATGATTGTTTGCTTTCGGACGGCACTTTTTTCGTAGCTGTTGAAATTCTTGATAATCGCGATCATTATTGTTTTATTTATTAGTGCTGGTGGGATCTCTTTCTTATCGTACTAGTATTTTCATAAACACACTGTTTTAGATTTTGCGTGAGATTTCATAAGTAACGAAAAGGTGTCCCATTATTGGTTTTTGTTTGTTGTTAGTTGCATAGAATCAGAAGCGTTCATGCTGACCGGCGACTTTTTTTACGCTTATGTTCAGGAGCATAAATTATTTTTGCACTTTCCACCGTGATGCATGTAAGTGAATCTTGATAGGTTTAGCGTTCATTTACATCAGGGTTTTGCTACATTCAGGAATTCCTGATTTTCCTAGATATTTATTCCTTGTGATTTGTTAAAATGTTTTACTGTCACGAGTTGAGCATTATTATTTTATATCTGAAACAATACTGAGCAACTGGTCATCATAAGCTGCCGTAGTATGGCTTACTAAAGAGAGGGTGGCGTGTTGTTCGCTTAATGACAATAGCTATTATTCGCATTTTTTTCTGTACTTAATGTCTGTTGTATTTGCACAAGTGTCGCATATCATGCATCTGATTATTTTTTTCTAGTTTGTTTGGTATTTGCAATTACTTTCTTTGTAAAGTATTTATCTAGAGCACGAAGAAATTCTTTTGTTGAATGGCTAAAATTTAAGTGATTTAATTTGAATCTTCCAGTTTAGTCATGACTTGATTTATACTCGATAAGAGACATGAAAAGACAGCGTAACACTTTTTGAGGTGCTTTTATTTAGCCGAAAGGAGTTTTAGTAACATCGAGTGGAGTTGGTCCGAATAAAGGAACGGTTGTGATTGTAAAGTTCAATGTCTTCAATGGACGCCGAACCATCGGAAGGTTTCCCGGGAAATAGTGACAAATCACTGGATCATTCGCATAGTGACACAGAAGCTGTCGGCTTTTCACATGGTACTTATATGAATTTGTGTGTAACTTTTCGTATTTTCTTGAAAATCACCGAGTCGTGAAATAAATGAGATAGAATTACAATATATTCTCGATTTTTAGGAAATGCAGCAGTGGCTGATACAGTTACAAATGGTGAGAAAGCCATGGAGCAAAAACAGAAAGGAGGATGTGGGCAGATTTTGAATAGCGAACATGGTGATAGTATGCATGCCATTTCTGAGGTTAATGAGAGTTTATACATCTTACCCAAATTTTTTGTAATAGTTCTTACAAAAGATATTTGGAGCTAGTATATAATAGAGTATGATTAATGGTTCGTTTTCATTTAATTTGGTTTCTGCGAATGATTGAAAGTCGTGGAGAAAATTTAAGGCGTATTCTACTGAAAAATCAAAAAATTTAGTTAGTTTTTGAGGATTTCGTGTAACTCTTCAGAAGCATCATCTCTTCAATTTATCGAACTTAAGAGTGAAATACATCGCAGTGTCGAATAGAATGATTTCATAACGTGATATAAATTGTTTTGAGTTGTATAGTGAGTTATGCTTAATTAGGTATGAATTTTGAAAATGCTTGGGCATTTAAGCGTAAAATTACATTTTCCTTAAAAATTCATTTTAGATGAAAGAAGGATCAAGCGAAAACACTAGTGAAGCAGTTGAATCGGAAAAGCATGATAGTGTTGCAGCTTCTGCGGGCTCATCTCCTCCACCAGTAAGTTAAAGCTCTAGACCAGTGTGTACGAACGTTGACACTTATTTTCCGTATATTTTTCCAATAGCTTAAGATGTCCAATAGGTATGAGAAACCTCACAAAACGACAAGGAATCGTTCTCTGCATAGTTATTCTCTTTCTATTATTTTATGAATATACCTTGTGAAATATACCTAATCTTGTGAAATTTCTAAATCCTTGTCATCCTTGACGAAGTAATCATTTTGATCGACAGAAACAGAACAGAACAAAAAACTATCATTTTTTATAGAGCAGTGCTGCTCCAGACGAACTGCATATGGACACAGATACGAAAAGTAATTCAGAAGAAGGTGATAATAAAGAACCGAGCGAGGTCAAGGATGATTCCAGTAAAGAAGTCGGTAATTCGAAGGTGGATGGTGATGATGATGATGACAAGACTGATACTGAGGAAGGAGAAGGTGAAACTGATAAAAAGGAAAAAATGGAAGATGAAGATGCTTCAGACAAAACAGAAGACAAGACAACTGATGTCAGTGATAAAAAAGAAGAAGTAAGTAATTGTATACCAAAGATTACTAATTCTTTTGCAGTGGACTATGTGCTCAACGCTCTATAGTGAAGAAACTTTCTTCCCTATAAACAATATTCTTCTTTCACCGTCAGAAAATTGCAAGTTTTAGGGAAGTGGGAAACGTGTCTTGCCAAAGTGGATGGTCCAAGACGCAGATGCACCTCCAAGCCCTAAAGAAGAAACGGATGAAAAAGATGCTGCTGCAACTGTTATCGAAAATGAACCAGCTAGTGGTGCGCGAGGGCGTGGTCGTGGCAGGAGAGGGCGTGATACAGCACGAGTAGTAGCTAAACCTCATAATGTATGTTACAACTTATTGGTTAAAAGTATGAAGTTCGTCAGCTGATTAGCAATTTGAGGTGCAGTATGTGGCAGTTTTAATCATGCGAGGATTTTTTTTTTTTAATTAGATGAACGACTTAATATAAGTTTGAATGTTTCGTTGCATTATGTTTGACCAGTAGTAGCATTCAAACAGCTTTGTTACGAATCATTTTGTGCCTAATTGTGTTCCAGTAAAAACGTTATGTGATTTAGGAAGCTGCTGGCGAACAACCAGAGTCGTTGGCATCTGGTCGCCCTCGTCGTTCGACACGGTCAAACGTAGATTACGCTCATCCAGATGTAGCAACTGTAGTTGCTGAACAAGAAGACTTGGAAAATGAGGTAAGTCGCAGATTTACATAACTCTCTCTTCAGTGCTAAAGTCTTTACTTTTTGGAAAGATATGACTTTAGAAGTTTATATATGTGGAGTTATCCAAAGGTTTTTTGCTGATTACAAGACGAATGCATGGATCGGGAGTTCAAGATGAGTTCGAGAAAGGAGCTTGATTCTTTAATTAATGCGTTCAAAACTGGCATGGTGCAAATCTGTTGCAATTTCAGCTTCAGCAAAAAGTTAGTCGAAGTCGTGGCAGGGGTCGTGGTCGAGGTCGAGGGGGACGTTCTGGTGGACGTAAACGAACAGCAGTTGACAGCGACGAGGGAGAAGATAGCGATTCTGAATACGGGAGCCATAAAAAGCGAAAGCGTGCAGGAAGTAGTGGTTCGAGGGGCCGAGGACGAGGTCGAGGTCGTGGAAGGCCAACTCGAAGTTTGGGTTTGGTCTTTATTTTATTTGAAAGAAGCTTTTTCACAACTTTGATAACCAGTTTTCATGAAATGTTTCTGTAATAACAGAGACGTTCTTTTCATTGATGAATCTTTTCAGGAAAAAAGAGTAATAAAGAGGAAAGCGATGATGACGACGAAGAGATGGATTTGTCGGACAATGATGCCGGTGGTTCGACTGGATCTGGTGAAGAATCTTACAAACCTGCTCCTTCGAAACGACGCGCTACCGCTTATGCTGCCGAAACTCATTCACCCAAAACACCACTTAAAAAGCGTGGTCGTGCTCCAGTAGCTAAAACCCACTAAACAGTAATATTTTTATGCGTGTACTTTTTTAATAGTTATTACGCTTCTACCTTTAATGAAGTTCCATTTGTTAAAAAGAAATTGCAAATTTCTAGGAAGTTTCTATATGTTTTGATGAATTCAGGTGAGAAAAAGTTTGATTTTGGATTTTCATGCTGGGAAAGGGTTTTTAACAGGTAGTAGTATAAGTAAACAGGCTGGAAGTACTTCCAGAATTTCAGCTTGTTTGCTATGAAAATTTGAATAGAAAGCATGTTCTACTTTTTTGTCATATGTAAAATTAGCGTTGTGACTTGGCCGTCTTAAAAAATTATTTCATTCGTTACGACTTCATGCTTGCATCTGTTTCACCGTTACGTGGGTGGTAATAAGGGAAAGAAGAAAGAAAAATCCCAATTATGTTCCAAAAATTCCTGTTATTTTTATACCCAAATGGCGCATTTCAGATGGGAACGAACACTATTTGATGAATGAAGAGAAGTTGATAAGTTAATTGCTATTATCATTTTATGTGGGACTGAATGACATTGTTGAACTTGTTACAGGTCAATTCTTTTGCAAGTGTTTTCGTTTTGTGTATAGGTTAATCATGAATTTTTATTCTTGTTTCCATTTCCCAATTGACTGAAGGACGCAAAGCATATCACGCCATGATTTCCGGTCATGTTTCGTAAAATGCACTCTTTAATTATATTGCTTCAGTCTCGCATTGAGGTGCTCTGCTTGCAGAATATAATTCCACTGCTACCTTCTTGAACAGAAATAACTATTAATATTAATTGATAGTCTTTGCCAGAATGTAGTTTTTTGTCGAATAATACTGCTTGCCTTCCCACACTGAGCAAAGTTTTGCGGAACGTGAGCACTTTTCCTTACTGTCTGATGAGATCAAACAGCACAGAAATAAAAGCAGTGCTTGCTGCGCTAGGATGATATGCGTTTTCTGCTATAGCGACAGCCTTGGGTCAATTATTGCTGTATCGAGTGATTTGGTAATTTTTTCCACGATGTTCTAATTTAATGTTTTCCAGGTTTTTTGTCAGAAATCTGTGCTGAACTGAAAAATTTTATTGTTGAAGAGGGGGGAGGTCTCGATGACATGCACACAGTGGTGTCTCTCTGACTCATTATAGTGAAGTATTATTGTGTCTTAAGTGTTTTGATTCTGAAATAGATTAATAATTGAGAATTGAATACAGACATAACGTTCCTGTTTTCACTAGGTGGTTTAATGTTGGCATTGCAGAGCTATGAATTATTCTGATTTATAATGAGCTTTTAATGTAGTAGGACATGTGATATCGACATATGATTAATTTCAAGGCATACTAATACTAAATGAAGTAAATAATTATAGGAGACTTAACCTAGGAGGGGAAATTTGATTATCACTTTTTTCTTTTTAATTTCTTCACAGTGTTCATTGGAAAGAAAATCATGGCGTGTTAATGGGGAGGAAAAGGCCACACGTAGTGTTAGCTGGTCTTCTTTCTTATGCACATGAAAAAATGCTGTATAGCAGTTGCCACACCTCCACATCGTCACCAGCAGAGTTCCTTCTTTTTTGAATTTTTATCTACCTCTGTGTGGAAAGCAGTTGTAATTTGAGTGATGTATGCATGTTTGTCTATCTTAATAATCTCTTCTCCTCTTCCTCTTTCTCTCTTTCCTTAGTTCACTTTTTTTAGACAACTCCCTCTTTTTTTTCCTCCACTTATCCATCCTATAGAGTATATGTCGTAGAATTTCCTTTTAAATATCCTCAAAAAAATTTTTGTTTTTACTGTATATAAAATCATTTATAATTGTTTTGTTTCAGTGTTGTTTGGAACTAATTTTCGAAAATGTATTTTAAAGTTTCAGCTTCTCTTCTCCAGTTTTTATCCCGCTACTGCTTTCGTTGTTGGAATACATTTTTATAGGGAATATTTAATGGTCAGGAAAGGAATCAGTTTCAGCATTCGTTCTTACAATGCTCTGTCCGTTTTATTCCTTCATTATTTGTGCATTTTCCACTTGGTTATGGTTACTAGAGCAATCTAAAATGTAGATCGTTTTCATTTTCCATTGGCAATTAGTTTTCGATTACAGGACACTTTTTCAAGCCAGTTTTTACGCATTTTCTCCGTTCGTGATTATTTTATAAAAGCAAGGAAAAGTAATACAGCAGTGCATCGTCGTTCATTGTTTTGAACAAGCGTGGCTTATTTGGCGGCATATTTCTTTTTTTTTTTTTTTTTCGGATTACGGAGATCTTTTTTTAACACCAAAGCTGTTTTAGTATAGAATTTTATATTTCAACTTATAATATGCAGGACTGGTGTTCGCTTCCGAAGTGATAGATTTTCCTTGAAATTTGTCATAAAAGTGAAGACTGCCGAAGCAGTATGGTCTACTTCACTGGCCATTTTTCGCTCACTATTGCGCGAGTTCAACAAATTCATTACTCATGCGATGGTTATAAGAATAGAAGGCCAAGTGCAATATTGAGTTTGCTGCAGTTTCGTGATACATAGGTCTGATTATAGTCAGAACATGTCCTACTTAGATGAGGATGAAAGACTAAAATTTTTGGCAGCTAGCCGGAGAGAAGTAGGGACGAGGGTTTTTGTGGTGTTAGAAGTGATATAAAGAGCGCATTTGAATTAAATTTTCCTAACAGTAGGGGTATATTTTGTTAGAGCATTTGATTTAAACTTCGAAGGGATAGATGATAATGATGGATTTTTCGTAGAACTTCGTTGATATCTTTTTTTTTTTTTCAAAATGTTCGATTCGTTTTGTGTGAATGTTGGATTTTTTCTTTTACTTGCAAACTAGATATCGTTTTGTTAGAAGCGTTATGGGTGTGTTGCATGTCCAGAGGCCGTCTTAGTAATAAGAGTAATCACTAATTCGAATTAATACCTTCATTACGCTGCTGTATTTTTTCTGTTGTCTTTTTAAAAATCCTAGTATAATTTTTGGCATATATTGAACTCGAACTTACTTGACTTCACTTTTTGCAAACGGATGTTTTGCAGAATTTCCTGTACTATCTTAGCGGGGGTCTTAAGTTTTGCTGAGCGAAACTATAAAATTGGTATGAGATTTTGTTGATCTCGTTATTGTACTCTTTTCTATTTTTTTTCTTGTTAATCAAATGTACCAATTTAATTTTATCCTCTTTTCGACTTATGTTTTGTTTTGGTTTGTTATGCGGCGCGTTTCATTTATTTTTTTGGCACGATAACTGTGGCATTGTTTTGATTAGTTCGAATTTATTTTTGATGTACTTACCTGTTGGAATAATAAATTCATAAGGAGTACAAGTATCCTTTTCTTTTGTAGATATAAACATCGTGTTGTAGTTGAAGAGTATTCAGTGATATGTCTGAAAACTGAGTCGTAGTCATCTACTAATCATTGATTGTACGGAAGAAGTGGACATAAAGGGTACAGAATGGCAACAGCCTGGCAGGTTAGTTTATCCATTTGGCTGATGACAGTTATGAGGAAGAGAGGTCCTGGCACTTTGTCAAGGTTGTCACAAAAGTACTGTTTGGGAGTTGCTGCATCAACAGTCTTGAGCAGTGGACCTTTTGGAACTGAGGAGTGCCAATCGAGCTGGTCTTGGAACGTGGTAATCAAAGCTTCCTGGCGTCACGACTTGAATCACACTTTCTGATAACGTTTTAGTCGTACCCTTATGTTGTTCAGTTTCTTAGCTTTCTTAGTTTGTCGGAAGGAAATATTTGTGACTTTTTTTTTTTTGAGAAAATGTTTAAAATATTTTTCACTTTTCTAGTCTCTTCTATCTGCGCAAGATATTTTCAGTGTTGTTTTTACTGCTACCGTCTTATTGATAAAAGTCACATTGACATGATCGTTCTGAGCAGCAGAATGGATAGTTTGACAATTAGTGATGATAATGAGGGAGCATTGAGTCAGTCCGTTGATGCTGTAGAGGAGATTTCAAACAAGGAACAAAGGAAATGCATGTGATATCAGTGCGAATATCAGTCTGCTGAACCACAGATAAATATGTATACATAAGGCATGCTAAAAATGCACAGGAGGCTGGGGGAGGGGGGATATGTGGCCTGCACATACATATTTGTCATAAAAAAGTAATGTTCGTATGGCTTTTTTTCTTTGATTAACTGATAAGCCACAAAGATATATCAGTTAGTCGATCGATGGAATCGAATCCTAACGAATGATATGGTACGGTTGCTATTTTGTACACTTTTTGAATGTTGAGCTTATCGAGAGAGCTATGATGAAAATTATAAAAGTTGATATCAGTTACTATTCATTTATTGGTCAATTTGGTCTATAAAGTGTACAAAATCAAAAGCAATTTATCTTTCGAAATCCATTGTAAATGCGCAATACAGAATGTTCGCTTAATTCTCCGATTTGTTTTTCAAACAAAATATTAATGAACAGCAACAATGGTCAAAGAAGTGTTCCCGTAGATGGATGGATATGCTTTGTTGTATAACTTGCATGATCATAAAAACTAGAATCGAAGAATGCCTAGATAGGTCTAGCTAGCTACTAATAAGTATAAATATGGACAGTTAGCGTCAAATTGATGCATTTGACGTCAACATTTAAGGAGTTAGCGTGTAGTAAATAGAGTTACGACGTGATTAAGGCTTTCTGTGTATCACTTGAAGATAACAGATAATTTTTTCTTTTTTTTTTGTTTGGAGATGAGTATATGACTTGAGCTTACTTATGAACAGACCTATCCGTTGTTATGAATATAGCTTGAAAAAAAAAGGAAAAACCTTTCGCTTGTTGCAATTTATACCACACTCTGTAAACATTTTTTTTGTAAGACATTTTCAGTTATTCGAGGGGATGCATAATTTTGAACAATTTTATGAATTGTTGAGTTTCCCTTATAAATTGTTATACTTGTCTTAGGTTTCTTTACATCTTAAAATATTGAAAATTGTTATCCAGAGGTCACAGAGGTCGCGTAAATGTAGAATTGTCCGTGTTGGGCTCTGTAACAAATTAATATTGCCAAATTACTCTGAGAAAATGAGTTGAAAGCTCACATGAAAGGATGGAGAAGTGTCTCTAGGCCTAATGATAATGTAGCCAAGTGTATACTCTCCCTCTTTCTAGGCTCCAGTGACGCCTCATCCTTCTCATTTCCTATGCCATTCACATCTATCCATTCCTCGTACGCTTCCACCAACACGCACATGCATGCCAACGCGTGCAGGTGGAGTAAGACTGAAACATTAAGATTGTTTGTTTGTTGAGTGAAGAAGTGTAGGTCGACGATGATACCTATTGGAGAGGTGAATGTTTGCTTTTTTAATTTTTCTTTTCCTGCTAGCCTTCCAAATGTTTTGTCTTTTACACTGCTCAAAATGAGCAGTTAGTATCAAATTTCGTTTACTTTTATCGAAATATCCTCTACAAATCGCTTCTTCGAGTGAAGGTCACCAATGATTTAACCTTGGCTACTTATATCAGAGAAATGAGGTATGATGATATTGATTACAGTAATTGATATCATCCCAAATCTGGTCACCGAACGCCTTGACGTTGATTCTGCTGCATACTGCAGCGCTAGTCTTATTTTACATTTAAGTAAAGTATTCTATGAAGCCTAAGTGTATAAATTGAAAGTTATTGGGGAACACGTTGATGAGATCTTTCTGTTGAGAAAAAGTTATATTAAGTAGGTTTCGAAACATAATGCTTCCATTTATACCTTTTAATTCGAGTGATATTATCAGATTAAGAGAAGCAAATGAAAGTAGCTTTTGTACTCTATAAATTTTAGGTATCGTATATCAAATATAGGGATATGTATAAATTGATATATATGTTTCCATTCGTAAAGTTATTTGTAGGATTGAACTTTCAGACGCAAGATGGTCGTGCTGATATGACCAATTTTGAAATGGATCTGTTTGATACAAGGATAAATTCATATGCTGTAGAAAAGGTCTATTTTGATTTTTGTTCATTCACTTAGTATTGATACAATGAATAAGATGTATTTAGGGTTTGTGCTTTTCTGGTATTCAGCTAAATTGTATTTCTTGATCACAGTGCAATGTAGAAACTATAATAACTGAGCAACTTGAATTTAACCTGGTTATAACATTTTCGAATTTTGTTAACTAGCTTCACACGCAAAGACTATTTCATAATTGTTTGAAGTTGCAATCCATCTGTTGAAATCCGGACATTGTTTCCTTCTGAAATTCAATCCATTTTCGGCTTAAACAGTTTGTGAGAAGCGGACAGCTGCTACTTTAGAATAACTGTGTGTGATAATTGCACTCCTTTTTAACCTGAAATACTCAGTTCTCTTCCAGTCTGAGTTGAGAAATAAATCTTGGTCTTTCAGGAAGAAAGTGAACAATGTTGTCAACATAGTATCATCAAGCCAGCATGTGTTCCTGTATCGATCATATCACTGTTCATATTTTTAATTGTCTTTTTCCCATTATTTAATGAAGATGGCTTCGATATGGCGTCCATTCGTTACGACCGAAGCGGTTATTGTACTGATCATTGCAGGTTGTTTTTAATTATGTTGAGAAGTGTTTTGAGTTTTTTTATTTTTATTTTTCATTGCTTTATAAAAAATTAGTAATAAACTAAGAAGTACAGCATGAAGAATCAAAAGTAATTCATTTTTCTCTACAAAAATTTAAGTCACTAATTGGTGTATAGGATAAGCCTCTTCTTTACCATGGAATCAGAATAACTTTCTATCGTTAGTGCTAACTTCAATCCACTGTGTTTTTAGAAAAGAATTGTTATACTGGAAATATCATCTACTTCTCTGAGAATGGAACTGAATGGAAGAGCATTGATTATCATTTAGCATCCATCTCTAATTAGCAAGTTATTTCAGAATACAGCTTGTTGAAACAATACCATCGGTTTTAATTTTTGAAAATAGTACCGTTTCAAATCCCTCAACCTATCAAGTGTGGAAACGATTACTAGACGAAGCACGAGTTTCCATCGATGTTGCGTCGTTTTACTGGAATCTTCGAGATTCTACAGCACAGCCAACCTCTTGGCAGGTAGCTTCAAATGTTTGTAGTGAGAAAGAATTTCCTCAAGGATCTCATAATTCCGCTAATTGAAGAATCAATTCTTTTTTTGTTTCAAATGAGTCTCTTCTCCAATACGTTGTTTCCGAGAGATGATTTTTAAGAGATGCTTGAGAAATACAGGGGCCTTTTGATTGGCCCTGTTTATGTGATAACGATCTACTGCTAGATTTTAAATGCTTTCATTTTTTTCAAAAAGAAAAAAAAAAATGTTTTCACTTTTTTTTTAGTCATTACGCTAGGATGATAACTCTGCTGATCACGGAGCTCTCTGAATAGTTTCGATAAGATGGGTTCTCAGTTAGACTGTTGTAAAAATTTTGGAAATAAATTAGATAATTAGATCAATTATACGAACATACACGACATTGAAATTTTAATTCAGTGAGCTTATTTATAAGATTTTTTTTTTTTTTTGTTTGTAGGGAAATGATACATTCAACAGATTTATCGCAGCTGCTGAGCGTGGTGTTCGGGTTAGTTCATTTTATTTTTCCAGTTAAAATTCAGCTTCTGCTGTTAGGACTTTTTTTTTAGAGATTATATATATAATATATATATTATATATATATATATATATATATATGTAATCTCTAAAAAAAAGAAAAAAATAATAAAATTATATATATATATATTTTGTAAAAACTTTTCACGATAGTTTATAGCAATCGCTTTCTAAAATTGATTTTTTTTTTCGATATTTTTGTTGCTTTACAGTATTAATGGAAATTTAATTGCACAATTGAAAATAATTCTTGTCTATTTTAGATACGGATAGCCCAAAATCATCCAAGTGCAACATTTCCTCAACTGGATTCCTCTTATTTTTTTGATTATGGTGAGACTTTTTGATTATCAGTTCATCATATGATAGTTGATATAATATAAATTTTTAATATGAATTTGACGTAATTATCAGCACTTCTTACTATATAAATTCTTTTTGTTTAGCTGTTAGACATTCTACAAGAAAACATAATTAGACATCGAATCTAGTATCAACTTTAGGATATTTTTTTTATTTATTTCATAGAGTAAGGATAATTTCCTTGTTTTCATTTCAAGTCCTTCTTTTCAAATGTTTGTTCCTCACTTTTATAGAAAATCTAGCACAGTTTTATGGCTCTCAAATGAAGTATAATTCCTTTCAAATGCCATCTGCTAAGATTTTGATCATTAGAGTTAACTGTCATCATGATTTATAAAAAATTTTAATTCATTCATAATTTATATTAGCAAATTAATAAGTGAGACGGTTTGAGATTTGACATTTCAAAGTTTCCCTATACAAGCTACCGCCTCGCATCTTCTTCTGAAATTCTTTTGATATCTTTGATAATTTTCTCCGTTTGTTACAGGTTATGCAAAAGTACGAAGTCTGGATATGTCAAGACTGATAGGTGATGATGGCGTCCTTCATACGAAATTTTGGATTATTGATTCTCGTCATATTTACATAGGATCAGCTAATATGGATTGGAAATCTCTTACAGAGGTAACCTTTTAGTTACTTTGGTTTTAAATTCCGGTATTGGAAAAATTTTTAACTTTGCTGCAATGCTTTATCTTAATTTTTTTTTTTTTGTTGAATTTATGTAGGAATGAATAGTCGCAACAAAGGGGAAAAGACTGGAGCAGTTATATATTTGAACTTTTTTTTATATGTTCATAGATGTGGTGTGGTTAAATATTCCAATAAAAATTTTTTTTCTAGGTTAAAGAACTAGGCGTTGTAATCTGGAATTGTACTTGCACAGCGAATGACTTGTATAAAATTTTTAACATTTATTGGCGTCTCGGAGTTAAAGGAGGAAAAATTCCATATAAATGGCCGCTAAATTTAAGAACTTATTTCAATTTTTCGCATCCACTCAGACTTATCAGCGCTGAAGATACTAATGTTTTCATATCTGTACGTTTCGCATTATATTTCTGTTAATGTCAAATAATTTATCTTCAGTTTGGTCACATATAACTATAGGATGAAATAGCATGTTGTATCATCTAATACAAAGGTGCCTTGTAGAAGGGAAGGATCTTTGGTTGTACTGCTGCTAAATAATGCAATAAATCGAGTGTCCCAACAACAAGTTATTTTCATGAATCTTGGCCTATACTTCTAGTACTGTTTCTGTGGTTTTCATTTTTTTTTTTTCTTTTTTTTTCTATCTAGGGTTTTGAAGATTAATTCCAAATTTATATGTCTAAATACATCACCCAACATATGTTTTCAAGGGCTTACCTGGTGTTTATTTAAGAAAAAATAAGGAAAAATCGAAATATAATTTAAGAGATATTGTTTAGAAGAAGTGAAATCAGCTGTGTTATTGTATTTTTTTTATTTAGAGTTCTCCTCGTCGATTCAGTGCAAAAGGGCGCGAGGATGATGGCGATGCTATTGTTGCAGTGATGAACAATGCATATGAATTTGTTCACATATCAGTTATGGATTATATGCCCACAACTCTTTATAGGACTTCCAGCAATAACACGTTAGCTTTTGATTTTTTCAAATGACTACTCGTTTATGTTGAAATTACATTAAAACATTTTTTATTACAGCACTAAGTTTTTTTTCTTTTTTTTTTTAGTTTTTATGAGACATTTTCTTGTGTACCTTCCGAACACTTACATGCCTAAAGTCTCGCTTATTCTATACCACTGTGAAAGTTTTATTTTATATAACGTCATACTTATGGAAGGGTTTGTGAAAACAGAGGAGTTTTATCAGAAATATCAAAATAGAAAAAAGAAAGGACAAATGAAAAGACTATTGAGCCATTAGTTGATGTAGTGTAGAAGGAATAAAAATGTCGTTTTGCTAACTTCTCGTTGTCATTATATTGATAGTAATACAGAAATCATTCTGCGCAAAAGATATTCAGACTTATAAAGTTTAGAAGATACTTTTCTATAAATTTAATAATAACTTCGTTCTGCTTAGGAACATTCTAAAATACTAGTATCACTTGCTCAGATAATTCATTTGTTCATCTTTATTCATTCATTTGTGATTAATATCTTAATCACAGATTCACTTAATTGTACAGGTATTGGCCAAAATTAGACGATGCAATACGTGCAACAGTTTATCGTGGGGTTCATGTTCGATTATTAGTCAGTCATTGGAAATATTCTCCACTTGGGATGATTTATTTTTTGAAATCATTGCTTGCAATTAATGGTGGTGTGCCAAGAACAGCTAATCACTCTGGGAAAATCGAAGTGGTAATCATCTCTAGCCAGACAATTTTCATATAATTTACATTGTATTTCGGAAGATAGATAAATCGGAAGTTAGTCTGTTGTTTCATATATCGGTATGATAGTTTCTGCAAAATTTTTTAGGGAGGATTTCTAACTCTCTTTCATTAACTTGAATTCGACTTTTGCAGAAATTGTTCACAATTCCAGCCGATCCATCACACAAAGAGATTCCACACACTCTTGTAAATCACAACAAATATATGGTTACTGAAAATATAGCTTATTTAGGTGAGTTTCTTGATCCGTCTTATGTTTGACAGAGTTGAACCGTTTTTGAATTATGTCTGCAACGTCATCTTTTCAGGTACTTCCAACTGGGCTGGTGATTACTTCATCAACACTGCTGGTGTTGGCATTTCTTTTATCTCCCCAGCATTGGTTAATTCTTTGAATGAGATCTTTATGAGAGACTGGATGTCTAAATATGCCAAAAATATTAGGGAATTTCTGTTAAACGAAAATTTAACTTAGCTTTACTTCTTTTTGACAAATGTTCCGTAGTTATAGCCACAGAAGTTTTTCTTGGCACTGTTCTTTATCCTAGTATAAACCTTCACAGACCATTGTACTTCAGGTAAGACCATCACATACTGTCTTTCTCACAGTTAAAGATTTTTTTGAACTCTGTGATTTCACGGATCGTCTATGAAATTATCTTCATTTGGTTGATAGACGTTAAATTTACTTTTCGCAAAAGTCAATACACACTGTTTCTCTTTCTGTCTAAATTTTTCTGTAACTGCTTCCCGATCGCATGATTTGATTTAAGTGGGTGGATGTAATTTAAATTTCATTTACACCAAAATGTTACATGTTTGTGTGTCTTATTACTGATCTCATTTTCTCTACATTTTGTTGTATAACTATTTAATATATTCTACATAAAATATCTTACCATACAGTTGCTTATTGATGACGGTATATATTTAAAGGAGGAACTATTACTAAACAGAACATGCTTTAATTAGAATTTCTTTGTCTATTGATTTGAGTTTTCGTATTTGAAAACTTCATTTCTTTCCCTGTGTAAAAGACTTTTGAGAATGACGAATGATGTCTGTTTAAGGACATAGATCCCTCGCAGGATTGTTGAGTATACATTTGAAAGTTTTTTATAAATTTTCAGCAAAAAAATAAATTTAGGTGGTTGAAATGTAATTGTTAACAGCTTGCACTGGTTCTTCAAAATTTCAAGTGATCCACTTTTGTGACTTAGATTCTTTCTCACCAATATGGATATAATTACTAAAACACTTTTTGGTAAAGTCGCTCTTCTATGTTTTTCGAAACATAACCAAAAACGAATTCAGAAAATATTTTCCATTTACAGTACTATTTAGCGGTGATATGCTACCATTAATTCCATAACCGATTAATAAGATTTGTTCGCACTTTTTGATAATTCCATTTATTAATATTACGCTTCCTACAAAAAATATCGAGTTAGGGTTGCTTTTCAAAGAAAAAAATGAAAATAGAAATGGGAGAGAGTTTGCTTATGTCGAATTCTAATTTGTTTGAAAAAAGAAATGATTTACCGTAGCTTCTGGATTCTTCTATATCGGTTATGCCGTACCGGACATAAATGATAACAGCAAGATTGCCATGGTCTTAAATCCAGTTTCGGGATGTCTACGCAAGATCTGTAAAGTTGAGGTTGTTTCCCAACGAATAGGAATACATCATCCTGAAAACATTTTAACGTGTTGAAAATACAAGAATTAAGATGGAAAATATAAGAATAGCATTTCGTTAACTAGACAAGCGATGTGAATTGAAATTCAGTAGCGTTCTACAAAAGCAGAGCTTCACTTGAAATTAGCATAGTAAGTACTGCATACTTACTTGCACCTTAGTGATATTATCAGCGTTGTCACAAATAATCCGTGCTAAAGATGCCTTTTTTATTTCTTCTCTCTGAACCTCATTGAACACATCCACCTTTTCGTACCTGAAAACTCCACTGCTTCACTATTTGTATTTGAGAAATTAAATAAATGATGGAAAGTGAAATTTAACAAACCAAAATCGATCACCATCTCGTATGCGTCTGAATTGCTCAGCAATAATACACGAAAATGTCGGGCCAACTAGAGATCCATTGATACGTTCTTCTACAATACCACCAGCAAACAGGTCAATGTTTCCTGGAAAGTAGGATTGTTTCGCCTCAGTTATATCATATCATTTAAATAAGCGGGTAATCATTCTACTAAATGAATTTGGATCTTTTTAAAACTTGAAAATGAATTTAACTTCCTTTAAATAAACTAGTTTGGAACAAGCCTACTACAGTCATAAAGAACGAACCTGGGTGACCGTATAGACCCTTCAATTTATGAATGATCTCACGTGACATGACATTACTCAAATCATTCCAGTTCTCCACCGGTGTTAGATTGCACCACTTCCGGAATTCAACATATCTAAAAAGACCTTCATGAACTGATGATAATTTGTCAGGTAGCATGCTAAACAATCTATTAAAATATATTTTAAATTTTGTAACTACTGATTCAGAATAAATTGATATCTTTGTTACCCAGGAAGAGCATGATCACGACCACGTTGTATATTCATTGCACCCAAGTCCAATGCTACCTAAAATTAGAATATTTTATGACAAAAACGAGAAATTTGAATATTCTTACTTCTCTAGTTTATATTTGTGTAGATTGTGATAAGGAACTGACATCGTCGTTGTTTGTTATCCAGATTAATCGGATAACAAATTTTGGGGATGATCGAAAACCAGTATGATTCATTACTATTTCGAAACTAACCTTTCTTAACCTTAACACCTTTCTAACTACAATTTTTAGAGGAAAAATTTGCTTTCAGGTACCTATCACCATTTCTTAACTATCAAACAAAAACAGTTCATGAAAAAATCGTCACAATTTTCAAATTTTGACACACATTGAAGATATCTCAACTATATAATTATTCCCCTAGCGAAACTTCTACTCACTTCATGTGCTTGATTGAATAAACTTTCAGTAAGCTCGATATTCAGTAATTCTTCAGACATTGGCTTTTTCATCGGTGTAGCAAATAAACCACGCAAATATGGATCAACACTTCCAGTTGACAATAGTACTTCCGGCGCAAAGAAAGCATCTCTCAAAGGTATATGTCCGTCTTTGATTGGTTCAAAATTCTCATCCAGCCTAAAATATGGGCACAAAATCTAAAAAAGCGAAAAGACCCTTTAAAAACATACTAGATTCGGAGCCTCCTCAGTAACGCTTGTTACTTCATTCATGTGAGCGAACCTCAAGTCTTTCAAATTAACTTTCTCTACTATAAAACAACTACTTTACAACTTTGTCAAATTAGGCAACTTTATTAATTAGATAATTTTATTCAAATAAAGTCGAACTTTATCAAACCCGAATTGAAAGAACGAACTTTAACTGAAATCAAATAGAAGCTTTTGTCTAAATCATATTTAGAATTCCTGTTTTCAAAAGGAATATGCGTAAAATGAATGAAACATTTCAGATTTGAAAAATTGATGAGGAACAAATAAATACCTATAAAGGATAGGATTTACCAACGTATGTCCAAAACGAAATGCTGCTGTCGCAAATGAGTTTGATATGGTAGCGTCCAGTAATGGCTGATATTTTCGGTACGGACCAATCAGCTTATCAAACTGTTCCTACATTGTCGAAATTTTTTAATCTTTTATTTGATAACGGTAGAAAGTTGAGAATATATCGAAATTATCCAGTCACGCATTCTATTTTATTCGTAGTCGGAGAGCAGCATTTTAATATTTTAAATAAACTTGAATTTGACCGATATCAAAATTTGTATATTAAAACAGACTTCTCCAAGAACCTTTGGTAACCAATCATGGAAAGTAATATGTTGCAGCTCGGCGCCAACAATTTTTCGAGCTTCTTGAAAAATTGTTTCACCATCGAGATTAGGATTTAAATTGGCAATTTGAGCTGCCAGTCTGTTGTGTTCTCGCATGAAAATTGTATGCATACTCATTAATCCAAGCTGTAAAGGAAGAAAGTGTGGCAAAAATAAGCCTTGGATTATTGGAACGGCAAATACTTTTTTAAGCAAATAAGTTGCAAAAAAATTTCTGCATAAAATGAACTGAACTTTTGCAGCGAACTTCTGCACTTGTAATAAATCAGTAAATTTTTTGAAAACCTGTTCATTGGCTCTAAAGTCACCAGCCAAAAAGCATCGTACTGGGTGATCCAAAGTCCAATTTCGTCTACAATCAACTGGTGAATCGCGTTCAAACGGCAGGTAAGGTTTGTTCGTCGATGAGACTATATCGTATCTGGTTATGCTTTTTGCATAAACAATGTTAAATAAAAGAGTTCCTTTTCAAGGATCATTCAATGAATTAAAAAAAAAAAAAAAATAGTGAATAAAATTTATCATTTCGATTGTGCTTCTTTATCCTTTTCATTCTATTTCAAAGAAGGCTAACTGCCATTCTTAAGCACCAGAATCTGTTAGGAGAATGACACATCAACTACCTGAGTAAGCCCTGATCCGGATTCAAGTCACGCAAATCATACGCATCTTCTTCAGTGCTACCATATATTCCTGAACCATCGATGTAACTTGTAATCTACAATTTTTTGCTCATTAATAACAAGGATTTCATGCAGCAATTAACTGTTTCTGAATATTGCAAATAATCAGAAAAGTAGCTTACAGTGTTCATCTGTTCACGATAAGTAACATAACGATAGATGAGTGAAGTCTCACCGGAGCCACACACTGCACTGGAACGTTCGAATTCAATGCACGGATATCGTGGGCTGCAAAAGGAAGATGGATCAAAAATGGAATCAGAATCAATCGTTCTGAGGCTTTAACAAAAATACTGTCAATGCTACGTGATGGAATGAAAGAAATTTTGAGAATTATTTCTTTTTATGGTTCATTCTTCAACAAACTTGATAAGCATTCTTGGATCATCCTGTGTTAGCGGTATATTGAAACACGGATTTAGATGTTCACAAGTACGGTTACAAATGGCACCCGTTTCAAATGCATGACGACTGATTGCTGTTGCAGTGAAATCCATATCATGATCTGAATACTTTTCAGCTGGGCTACTTTTGCATTATTAGGCTTAGATTTTTATTTTTAGAAATAATTCTTTAACAGCTACCGATAAATTGTCCCCACTGCATCAACATTGCCGAATAAGTTTTATGCGGAGTTATATAGTGAGTTCCCAGAAGCTGAAATAGTAAGAGAGTTTGAACTAGAAACAATACTTAGTTCATCCATTTCATTATTTTTTATTCACAACAGAAAATAAGAGACTTTTGGACTTGCTACATAAAACAAACAACCTTTCGCGACACACTGCGAGCATTGGGCTTAGGATAACCGAAATATAACTTATTCGGATTCCACCCAACTGGCATATTAAAGCCATTTTCATAAACTGGCAGTAGCAAACGTCGAAAATGTGTCTGACTTGCACCCCACATTGTATAGATTTGATTGTTGCATTGACCGTCATATGTTCTGAAAATTTTCAGCATTTCCATTCTTAAAGTTTAGCTGTTCCATTAGAAGAAACCTTATCTAACAAAATTATGTTCAGATAGATGAATATCAGAGTGATTTTGAAAATTCAAATGATTGATTGTTTAGGGAGGGTCACATGAAGAAGAGGGGATTTCAATTGACCCTGCAATTAACAGAATCAGTAAGATGTAACCTGTAACGTGAATGGAAGCATTGTTCATCACAAGGATCTCGAGTCTGAGCTCCCGAACAACCGGCTAGTTGCATGAGCGTGTTAACATGAGATTTGGCAAGAACGGATTCAAATGAAATATTCGATGGAAGTTCTTGGAGAGGCAAAGTTAAACCTATATAATTCAAACTTTCGCACTAAACACATCAAAATTCCAACTTTTGAATGACTTATTCATGACTCAATACTTTTATGGTTTAAAATAGTAAAATTTCAAGCAATGAAGTAATCTTAAGTGAATATGCACGATGCAGAACAAGATATTTTCCTGCTGAACATCATTCCTAGTTAGTTCACGAGACTAGATTTCTCTAATCTAATGAATGTACAAGATGCTTCGTAGTTCTAAGACCGAACTGGCTAAGATAAATTCCCGTGAACCTTTTTCGACATGTTTTTGGATGAGACGGATGCTTTCTTCGTAGATCTCACGTGCACGACTAAGTTCTATTGTTTGAGGAAACGAGAACTGAAACCATCGCAACAATTCATGAGGTGTTGTTAGTTTTGATAGCTTCTCACGGGTTTGTTCGATAGCACTAAAAGTGTATTAAATTTTAAGAAAACTGTTATATTGAAAATTCTACAACTTTACTAAATTCATTATGATTTAATTTCAACATGCAAGAGCAGAGACCTAAATCCAGTATTTAATTAAGTAAATTATTCCCAAATTTTCGACAGACCTATCAACATTCTGCGATGCCTGCTGATATATATTTTGGATAAGACGATCGTCTAATTGATTTTCCTGAATTCGATTCTGATAAACTACTAAACGAGCTTCAGCAGTCATCGAGCCAACTGTATTACCAGCCATGCATGAATATACACCTTCATCACGTTTCGTAACTCCCGAAATAGTCAGCTTCATTTCATCATCCGACACCTAAAGGTAGCACAAGACGTGAGACTGGAAATTAACAAGTCGTGCAGGAAATGAAGTGTTGAAGTCCTTACGTGAAAATGACCTTTCAGGACAGGTATCTCGCCACCATTGAAGAACCAAGTGATAAAAGGACGGGGTTCACCGTCAGCACGACAATGGAAGGTCACGGTTGAGCCCGGTAATACTTCGTGATTTTCAGGAGTTTCTATAATAACAGGTGGCGAGCTGGAGATTAGGCGAGCTTCCGCTGAAGTTTCAATCCGACCATACGGATTTTCAGCAATGCATGTGTACCTCAAGTTCTCGGGTAAACAACTCTAATAATATTTATCAATTTCGAAAGAAACTTAAGCTTTAATTTCTCTCAGAAATTCATTAATCTTCATATTTTAGGCCAAGTTTGTGTTAGTATAATAACTTCGAGTTAAAAATTTAGTGTTACTCACTTTCCTACATCTCTCTCCAGGAAAGGATAAATGATCAAATTTGTCTGTTCAAAGTTCATTTCATATTTTCGGGATCTTCTTAACTTTTTATCATTGAAATACCAGGTTATAGAAGGCCGAGGCCTACCGGTCACCTGTAATATTTATAGTAAATTTTATTTGCATTTGATCTGAAATGAATGATTGGAAAAACAAATTTGCCTTAGTAAATAAAACAAACATCCTATCGAAATTCGGAAGAAATAATGAAAGGAAAGAACCTCACAGTCAAGTCGTACACTAGTTCCTTCTCGATATGAACGACTTTGGGGTTTCAGCGTAAAGTTTGGTGCAGAAGGAGCGTTGGAAATCTGACGTGGAAGTCGAAGTTTGCTATAATTTTTTTTTTTTTTTTTTTGAAAATAAAATTGTTCTTCTCTAAATCAAGAGCATAACAGCGATATAGTAAAATTAGAGAAATTTTATTTCAGGTACGGTACCGAAATGAAGCTGAATTGTGATCGATGGCACACTGCAGTTTGTTCAATGAAATATTAGAGTTTAACGAAACTCTGCCACTTGATAGCACTTTAATTCCCTCCGTATCATCATCCACTTTTTCTCCACTTCAAATTATTACTTTAAAGTTTTATACAAATAGTCTATTCTCGAGTCTTATCTTCCTCAAAAAAAAAAAACCACTCATATCCTTCTTTGTTGGCCGTTCTAACTTAATAACTTAAATCTTCGAGCGTGTGGATATTTTAGCTTTGATAAGTTCGAAGCAGTCCTTATCAGAAAGGACTAGAGATTTCTCTTTTTTTCCTTAACAGTGAATAGTTTATGGCCAGCATTGCTGGACAGTACGCAGGGAAATCCTGAAGAGTATTGAAATTTCAAATTCAGAAAGTTACTTGTAGAAGAAAGTAACCGATGCATTATCCGCTTCACACTTCGCACTACAATTATCATCTAGCAGTTTCATCTTAAAGCACTGAAGATCGCTAATTTCGAGGGATAAGAATCGCTGCTGATAAAGTCTTTTCGGATTGCCACACAGTGGCGACACATCAGATCGCCGATGAATGAAACTGATCAGTGGTGTCCACCTGAATAACACTTACATTTGCCTTCATCTTGAACAACCCTTAATTATTAACTATTAAATTCGAAAAATTATCAACAGACTTCACGCAATTAAATGATGCAATATCAATGATATAAGAAACTTGTGTAGTAGAATTTCTGATAAATGCATAATATTTCTTTCCGATTTTCGTCTCATAAAAGTTTGGAGCAAGTTCATACTCAACATTGTTTTTGAATGAAACGAAGAACTAGTACTTAGTTATTTTTACACAGTGGTATGTACTTGTATTGTTGAAAGTAGACTTGATCTTTCGATCGATCTGAGAGAAAGTGTGACTGTGCCAGAGGAAAGAGCCAAAAAGATTGAAATGACAGTAGAAAGTATTGTTACAGTTGATGTATGAAATATCTAAAGTGACTGTTTCTATTGAAATAAAGAATTTGCAACAGTGTCATGTCATAAATGGCAACTTTTCGTCTTTTTCCTATCCCACTAACCTGATAAGTTCGGAATATGTATTTAAGAAAACTGTTTTACACATCTGGTAGCTAATCTTGCTATTAATAAGTTTTAATTACGCAGTGAACAGTCCATACCTGCAATCACAATTTAGTGGATTGTCGATCAAAACGAGTGTTTTCAGTCCTTTTGAATAATCAAAAAAATGTTTTGGGAGTGTCTGAATGATGTTATCGCGTAAATTAAGCACTTGAAGATTTGGAATATTCCATAATAACTGTTGATTAATGTAAGCAATATTATTGGAGGATAAATCGATGTGAACCAAATTGATTAGGTGACGGAGGCTGAATTTAGGAACTGATTCCAGATGGTTTCCTCTCATGAACAACTTTTTAAGCTTCAAATTTCCGTTAAATGACTCCTGAATAGTAATTTTAACTGTTCCAGCTACTTCAATCATTTTCAGATAATATGTGAAACTTTTATTTGTTACTGAAAATAAAATGAATTGAAAAATGCAATAGAATATTGGAAAATAAGAATTCCATTTAAAAACTGATCAAGTAGGAGTGCTTAAAGAGTAAAAATTCTCATTTTAAAAGGAGGAATTTTAACTTCATTAAAAGATACCTTTTCTATAGTGTGAATCTGATTCCATGAAACCAGCAAAACCTCTATTTTTTCCAAATACGTAAATTCACTCTTGGAAATCTTCCTGAGACGATTATTACGCAAATCTAATACGGTGGTATTTACCGGTAAATGGCGAGGTACAGTAAGGAATGACTGCCGTCGACAATCAACCAATCCTTTATGACACAAGCATCGCTCTGGACACTTATCCACTATTACTTCACAGCTTATCAGTAATATCAAAAATAAGGAAAAAGATAAGGAATACATAGCTACCAAGTAAGAATACTTGTTATCTTCTTCAGTACATCTTCAATTCAACCTCTGAAAACAAGAAGGCTGTGTTGGAAATCAGCTTGCCTTTTCAAATGTTGTAAGAAATAAGAAAAAAAAAAACACAATCTGATTTGGGAAGTTGCTTTCGCATCCATTCTTAATACTAAGAGATGCAAAAACTATTTTTAAATCTAAGGATTATTAAATTTCTTTAACTCCATAAGAATTCCAAAAATTCACTTTCAACACATGTAGGAAAGACCAACTTCATTTTCCAGTGAAAGAAAAAGCACACATCCTCCTTCTTCCAGACTTAACAAATGGTTTTTACGTTACATATGAGAAAGTAAAATTAAAACACTTTGCCAGTTGTTCTCCAACTGCTCGATATAAGCTGCTTTTATTCTTTGCCTGATACTACCGCCCAACTAATCAAATCAATCTACTCATTTCTTCACCCTTCCTTTTCGACAGAGCGATAAAAGAAACTTTTATAATCCTTTGAAAATTAACATACTTCGTTAATTCTTCGTCTGATTTCACAAGCCGATCACTAAAACTCCGCTCAACTTTTTTGTTTTTCTTCGAAATGTTACATTTACTAATGTCAATCTACCCCTTGGGTATTGATACTTAGAAATACGACAACTTTTATTAACTATATAACTCTAAATTCCTGTATTAAAAGCAGTATTACGTCACCAAATGAAGAAATACCTCAAGTTACAATTAACACTAGAAAAGTTATTCTCGATTTTGTCTTCAGGCAATACAGCATCTCAAGTCCGACTCTGTTTTAATACAATACATATTCACTGCAATGTTCAAGTCCTTCACATGAAATTCGAAACATTTCAGTGCTGCATATTAGCAAATAACAATTAACTGTTCTCCTGCAGCTATGGTGCTACTACCATATGAAATAACACCCAGTAATCGTCAAAAATTATCTACCATGATTAAAAATGTGGTTCTTTCTGTTTGTGAAAATTTCAAAATGTTTTGAAGGATTTGGAAATGCAACAAAATTCTATCTGTTCAAATAATTTAATCGTTGTATAAATTCCATATCGATAATTTGGTATCCTTCGAACAAACAAACAATAACCGCCGACCATCAATTTTATTCCAGCATAAACAGTTGATAATTTTCGAGTGAAAATCAAGCACAACTCGTATTGCTCCTGTTTTCACGGAGTTTATACGCACCGTTCCATCCCAGTAACCGGAAGCAAGTTCTTTACCGCAGCTCGAAAATGATAGTGCACAACAGCCGCCAGCTCTGCAACAACCTCTTCTATCATTAAAAAATACAAAGAAAAATGAGTTAAGAAGTGCTTTTCTCTATGTATGTTAAAGTACCTCAAACACGGAAGCTTGAAAGCTACTGAATTACCCTAAAGTCAGACTTGTCAAATCAATTAGCCTATCCCCCTGAAAACTCATCAATAGCAGAATGGGTCTGTATATAGATGCAACACAAAGTTTCGCCAGTAAGGAACAGAGTCACACAAACTCAGAAGGCATTACTAAAAGAACAACTGATTTATACTTCAGTCACTACATTAGTTACCTTGCCAACTACCCTGACCAATTTACAATGTGCACCAAGTCCATGTAATACTATTACCCGAACTTACACTACGCAAAAAATTACTTTTGCGGGAATAAAATTTCTGTTTCATCAACGATTCCGTTCATTTCCACAGTAAGTAAAATTATTGGCGACTTAACGGATGACACAGCCACTTTGTTAGCAAATGAAGCGCAAGCCAGAATCGGTTTACAAAAGAGTTTTTTCTGAAAATATGGAAATTTAGTTGAAAAAAAAATCATTATGATATCTCGGAAAATGAATTTATCGTAAATTGGATACTTGCAAACCTCATCTATAATACTGAAGTCCTCTATATTCACAATTTTCATTCTTCCGGTTTCAAAGCCACAAGCTAAATATCCATTATCCGATACAGCAAAGGCCATGAAAGCGTTAGCATTCTCATTAGGATGCCACACTCGAGACATTTCTTCTGTTATTCCAGGGAATACTCCAACTACACATTTGTCAGCCTTGAATTTATATACTGCTAAATTAGAAACTGAGATGAAATAGGAGAATAGGAACACATTAAAAAATACCTCAAGGAAAGGACAAAATAATTGGGATTTGTGGCAAAATCCACCACAGAAACCATAGAATTCGGTCGGTATTGTCCTTGTGATACAAAAGCTTAAAACCTAAATAATGAAACAATTAATGAAAAGGAAAAAACTCAAAAGTAATATTTACTAAATTTTTTATTTGATCGACAAACTTGTGATTATATGTAAGATGCATCACAGCTTCAACAAAAGAATTCATAATGATATTGAATGATCTGATAGAAGATAAAAAGAGGACCTTCGATGTTCTGTCTAGCGACAATAGCAGAATTGCATAAGCACGAACATGCACAAATATGCAACTCTCCGTAAATTGTCCCACTGCTACTATCGATCTCTCATTTGGGTCGACTAGAATGCAACAAAAAATTTTACCAAGTTTTTTTTCCATCGACCAAATAACAAGCATTAAGCACTTTGACTAATACAACAGAAACATAGTCCGTGAAAAGAATGTTATAAATTAACAAATCGGTTGTTAAGTGCGAAAATTTAAAATTTATTTGAATATAAACTAGTGCTGCTAAAACATAATGGGAAAGTAACCCAAAAATAAACAGCCAAAACTACGATATCATCTAACTACTTGGCTTTACTTATTAAAACCAAGCTAGCTCTGATTATTATTTAAAACTTCATAAAAATCATTTATCATCTAAAGCTCCATGTAAATGCAACATCAGCAAAGAATTGCTTTATTACTGGAGAATGCAAGATTAACAATGTGATGCTAACCAGAATTGCCCTCGAGAAAACTGCATCGTCGAATAGCGGAACTTTTCATTCGTGGTAGGAAATAGAGTTCTAATATATTTGAATAAGCACAAAATATCACAGAAACCTTAACTAACCATGAACTGTAGCAACACACAAATGAGTTCTTGGTGAAAGAAGGATACACCTTCCATGCGCCGTACCAACGGCTAATTGGGCTTCATCATCCATAGCGACAATTGCTGAGCACGAAACACCACCATCGAAACCGTAATGAATAAAAACTGGAATCGGTTTCTTCGCTGTTCTCGACATATTAGCTCAGTGCTTTATTCAACTTCTTATTTGTTTCTTTATATATTTGCTTCATTGGCATACAAAATTACCATTAATGCTTCACTGACGCGTTATTTCATAGATTAACTTGTTATATATCAAAATAATATCATATGTTCTTATCCTTGAAGCCAGCATCAAATTCTACATCTAATCTATTAATCTCTCTGCTTCAAAACATGACTTCTCTGTAAAATTCATAGCTAATAAAACTAATTTATCTTGTATTCTTCCTAAAATTCTCAACTATAAATAAATAAAAGTTTCTCGGCAGACCAAATCCCATTCTTAGAGTCCCCAAAGGAAACAAAGAAACTGCCAAAAGTATTCTCAAGTAATTCAATTGTAATAGAAAACAACAAATTTATCTACATAATTATAAAATTCGTTGAATTTTTCTCAAAATGATTTATATCCATTTTGACCAATAAGTTCTGAATCAATAATTTTGAATAAACAAAATAAAAAATGAAAACAGAACAATAACAGCCTATCTGAGATCACTAGACATCTTCTTTGTTTTCTGATCTTTCCTGAAAAAACCAATAAGTTCTAAAGATAAGCAAATTAAAAGCATCATTTCCACAAGATTTCAAAGCACGACAAATGTTCTTATTTTACAACTATAAAAATTATGAGGGTCAAAAGGCTATCGATATATATGAGAAATAAATGTTTTATCAGCTTCTCATCAAAATGGTGAAATTCCTTTAATTTGAAAAAGTCCGCTCTTAATTGTACCTGATAGCTGGATTAACATGCTTATCCTCATATAATGTCAAGTATCTCATAATTAAACCACCACTGTTCCTTTCCATTATTTTTCTAACACGTTATATCTAATAAGCTTCGAAAATTGACTTTCCTGAATAAGCTAATTACAAAGAGAACTACAACACTGCTTAAGGACTACAAATGACTAGTAAATTCATAAGCTTAATTAAAAGTTTCATTTACTTCGCCAACAAAAAAAAAAAAAAAAAAAAAAAGTCACTGGACGATAATCCATTATGATTTCTCGGACATGATGATCAATTTTTTTTTGCTGATGAGCTGACAATGAAGGAACATAATCGCGTAATGATCCTAACACATCCGTACCTTCTTTTCGAGACTGTTGCAACAATCCATCAAATTCGTTATTTGTTAAGACTGTTAATATCGCCTGAAATATTTGGCAATTAAATCATTTTAAAGTGCATGAAAGATGACTGAATAATTTTTAGAAGAACTGGAATACTCAGGACATAATGAAAACTTAAGGGTAGGTAATTACGGAACAAAAAGTCATCAGTTTAGCAGCACATAACTAAAGTGTTTGCCCTTCACTTAAACACTCCAAATTTCCTTTTTTTTTTTACATTTATTTAGTAACGCAAGGAACTAATTCTTTTTTTTTTTTTGTGATTTATTACACAAAAAATACAAAGTCTTTCAGAATATACGAGCAGGAATATCCGAAAACACAAAATATGTTATCCAGTGAACTTACTAGAATAACTTACTGTTTTTCTTCCTCGCATAAATTCTTCTTTATAAAAAATGAAGAAGTATTTCTTAGTACTTAATGGATAAAAATAATTATTTACAAAGTAAGAATGTGGAGCATTTGCAACAGCGCAGCGTACAAAATGAGGCCACAAATTTGGATCGCTTTTCCAAGGTTTTTTGTTCGCTATTTTGACAAGTACATTGGAAATGAAACCACCAAGAGCAGGGAAAATTTTATGTGACCGTGTAACAGTGTAAAACAGTGTTTCTGAGAAGACTCCATCATCGCAAAGTTGGTCAATCGCTGAACCTATGGCGTCCTTTGATGCCGTTAATTGTGTTAGTAAAACATCGATATCTGAAAATGGAGTATGTAATAATCATAACTTAAGAGAAAGTTCGAATTATTCAATAATTACTTGGTAGAATGCAATAAGCATGAAGAAAGTAAACTGGAAACCGTGATTATCTTCTTTTCTAACTGCAAACTAAATCATTCTCAAAAGAAAAGCACTGTAGTCAGCATAAAAAAAAAGCGAAAAAACAAACTTTGCAGCAGCAAATTATTCTCTTCATTATTCTCCGCCTTGATTTTATGCAATGCCACAAGCAATTCGCCTGCGCCCATCGGATGAAGACCAGTTTTAATACCTGAAATTTGCAGACTACGTGAATTAGGATTTTTTGGCTGACGGTCACCAGATATTTATTTTAGGTAGAGCACAGAACTAATTTTTAAATCCGAACTTACTTCTTCCAGCCAACAGTTTATTGAATACAATAGGCACTGATTTCTGATTGGCTGGAGTGAGAACAAACCTTGGCAGAATGCTTAATATTTGATCCTGAAAACCGTCGAACTGAATAGATATATGAAATACTAAAAATCCGCCAATTTGATAATATTAAAATAAGTCGTACTTCCCAAAGGCCATATCTTTTCCCTTAGCACGCAAAAACTCTGCAATTTCTTTGTGACACTGCAAACTTTCTCCCAACCAACATATAAGTTGAAACAAATTAGCAACCTTGTCGAGACCGCTTAAAACTGGTATCATTGAGCGTACATCAGTTCTGCCTTGTTCATACAATGCCGTTATCCTATTTACAAGATCCTGAGTTGGCGGATCTAGAACACAGCGTAAATCAACTTTCTGGATTATGCGGGATTTTATACAACCACTAATTTGGAAAAAAATTCCTAAGATCATGCCATACATAAACAAATAAGTTGAACAAACACACTTCTTTCAGTGAGAAGATGTACTATCCTTGCAGCAAATGTTTCAGCACCCTGTGGACAGTTTTCAATCATTTCTAATAAGTGCTCACTTGTCGAACCCATCGACTTTATGGCGCTGTCAATTGTGCGCAATGTAACCTGAAGTCATATACATATTTTTCTTTTTCATGTATAACAATCAAAAATTCATGATGTGCTTCTCTAACTAATGGTTATTTCGAATTTTAGAAACAACTACTATGATAAGACAAAATTTTGAATATGATACAGAAAAGATACGGAACTTTTTCCCTACACTTTATCGTACCTCATTTATCCATCTCTTTTTCCAAAGCATTCGTAAATAGGATAATCTTCTATTTACGAATGCATTAGAAAAATTAATCTGGAAGTATTTTAACATTACCCGCTTTATATCATTTGAAGATTTTGCATAAACAGCAGCCAACGTATGTATTAATGAGTGATCGAGAGGAAGAATGGACAAAAACAAGTTTAAGGTAATGCGTATTGCTGCGTCGTCCCACTGAGATTTGGAACCTTCTTTTCCACAGTCACACAACTGCGGAGGCGGAACTGGCTTTGTGAAATATTCTATTGAACAAATTAAGTATTCCCTGACATCTCCTCTAAAAAAATTATGTTTGTGGAAATTCTCAAAAATTTGATAGAAGACAATTACAAATCCTGAGGAGTGATCAGAGAAAAAATTGCCTGACATAATCGATCTGATACAGTTCTTTCGCTGTTTCCACACTCTGTGTGCGGACATCATTCCTGTCACTGTATGAAAAGTCAAGAAGTATACACAACAATTCATTTCGTTGCCTGGCTCGGGTTAAAATTAATTCACGCAAAGTTGTCATTCCGAAAGCTCCAAATACCTGTAGTTGAAAGCATTTTAAAAAAGGGAACCAAGAAATATTCTACAAATTATTAAAAGAAAATCTCTTGACAAACAGCATCCACAAAGTTATCTTACGGAATGAAAAAATATACCGAGTCGAGACAAGCGGTTCGTAACCACACAAGAGACTTCGGTGTCAGAAGAGGTGCTTCCAGTAAGATTTTATGGAACAGGCTATAAAGAAGCAAGCTCAAATTCGAATTTTCTTTAAAATTTTTCGAGCCTTACATTTTTACAAATCAAATTAAAAAAAAAAAACTTAAAGGAAAAATTAATACGTCTCTTTGTGCTCTCCTCGTTCATATAACGTTTTCAACAAATTGCATAGAACTGTGTTGTAACGCTCATAACGTTGAGATTCACTGTGATAACCCTCTGTTGCATACGAGGTATGACACAAAGAATACCTAAATAGATACATGTAGTTTTCCAGCAATATAAATTCGAGTAGAAAAATGCCAACATTACTTACCCCTGAAACTGTGCATAAAGCTCGGCTATCCACAGCAGTGCCAAATCTGTTCGTGACTTCTGCTCCTGCACAATAAAAGTCATCAGAAGATCTTCAAACTCTGCACACGACTCATGATCAAAACGCGTTACAAGTCTGATCAATAGTTTCTGCTGTGCAACACCTACACCGCCTTGGATTGCCCTTTCTGAAAGTATCTATATCTTTGAGATCCAGAAAATAAAGCATCAGCACCATGTACTAATTTTAAGATAAGTGATGTTTCATAAAATCCTTAACTAAAACAAAAGACTAAAAGAAATAATGAACCACACTTTCATTAGCCAATATCCGATGAAAAGCAAGAAGAATAAGTTTTAATGACTGCTCCCGATCTAATTCCTTGGTAATTGAAAGTAGTCCAAATTGGATTTTTGGTTTAGTCTTTGTCGATGAAGCCTAAAAACAAAGCAAAAACAAAGAAAAAAAGAAAAAAGAAGAAAGTAAGACTAGCAGAAGCATTTACAAATTTGCGATAACTATTTGAAAACAAACTGATGATGTTCCAGATTCAGGTTGCTGAGCTTGATTTTGCTGCGCTGAGATAAACTGTTGCACTGAAGTTTGGGAAATACCTTGACGAGCTGGAGAAATTTCATTTATCAAATTCATGAACAATACTAGATGCATTCTGCCTTTGATTAAAAGATTTAGTAAATAGTTCAATTGATTTTTAAGATTAAATTGATTAGTAACATTCAATCTTTAAACAAGTTAAAGCATTTCGTATCCTGCCTGCGTTAATTATTGATTATATTCATGAAAATAACCAATAAACTGTTGTCGTTTTTCAGCTCGAACTTTTTCCACTCCTGGCCCTAACTCCAAATTAGTTAACTGGGTCGCAATCATGCGTGACAAGTGCCGAATTTGACTTTCCGTACCAGCTGCAGAGATAGGAGTATACAATGATTGAAACGCTGCAGGCATTTCATCTGGAAGTTTTGCCTGAAAGATTAAATAAAACATGCAAAAAAAATCCTAAAAAACAACTAAGCGACTTATTTGGTTAGTTCACCTACTATAATAATAATATGACTTTCAGTGTGATATTGAACTCACAATAGACATAAGAACCAAATTTGCAACGACTTTTGGTTTCAATCGTTCGCAAACGAATTGGGTGGTAATATCAATGGCAGATTGTGCTTGATTTTTTTCCAAAGACATTCTTGGACCAGATTCGTCCTCGTATTCTTCATCGTCTTCTTTCTCAGTAACTGCTGGAGCTTCTCCGACAGTCTTTAAAAATTATATAATTAAGTAAACCGGAAGAAAATGTCATTTTATATTTTTTAGTTAAAAAATATTTTCATAGTTAAAAATATTTATCAATAATACTAGCGCGAAAAAGCATACGCATTCTTTGCAAGTGATAATCTAACAAGTTACATAATTGTACTTTAGCTCTCCTTTCGAGATCCAACAGTTTCGACTTAATTAGGTAAACATACAGCAAAAAATTTCACAAAATGTAAACAAAAAAAGTGATACGTGCTGGACAGTAAATACATTTACAAAATTCTAACTTTTATCCTCTTTGCTTCTGGCTCATCACTGCACTCGTTACTTCGATGAGATTTTTTACGCTGCTCACTTGCCGAAGGTAATGCACGCAAAACTTCCTGAAAATCGTAAAAAATTTAATGTGGCTGAAATTATGACTACTTCCTTATACAAACTATTTTACAGCAATGGAAGAATTATATCTTTACTTGTCGAATTATATTTTTTTTTTTTTGTTTGAATTTATGCAGACCAATTTTATTCATATGGTCTCGCAGTTTATAAAAATCACCGATTGCGCAGCTCCTAAATCTGTGAGCAGCGTCATTATCCTTGGATGAAATGGAGTGCTACTAGGATGGCGTAACAAGCGTAATAGATGCATTTTCAACTCTTTACGTACACTTTTCACTTGACTCGTTGCCAAAGTTGGTGGAAGATTTACATGCAAAGCTTCCAGAGCTCCTAAAATATTAGTTTCAGATTAACTTAGGTCAGAAAGGATCAGAAGAAATTTGAAGCGAACTAAAACTATAATTCCTTCTTCCTTAAAAAAAAAAAAAGAAAAAAAAACATCGTTTTCATAAACAAAACATCAGAAATGTTTTCCCGTTGCGACCAAAAAGAAAAAGAGAAAAAACGAAAAAAGATACGGCAGATTTAAATTTCAAAATTCATACCAACAACCCTTTGCATAAACTGCGGACGCTGCTGAGCAATGTTACAGATGCAAGTCAAACAAGTTAACAAATTCAGAGAAGATATATGTGCTGATGAAATATGATCAAGTAATGAATTAAAATTTAACGTCGCTTCACTTTCCATCTTACGATAAGAAATAAATCGATGATCGCGGCCAATTTCATTTAAGCACATATTATCACCTCGACCTTTCTCACTTTCCTAGAACAGACAAATCAGCCAATTAAGGCGTTAAGATAAGATTGGAAAAACTTTTGGTATCAAAGCATTCAGATCAAAATGAAGTGGAAAAAATAAATAAATAAATGAATGCTAGAATTAGCATACCTCCGTTCGCAGCGTTTGCGCAAGGATTACAGCTTCCAAAAATCTAAGAGTTTGGGTGCGTATGCTATAAAATATAAAATATATTAAGAAATCAAGACAACAACTGATATGATATGAACACAAATAATTCTGAGAACTGCACGCCAATCAAAAACTTTACCCTTCATTATCAGAATCAATGTGTTGCATTACACGACCCTTCAGTACCGAAAAAGCTTCCCAACAGCGTGCAACTTCAGCGCTCCGTGATCCCGCTGCCCATTTTAAAATGAAGGGATACAGCTGCGAGCAGACTGTGATTACCTTAAAATTATTAATATAAAATAATCCGCAAAAGAGCCGTCTCAAAATGATCATTAAGTCATTAGATCATGATAAATTTGAGGAAGATTTTATATCTATTATTCATCAATACTAACAGATTTTAGCTATTTCAAATTTTATAAAAAGCAAAGCAATATGTAAAGTTTTCTTTTCCACAGATGCTGACTGTCTGTTACTTATAGAGCTTATTCAACAATAAAAACCAAAGTTTCACCTTTTTGGTAACGGCAACTGTTCCGGTGCCAGCAGTCTGAATGAGATAGGAAAGTGAGACAACAGCCTTTTTCATCATCTCGCAATCTTTTTTACTGAAATTAAGCAAAAATTAAATAAAAATGAGATGTATATATAACATTAAAAGTCTTACCAAGCTTTTTCAATAAACGATGCAACAAAGCAACGCATTTTGGAGTCGCTTTCAACCACAAATTCGAGCATTTCATCGAGAAAGTTGTCAAGAAGAGAACTGCTCTTATCTCTATATAACAATAACTCCTGAGCCTGTAAATATCCCCAAAATTAGAATACAAGAATTTTAACTGAGTATCAGGAATAATTTCGTACGTAACTTGAAATGAATTCAAAGCTCTAACTACACATTACCTAAATTTTCCATAAAACTTACAATACGGCATAATAAATTAGTTCTTAACCTCTTTTCACATTTCATGTTCAATTCTGTCTCAAACGAAATCAAAAATTTGACCGAACGATTTGCATGTTCTCGGACTATATTATTTATGAAAATTTTGAGAAGCCAGCTTTTTACTCTCAAACCTTACAATTCTTTGAAGTGAGACTTGATAACAAATAAATACCCTATATAAATGTTTGATGCGATTTTCCACTGATTTACCAGATGATTGATGAGCCTCGCGTATTTCATTTCCAACCTGAAATCAAATTATTTCTCAAACTCCAGCCCCTTTTTGGCGAAGTTTCTCCTCTTCTAAAATAATGTTAAATTACTTATGAAAAGTCATTTTATATTTCGAGGATAAGGGTTTAAACAGGATAAGAAATCAAGAACATAACTTGGCAAACAAACCTCTTCGCTTATATTGTCACTATCCGTCATCTTGGACGTAATTTTCGCAACCTTTCCGCTGCAACTAACTTATCCATTAACGATTACAGACATAAATTTATATTTCAGAAGCCTTTCGAATCCGCTTCTTTCTATTCAGAATCATAAGTAACGGATATGAGTGAAAAGAACGAGAACAAACATCATACAAAGGTTAGGAGGAGGACAGAAATGAATATAAACAACATCGGAAGCGTCCCTCGGAACGCCTAACCCAGAAGGAACAGAAAATCCGCGATCTCCGTCCCGTGCTTCTGACTTATCGTACCACATCTTGCTAGCATGTTTCCGCTCTTGGTTTTTTGGCAATTTACATCCGAACCGAACAACTAGATGAGATGAATTGAGATTGAAATGTTGTACGGGTAGGTCTCGTCAAGCTCGATATTTTAATGGTGGAGATGGTACCACTTGATGTATCCGCGTTTCAGATGAAGGTGTATTTCAGGTCAATGGCTGACATGAAAACCGATGGGATTAGTCCCAACTTATTCTCGGAGCTTGGCAATAAACTCAGTAAGTTTGATTTTATATATTTTGATAGCTAGAAACATTAAGTACATTGTCAGTTTACATAACATGCTTTACCCGCACGTTAAAGCACAGCTATATCACATGATTTCGAGCGCGGTATTCGATTTGGCAAAGTTATGCGTAGTTTTGCGGAAATGCCCTTAAAGTGATAAACCATGAAATGAAGTGAATGTTGCAAAGGTGGGAAAAAGAATAATTCAGATACCGTTCGATCGAATCGTTCATTGGTTGCTGCCAATCAGCAGCTTCGAATTCAGCTTTCGCTCGCCAAAGCAGAAGTCAACCGGTTGCGAAATGAAATTGTCGAGTTGCAAAGACGAATTGCTGAACTTGAATCAGCAGCGGATGAAGAACGTATCGAAATTGTTGTAAGAAGTCGTTTACAGGTTGATGCTTTTGTTTAAATAACTTTAAATTTATTGGTCGTCAAATTAGTCAAGTTACTGCAACCTAAATGAAGTGTTTGGAGAGAATGAAGACTTTGTGTGGACGTGAAATACTCGGTGCACTTCATATAGAAGATTTTCTCGGTGAAATTTAGTTAAGATTATATTGACCATCCTTTTCGTAGTATGGAATACATCAGTACTATTATGTGTAAATATCCTTTTGCTTTTAGTCGAAAAAATGTTAGCGCAAAGTAAATTTAATTTATTTTACAGCAAAGAGTACAGCATTTGAAATCCATAACTAATCGCACCGTGCAGTACATGAAGAAAACAAAAGCAGATTTTGATCATGCAGCAAATCGTCTTGATCATGCTCTGTTAGTATCTGACATTAAATTCCTTGTTTGTTGCATCCTCATATTTCTGCGAATTCTACTGTGTTCTATTTTTTTAGAATAAATTTTTTTTTTTTGTAATAAAAACTTTACTTTTTTCAGTAATTTTGGCAGTGATAATACTTGTACAGACGAATATAGCCGAAGTGTTGCATTGCAGTCAGCACACGAAACAGGTTTCCTATTATAACTTGCCAATTTTTCCTAAGGTTTTTTAAGCCATAGTTTTTATTTTTTAATAGTTAGTTTGATGAACATAGTTTAAGGAAGCAAGAACTTTGTACGTCGTGGGCAGCTTTTGAAATCACCTGCTCTTGAAGTCGTAGAGGAGGTGAGTTGCTTATTTTGTGAGTACTTCATCTCTTTTTCGAAATTGTAACATGGATTTGACTTTCAAGAACAGCTAGTGTTAAATCATTTCATTAAATGAGTGCCAGTGTTTAGGATATTTACGGTGAATTGGATGAAGATGAGGATAGTATTTCCGAAAAGTCTTTTGGTAGGCGGGGGGTCATGCTTATGGACAATGCTGAGTTCATACAATCTTCAGACAACCGCATATCTGATCGTAATAGTCGGCGACAAACTTTTTTTGTCAAAAAGGAGCCTGTTGAATTTGGTTAGCTTTCATTCGTGTAATGGAAACTTTGGAGAATTTTCAAAATCTTTTTCGTATTTCTTTTGCGTGAAATTTTGGTAGTGATTTACTTCTAATTTTGTACGGAATTTTTCATAGACTTCTATGATTTTAGAAGACGAAACCGACACTTCCTTTGCTGAATTATCCTTTCCCAAAACGAGCCAGTCAGCGTCATCACTCATGTCTGACGGAGGTTGTTTGTGCTTATGAAATTTTTTAGAATTGTTCCTATTCTAGGGCTTAATTTTTGTTTCAAATTTTCAAAGTTTTAAAGTAAGCAAAATCAAACATGTGTTTTAGATCTATCTGCTGTTGCTGTTTCGACAGATCCTGTAACACCCACCTCAACTTCCATATCGAAAACCCCTCCAACATCTTCTGGTCCTGAAATACTAACCACCTACTCCAAATCTGCAAAATTCTCTACACCGGAAACACCAAATAATGAAAATAAACCGACAAAGGTCTCAATAAGAAATGAAATTGATAAAGTGAAAGTTGTTACCCATATTAAAACGAAGAAGATTTCGACTGGTGAAACTCCGAAGTAAGTTGAACGTGTGTTCATGACAAAATTTCAGTAATATCTTTCAAAGATATTTTATGACCTTGATGACTTTTCGTTTGCAGAAAGCGTAAAAGAAGCTCTGAAAATAATGCAAGGTCTCCAGTACCTATCGAGAAGTCACTGACAGTGCCAACATCTACGCCCTGTAATGATTTTCTTAGCGCGGAAAGTTTAACTGGAAGTGTTCGGCAGAAACGTGCAGCAGCAGCAAAGATATCATCTTTCAAAGAGCCGAGCTTAGTAACTAAAATGCGCAATTCGAATGTTAATTAATGCATTTAGACTAAATAAAAGAAAGGAAGGAAGCGGTGAGGTGTAAAAAAAAATTTATTAATGTACGTTATGCTTTAAAATATGCTGCTTGACTCTTGGGTCGCTAAACATTTGTTTCACTTATTGTATATTGATTTTTCGGTGTTTTTTGGAAGTATAAATGAACTGATGTTTTATAAACTTTGGATTTCTTGTTTTTCTTTCACAGTAAATAGCAATTTTCTAGCTATTCAAAACAAAATTTTCTCGTGATATCTTCTTTTTTATTACAATTGATAAACTCTTTAATGAGGCTTCTCGAAGTGGTCAACTTTGTCTTGGAAGGAGATCTGGAGTGCTCGTTTATGTTGTGTTAGTCCCGCTTGCTCTTATCACCTGCAGAGCTATCTATGTCTCATTTTTTAAGTTTCCAGTGCTTTTAAACGTATTTGATTATAGTGAAATCTTATCTAGGTGCCGATGGTGTTATGCCTGGACTGATAAGATTGTTTTGAACTTCGTTTCTTGGTGCCAGACTAATTCTTGGATTCGAGTTCCAAGAGGGCATGTTTTCCATCTTTCGTTTCGTCTCCTTTTTACCTTTCATTGTACCGCTAATATCGTATTTGCAAAATACTTGTTACTTCTCTGCCGGTTGTGTGCTATTGTTAAATTTGAATGGAAGAGTTTTTAGTTCCGACTTCTAAAGAATTAAATGTAATAATAAAACATGACTAGTTTTCCGGAGATATTACTAAAGTTGTATTCCAGATACGATTTTCTGGATTATCGGGGTTGAGGGATTATCTCAAGAAATGTTGTAAAGACAATTTGCAGACTTCTGTTAATGCTTCGTATAGGCGATTCTTACGTCATCTTCGAATCGGGTGGTGCGCTATCTGACATTTTTTATGATGATGTTAATAGAAAGGTAAACAACGTTCCGAATTTTTCAGATAACTGAATGAAGAAAAAGATCTAATCAAATGTAGTAAGAAGCTAACTGAGTTGGAAATGAGGGTTCCCTTGTCTCCACTTCGTGAAGTTTGTAAATTTCCAATTAGTCTTTTTTAGATTGTAACAGTTCGTGGCGATGGTATCGCCGAAGTAAGAGCGTATGGATTAGAAGCGGACGAAGCTATCTCATTTCGGTATATGAAATTTTTGAACGTAAAATGTTGGGAATTAATGCTATTATCTCTCTCACGGATTTCATTTTTTTTTTTTTTTGATTACATCATACTAATTTCGGTGGCTACACTCTTATTTGTATCCTCATCCTTTTTTTGATTATTAGATTAATTTCCAGTGCAATTGATTATGTAGAATTTTTTATAAGTACAATTCAAGGCTAACTCTGTGCAGCTTCTTCATTATCATAGTGATTTTATGTATTTTTCAGACTGAAGAGTAGAGGGAAAATTCGAATAATCAAGTTTTCTCCAGACAAACGCTTGGTATGTATACAGTATGATGACTCTGTTGTTGTAAGTTTTTTCTTTTTCTAACTAATTGGAATTAGAAGGATATATAATCAAGAGAGATTTTCGTACTACATAATTAACTCGCAATGCTTGAGCGTTGGAAGACTGCCAAGATAAATTCCGAGTCAGTACACAGTTGCTTTCAAAATACCTTAAATACCTTTTAACCAATTCCAGTTAGTTTTATTAACTTTAAAGAAACCATTCAGAAATAATTTTATAATGATTCTGAAGGTCATAATTTATTTCAAGGATTTTATAAACTTCGCAACACTTAGTGTTGATCCGTTATTCAAATGCTTCTCACAATCAACAAAAAATCGTTCAGCGCATATCATTGGTTTAGAGTGGATTCTGAATAATCAGATTCTTTACATAACAAATCAGGTTACCTTATATTTTTGTTCGATATTATTTAAGAAAAAATTCTTTTTTTGTCAGCTTCATATTTCAAAATCATAGATTAACATAAACATTTTTCAAATAAAATACACATAAGAATTCACTTCTCACTATTAGTGCATCTTCAAAGAATTTTTTTTAGGGTTTAGAACTCTATCAAGTGAATCCAGAAAAAAAATCAGCTAAGTTGTTAAAGTCATACAATATTTCGTTATATTGGTATTTATATTATGTAAGTTCATACTTCGAAATTCTTTCGGATTTCTACTCAGCTGTTAAGCTTATTTTTCGAACTTTGAGTTATTTAATGGTCAAGTAGTTTTACTCAATATCAGATAAGAACTTCGACGATTTTAACATTAAGGCAATCTCCACTTCTGTTTTGAGAAAGGGCTTAAATGACTGAATATTCTTCTAATTGGTGAGAACCGATAGTTCTGTGAAGTTTTCATGAAAATACATATAGAAGCAGTATATTCAGCCCAACTCGCAGCTGCTTATTGTATCGTGTGGAGTTGCTGGTGCTTTGTTAAATCCTTTTACCATTCAGGTATTTTTACTAATCTGATCTAAAGAGAAAAGATAATTTTAATGTCAATTTGATTTGAAGCAGTAGTGTTCGCGCGAGAGATGTGTAATATGAAAATAATATTCCAAGTAATGGGACTTTTGAATATGTCGGAATAACGTTATTTCAGAATGGAAGTATATATCGCCTAATGAAGTTCGAAGTTGAGTTTGGCCATTCAAATACTAAGCAGCGATTACTAGAGCGAGAAGTATTTATCATATCCATGTTTGTTACTCTTTTTTACTTAGCCCTTTAATCATTTTATTCGGTTTATTTTAACTCCTCTTATTATTTTATTTTCTGAATGATCGGGAAGCTATTGATCGGAAAACGCTTAGGATAAAGTTATTTGTAATTCAAATGCTTCTCATAGTATAAAAAAAAGAAACGTTTTGGGATTACTTCATCACCTTCATTCTCTCGTTAATAATCGTTGATGGCTACTTTCGACTCGGAATTTATTTGTCTAAAATATTTATGAAGTTGTTCCTTGCCATTGGCAGATGTAACTTTTTCAAAGGCAATTCCATGACTTCAGTGAAAATATTGTGCCTTTTTTGCAGTTCTTTCCTTTCTTATTATTTCCTAAATACCAATAATAAAATAATATTGAAAAGGACAAATTCTGAGATTTTTAAAAAAAAAAAAATTAGTGTAAACATCTTTATCAGAATCTTAGACATCGTAGCTAGTAAATCTTTAATAGTGACGTTTAGATAAAGTGGGTGAAACGCGTATTTGTGATTTACTGCTTTCAAAGAGGGATCAAAGTAACTTTTTTCCATTTACTCTTTTTTGGAGCTGACTTTCTGATTCTTCCCAAAAAAAAAAAAAATTTCTAATCTTATTTCTTAAATTGATGGTATCCTGTTTGTGATTAGTAGGCTCAAATATTACGCTTAAAAAAATGCTCCAAATGTCCAGGAAAAAATGTAGTTACTAAATCTAATTACTATATGGATTTTTTTTTTTTGTTTAGAAGTCCAATAGTTTTCTTTGATTTCCCGAAATGATGATGACGGTATTGATGGGATGGGTGAAACGGGAGAGGGTGATAGCTTTTTAGCACTGATAAAGCAATAAAGATAATTTCTCGGCTATACTTCGTCCTCTGCAATAGTTCGGGCTGAAAGTTAAGTCTATAATTTGTTCATTAAGTCATATTGGTGTTGTTTAAGATTGTATTAAACTTTCTTTATCTGAACTTTTGTAAATAATTTGATGATTGCATTCAGGAGACTGTTTTGTAAAAGTTGCTCAGTAAAAAAAAAAGCATTAATGTATGAATTATATCTCATTATATGACTATGGTTTCGAAACAAAAAAAAAAAAAATGTCATAGTTCGTTCTTTTTTGATTTTAAGCCGTATTGTGATTTGTAATAATACATATTGCCGAAGGGATTAAAAAATTTAAATAAAATAATTGGTTTCGGGCATAATCAGCAGAAAGTTAATCCACCGCAAAATTAGCACTTATCAGGCAAAATTTGTCCCGAGCACAGATATCGTCCAGGGCGCGGCAATTTTTCTTTATGAACTGTTTGATTAAAGTTTTGAAAGCAGTCATGAATATATGTATTAACAGCTAGTTTCCAAAACATGATCTACAAATTTTCTTTTTTTTTTTTCAGTTATAATGCTTTGTACATAGCAATATTGCGCAACAGTACTCGGGATTCTACAAGTTCCGATATCGTTTTGTATAAAATGAGTAAGGATGGAATGGAAGTACCGAAACTTGCTCATACTCTGTGTCTGGATATGGTCGGCGCTTTTGCCTTACATGCATTTAATAACTTAGTTGTTGTGCATCATCAAGTACGATTTATTTAAAGTTATTAAAAAAACTCTTTTACCGCTGTTTTTGTTTTTTTACCTACAATTTAGTTAGACCATTCAAAGTGTAATTTTGGTAGATGAGGAATAAGAACATTTTTTCTTTTTTTGCTCTGTTATTCATCCACGTATTCAATCTACTATGGGCACATTCTGTTCGCACATTCATCACTACCTTTTCAGAGTTCAAAAACATCATTAATTTTCGATATTGGTTTGGAAGAAGCTAGGAAAAATGACTGTATCTCGTACCCTCTCTTCAGAACTTCGTTAAATTGTTCGGATTTGCTCCAGGCCAAATTCAGTCATGAATTCAAGCTGTACAGTCCCTCTTGGGTGATGTTTCAGCCGAATTTCATTACGGATGCAAACGTTGGCGTTTTTACATCAGTTTCACTTGATCCAGTTGGAGCTGAAAATTTTATTGAGGATAAAGTAATTTTTATCTTATGTTTCATTTTCATTGGTTATCATAGAGATTATGATGTACTTAATCATTATGCATCTAATGGGTCTCAAAAAGGAAAAAATAAAAATTAGCGGTGTTTTTATATTGCAAAAAATGTTTTCAGTATCAGTATTTGCATTTTTTGTACAATCGATGTGTTCCAAAGCCAGTGTTTTTGGAAAACTTGAAACAATGTATAGTTGCGAATAAACTGAAACTGAAGCAGCTGACACAAATTTTTAATTGGTTCGCGAAAGCAACTGCCAAACGTTCTCTACCAATTTTGAGACACAGTGGTGATTTTGTTTTATGCCACTTTTCAATATTGCTATAGTTCAGGTATAAAGATATATTTATGGTAATGTAATCACTATCATCAATCTGTTTTATAGCCGAAATTTTTTGAAGATGTAAATCGTTGAGGTTCCTTTCAGAATTTTGTTTTTACTTGAGGCAAATAATCTTCGAAAGGATCTCAGTTACTAAGATAGATCTATGCTCCACTTTCTTTCTTTCCATTTTTTTTTTAAATACTGTTCAAAATCACGTATAAGAACATATTATCTTTCAAAAGAAAGAATTTCGATGAATTTTGCAGATAGTGGTTTCAAATATGTCCTAGTGGCTGAATCGTACGAAGAAATTGTTATAGAACAGGGAGATATTGTTGGTAATCTATTCTTGCTTCCAGACGACTACACTTTTGATCAGAAACAGCGTTTTCTGCAGTATATGCTACGGTATCTTACAGCTTTGCGAGAAAACAAGTTAGAAGTACAGGTTTGCTTCATGAATCGTAAAGGATTTTATTAAGACAAGGGTTAAAATATATCAGTTGAAATTCTCGAGGTCACTATAGGTAGACAAAAATAAAAGGATATACGNTGATTTTATTAAGACAAGGGTGAAAATATATCAGTTGAAATTCTCGAGGTCACTATAGGTAGACAAAAATAAAAGGATATACGGCTTACGAGGTCTAATGAAAGATCGTTGTCTCTTTTTTGAAGTGTCTACGATGTTTTCTTAGGTTTGAGTGATAAAATTTCTTTTAACTTTTTTCATCGCATTAATTTCATACTGCTAATGAAATTTATATGATCAATATATACTTTTGGAAGGCTGGTGTGAACTTTCTAAATCAGAGAAAATGATTTCAAAAATGACTAAATTTCTTATAAAATTCAACTTCAAACATTTCCAACCTTTAGTATGGTCCAGCTTTTTAGCCGTACTTTCTGAATGAAATATTTGTTCCTACTATGATTACAATGGGGCAGCTAGAAAGACTTCATCAACTTCTTCTGTACCGCATTATTCCAGACTCAAAACAGCTGGTTTGTTTAGTTTTGTTTTTAAAATTCTCACTCCGTAAGTTTTATTTCCTCGAAACTTGGTCTCGCTCAACCTTTGTTAACTCAACTCCTTCAAATTGTTTTTGTCTCAGTTTCAGACGATATCGTTAATGTTCATAACAATCAAATCTGAAGAAACTCCTACTTTTGCACTTCAGGGGTTCTTTTGCTAATTACTTGTTTTTAGGCATTCCAGCTTCTTTCTCATGAAGCAAAATATCCGCCATTGGTTCAGCTTGCCTTGGATATGTTGTCAAGGCTTGGCACTGCCACTGAAGAAATTGTTGAGGTTTTAATGGCTAGGAATCTGGTTGTGGAAGCCATTAGGTTTTATACATTATCGTATTGGGTTAAAATAAAAAAAAAAAAGATTTTGCATTTAATGATTTGCGAATCTTTTAAAAAAATTAAAGTGATCGACCAGTATACTAGGTTAATAGGTCAACCTTGTCACTTCCAGATTTTTGGAAAGCTCACAATCAGCTGATAAGGTCAATGGCTTAAAACTTATTGAAAGTGCTTGGGAAGAAAATCGCTTAATCCGTTACGCGGTCTTTTCATATTTTCTTGAGCGTAGTTCGAAGACTCGAAATGACATCACGAACTGTTAGTTCTTCTGTCCTTATACAGTTAATGGGAAATTGCTTCCCTATGAATAAAAAATTGACCCTTCAAAATCCCCAAATAAACAAATCTGACAACTCACTGCCATCCTACTTTTTTAGCCGGGCAGTTCGAAGAATTTTCGAAGAAATTCGAAGCTCTGTTTGACAGTGATGAAATCAAGGCTGCTAAAACCGCTTCTGACGTCATGACTACTTCAAGTAAATTGAACCAACAGTAAAAGCTCCAGCCTAATAGATTACCTTCTACGGTTTCTCTTCCAAAAACTTAGTCGCAACTTAGTAGCCCACTTACGATTGAGCCAGAGAATGATGTCACCAAGCACGACTTCCATATTTTTGAGTAGTTGTTTCACCATATATCAAATCCAATCCAATTTAGAATAGTCAGTCTTCCCTTACTTCGTCCATTGGAAATTTTTATGTCACCAACCTTTCTGAAGTTGTTCCCACTCCTCACCCATATGGATTACAGTTATAAATAAAATACACTCTCAAGATGCAAATTTCGAGCCATTCCCGCTTTGGAAAGCCAGTTGTACTTTTATTTTAATTTCGTTCGTTTGACTGTCAATTCGCATCCTTTACATGAGGTTTCGTGCAGAGTAATTGTGATGACGATAATGTACCAGTATACAAGAACAAGACAAACAAATTGAGAGATATACTTTGGAATTCGGCAATAATTTTTTCCACGAAATGGGAAAAATGAATTATTGTTGAATTGGAATTGTGTGATTCAGACCACTTATTGGAGCGCACTGTTTTTACTTAAAATGCAACTTCAAAGATTGGCACAACAAAGTAAAGAACTAACAAATATTCAAATTTTATTTTTTATGAGAAAGGGCCACAGCCATACCAACGTCGGAAATCAAGCTAAGAAATAACAAAAATTGAATGGATTTCAACACTCCCTCTCAAAATGCTTCTTTGTTGCACGGTATTATGATCGACACATTCAAAAATTAAAATTCAAAATTGAATTTCTCGGTGTTTCTTCATTTTGATGACCAGATCCTGCAGATTAAGCTTTTCAGCATGCGCAAGTGGTGTTAAGCCGAAGTGGTCGCATTTGTCCGGATCAGCGCCTCGCTTCAGCAAATAATCCACCAGTTGCTTATTACTTGACTTCACGGCCTATAACATATTTCTCTTTATGATTGATTTCCTCAAATTCACACTACGAATTTAAATGCTTTCTAAAGGAAATGGCAGAAAAACATGCTAAAATTTACGATATGTAGAGCACTTCTGCCACTATAATCTGGTTGATTTACATCCGCACCAGCAGCGAGCCAAGAATCGAGTGTCTTTGTATCACCACAACTGGCGCATAAGCATAGCTCAACACCTTGAAATTTGTTCAGTAATAAAGAAAGATTATTAGAAAAAACTGCCAGTACTTCTCAATATTTTTACTTCCTTACCTAGCCGGAGTGGGTTTACAGAGAGTACGGCTCCTGCGGACCGCAAAGTTTCAATGCAAACTTTGTTCTTCGTTCTTACTGCACCTACAAGAGCATTTTCGTCCCACTGATCTCTGTAAGACATTACGAATTCTTCCTGATGTGCTACTTGCTATTAACAGATCTGAGGGATTTACAAAGATTATAACTAAACTATTGAGTGAGACCGATAAAGGAACCTGATAGAGCAATTCCTTAGAAGTTTTTTCAGAAATAATGAATTTTTTTCTTGATTTTTGCCACAGTTTCTTACTTAAGATGGAAACTGACGCCCTGGGTTAGCAGGTACTTGACGGCTGTAATGTGTCCAGCACTAGCTGCTACGTGTAAGGCATTACGTCCGTTGTAATCAATGGCCGAAAGATTAACTCCGTTTTCGCGAAGTGCCTCTAGCAACTCGATGTCACCAGTGTTAGCTGCGTAACACAATAGTGGTGGATATAGAGCATGACGCAGGAACTCCATTTCATGGGAAGTACTCAGATGCAGGAATCTTGCCATCTGTGGAACTGAAAATTTCCAAACGAATGAAGTTTTCAGCTAAAAAATTTAGACCAGCTGAAAAAGTATGATAATCTTTCCTTTTCCTTTTTTTTTTTTTTTTTTTTTTTAATTTACCAATTTCAAGATCTCTGAGTGGTTCAGGTTTTGTAACGGTTAGTTCTCCTCTAATATTTTTAGCTATTATTGCTTTCTTCTTTGCAAGTTCCCAACAATCTTTGCCCAATACATATGACAGTTTTGTTAATGCTGCTTCCGTAGTCATATCCGAACCAGGAATGATTCCTATGTCGTAAAGAATCTGAAAAAAGAATGGCTAGAGAGACACGGAAATGTGATTTTGCGGGGATTTCAATGATTAAAATGTATTTTCCAATCAGGCAAATTTGGGATCAAGTTGGCGATTAATACGATGCTCCCTGAGAAAATAAACTGCATTCAGTTTAAGTCAGCAGATTTCACTGGCTTCTATATTTATCTTAGTAAACCATATCAAATCATGGTATTAAAATGAGAAATTTTCCGTTATGTGAAGAAGTATTAATTGAGAGGCAAGTATTAAATTTAGATTCCAATTCAAAACAAAGTTTTCAATCTTTCGGAAAAATCTTTTCTCAGGTTTCCAAATTAGAAAATTTAAACTTTCTACCCCTCATCTAATTTTTTCTTTTTATTCATATATGAAAATATGACATTGGGTTACTTCCCTGCAAAGTGAGAGTGTCCTATCTTCGTGCAGAAGGAAAGGATTACAGAGAAATAGATGCTTTACTAATAAACACATAAAGCAACAGAAAATACTTTGTATGCATTAAGCTCACAAATGTTTTCTTGAGTATTTACACAAAACTGTACAAAAATAACACAGAATTCTTCAGGAAAACATGAAATGCTAACCTTCCCTGTCAAATACTGAACGTCCACTTGTCCTCGTATGCACTGTGAACAATTAACGATAATGCATCCGCGACCAACAGCTTTTTCCAGTTCGTCGATTATATCTGACCGATGAGATGGCATATTACCAGCACCAAATGTTTGAAGAACAATACCCTCAGTGGGTGATTGCAAAGATGCTTTAACCTGGAAATTAGCCTGTTGGTAGATTCCATTCTTACCGTGATTTCTTTTCGAAATTTTAAGTCATGAAGAGAAAAATGAGTCTATTATTTATTTGATTGGCTCGCAACATAAACATGACCTCCATAGAATCTTACTTGATCTGGAAACATTAGTCCCATTAGCACTTCAACTTCAACAAAAAATTATCTTAATCCACTGTTAGAAAAATGAAACAAAAAACTTGTAGCAGAGTGAATTACACTTTCTATAGAAATCGACGGAAAAATCCTCAACAGCCCAACGTTTCGACATAATCGGTCGTGTACTCTAAATGGAGCCACTGAAGGAGAACGAAATACTGAATCATAATTAACTGCAAATGTTATGTTATTTAAAAAATATTGAAATATTCATATCAGAAAGAGCAGATAAACAAAACGAATCAAAAACTAAACTAATAAAATGCGATATAAAAAAAATAAATTGATTTCATGAATAAATCTCATTGTAGAGTCAGCTGCTACTTGCCTTTTATATCAGTATCCATGAAAGCAATGGGAAGCATATTCGGGCTTTCAAAGGCTTCCAATGCCCTGTTGTCCACTTTTATTGTACGGTTTCCTCGAAAAAGCTTATTGTTAAAATATACAGTAACTTCAGGTATGTCATAATTAGCCGCAATAATAAGTGCCCCGATCAAATTTTCTCGACCATCGGAACGAACTTCACACACTGGTATCTACAAAATAGAAGCTATAAAGCAACTTACAAAGAAGAATGAATCATTAGGCAAGCTGTTTTTAATTCTCAAGAAATGAAACTACGGATCAGTGAAGAGAAATTCGAGCAGAATAATTTATATCTAACAGTGCTAATTCGAATCCAATTTAATCAACAGCTAATAAAGAATTAGAATTAAATACTGATTTATAAACAGCCAATACGAAGGTGGATGGATTCTATTGTAGAAAGTTCACGGACTTAAAACTTTTGAATCAGAAGAGAATACTTGAGCTCCTGTGATAACAACCGGTTTTCTCAAATTTTCGAGCATGAATGACAGAGCACAAGCCGTATACGCTAATGTATCAGTGCCATGCAATATGACGAAACCAACATACTGGTCATAAACTTTTTGAATATCTTCACCAATACGAATCCAGTCATCAAATGTCATATCTGATGAATCCAAAAGTGGATCATATTCAACAAGCTGAAAGTTTCGATTCTAATACCAGATTTGTCTCTTTACAGCTGTAATAAAGCAGTGTCCTATCCAATCCTCATTACTTTCCCTTAACAAAAAAACATCCGCAAAACTGGGAACTACTCAGCGTCAGACACTTCAAAATCAAACATGATGACATGTGCAGAAAACATCATTGAATGTATTAAAAGGACAGAAAATACCTTTACTGTCAAAAGCTTATGGCTTGCAAAAAGCTAAGTATCTACGTTGAATGTGTGACTTAAACTCGTTACCCAATAAACAACACGTTTTTTCAAATTCTTCAGCGGTGGCAAACAATAAGGTTTCAATTTGGCACCAGCATAATTTGTAGATACATAATCACAGTCGTTTAACAGTGGCAAATTACGTATTGCATGGGGAAGATAATTAGCTTCTGGACGATAGACTGTAAATTATTTTTTCAGACAAACATATTTTCCTCTGTCCAACAAAATGTAATCCCCTATCTATAGAAAGAAAATATTGCAATTTGAAAACTAAATACTCAAATTTCATTATCTTGTAGAGTTATCATTTCTTTTCTCAGTTGTAATACAAAATGTTAGTTGACTCGTGAGGTATCTTACTAGAAATTATTGAAACACAATGCTCACACCTCCATCGACACATTTCATCCCAATCGTTCCTCCTGTATAGAGTACCATAACGTGTACCTCTTGACCTCGCATTGGATTTAATGATATTTGTGAAGATACTGTTGTTAGATCTTTTGATACTTGATGACCCAATTGCTACAAAAAGAATGAAATTACAGAATTAGTTCAGTAAAATTCTCTCAAAAAAATCATCTGTTCTAGTCTGAAACATCTCACTTTAGTAAAGGACTTAAAATTTAACAATAAAAATCTGCCAAGTTCTATAGCTCTTTTTTCAAATTCCAACTTCCCTGATGGGAAAGATGCAATTCCTACGAGCATGGAAATCCTTCCACTGATCAAAAAAAAGAAATGTATCAAGATATGAAATGAGAACTATCGATTCCTTAAAACTTAAAGTGTGCGTTCAAAATGTGCCAAAATGAATGCTCAGATAAGGCAGAATTCAGCGCATTATTCAATTTTCAAATTATTAACGATAAATGACATACAGCTGCTGAGATTGGTTCTGAAAAATCATCTGAGTAAAACATGAGTGTTTTTGGTGTGTGATGCTCATCGAATGATGCCTTTTCGAAGTTCTTTGATGCCTGGTTATTTATCGAATTAAATGCCATTCTATAAAGTACCAAAGCTGGAGGAAAAGATTAATGATGTTGGAGTTACTCATCAATTACTTGATGATGGAGCGACAGCACACAATCTAAGGAGTGATCATCAAGTGTATTTAACCAAATTAATATTAAAGTATTCAAACACTCTCAGGAATTGTTATCGCCATGGCTATCTGAAACAGTACAGCGTTTAAGAGTCATAAATAAAATGCACAGTATAACGCTAACTGCACTAGAAAAAAAAAAGTTCCGAGCTGGACATAATGCTGTCTGCTGTAAATTTGGAACCAAAACGAAACCATTCTTCAAATTACTTGGAAAATTCGAAAATAACTGCAGTCCCAACTGGAACATATACACAACTGCACGACAATAAACACATGACAGAGTTCTCTGCTATTATGATGAGCAAATGATGGAAGCCGTCACGCACGACGCAAACAACCTGCTCTTATTATTCAGCTTTTTCATTATTTACTTTTCTACGCTTCACTAAGTAATTCAAAAAGACCCGAAGTATCACGGATGTAACCGGAGCTGTTGTCAACGAACTGCCGATATACTGCTTCAGTTAATTAGTATTAGTACGTTATGTAGTGGTAGGATTTAACCTATTCTATGTGGATGCATTAACGATCCATTCTTGTCGTTTGATGAAACAGCGATCAGTAACAGCATTTGTTGACTACAACGACTGATTACTAATAGTCACTTCCATGTATTTCTCTAATTTAAATATATGAACTTCCTCAAATGTCTTCAACTTCTTTGCCTTACTTCTATTTGGAAGAGCATTCACTGCAATCAATCTATCCTGTGCTACCATGGGAACTAAAGAAAAGAAATTAGTGGTGTTTCAGCATGGTATACGGTCAATTAAAGATTAAACTAATATTTGTTAAAGAAAATAAAAATGAAAAATAGTTCGAGAAATGAACCTTTTACTTCCCATTCCCTATTTATATTCTTTAATTAAACAAATATGTTTTGATCTTTAATTGACCTGATACCATGCTAAAACACCACTAATTACTTCCGTCAACTTTTTTTTTTTTGTGCCCGTAATTATAAACTCAATAGCCAGGACTATAATATTGTTTCAGTGTCTCCGGAAGTAGATGATTTCTTGGCTAAAAGAGGAAATGTTCCCACTTTACTGAATGATTGAAATACTTCATTCCGCAATGTTAAAAATAATCTCATTAACAACTGAACAGGTTTTGGCAACGATTTATCCACAATGTTTTTCTCCATATATTTTTTCCTAGTCAGACAAAAAGCATCATTTTCAGCAAAATAAACACAAAAGATGAAACATCACGAATTGGAAATGAATCGCATAAATGAAATGGAATGAGAAGACAAGATTAAGATCCAATAAAAATGAATGTCCAGCGAACAATGTCAAAAAATGACGCCTGGCAGACCAACAAAACCATTTAATGCACTTCACTTAGTAAAAAGAGCGAACATAGAGACAACAATACAATTTGAAGTCATTGTCAGGGTTAAAATTAAATAGCGGAAAAAGATAAAGCAATTCTGTCGTTTTAAGGAGAATAAATACAACATTTGGTGGATTAAAAAGCAAAGAGCTTTTCAGATATTAGGAGAGAATACAGAATTTTACTGATTTTCTCTTTACGTCAGTTACAATATAAAGTGTGTGAATACCACATTAGGATGCGATCAAAAAAAGAATACCACTGCTTTGCAGATATTCAAATTTCTTTTTCAAACCATATAATCATTACCGACTAGTAAGCTCTATTTCTGTTTCACGTAAATGATGAACCTGAACTGCGAGCACCTTCATATTCCTTTTTTACATAGTCCACTAAGCTTTGCGAAGACTCGACAAGCTAAAAAAAACAAATTTTTATAAAATTAATCATGATTACAATGTATTTTGCAAACCAAATTCAAAAAAAAAAAAGTATAGCAGCTGCTACGATTCACTTCACACTAGTGACAATACAGAGATATTCAAAAGCTCGTGGTTTTGGGGCATCTTTTTTTTACAGCTGTAACAGGATGTAGATCAAGATTCACAGTAAGTTATAGATTGAAAGTTATGAAATCTTAAAATTGCAGGGAATATATGCAGCGAATTACTATTGTCACATACTTTTTCATAAGTTTCATTTGCATGCGATATCGTCCTTTCTAGACGTGAGCAGATTTCTTCCTCTTTTCCTATTCTCGTATCAAGTGAGCTGAGTTTCATACGCATTTCTTCAATCTAAATAAACCAGGACTGCTCAGGAAAACATAATACCACCTTCGATTCCATATCTCCAATCTCTAAGGACTCTGACACTCCCTTTCAAAGCCAGGCAAATAAAGTGAAAATAATAAAACTACTATACCTGTCGCGCGATTAACTCTCGGTCTTTTTTTAGATGACCAATGACATCTTCAGTTGCTTTTTTCTGTTCTCGTAAACCATCTAGATCTAAATTCCAACTCTGAAGTCGTGTGACAAAGTCGTGCAAGTAATAACTGACTAGATGAGTGAAGGACTTGTTTTCGAAGAGGCATTTGCGGAATGTAGGAATGAGAAAAATCAAAGTAACATACATACATCTCGATATATCTTCCAGCTGATATCCAATCCTTGCTGACATTCCTCAAGACTTTCCTTGGCAACAGTTGCTACTTTCTTAAATTCTGAAACTTCTTTTAAGCTAAATTTTGCAATTCACGTTTGCATTAGTACTATATCAATTCCAATTCAGGGCATGCCATCCTTTCGTAGCTGAAACTTCCACCTTTCAACGCAAATAAGTATGTTCCTTTTAATCATGCTTGGTAAGTATACCCTTGTCCACGTCCAGTACACCTTCGCTAAACCTCATCCGAAACTTCTAAAACTCACACACTTCCCTCTCGAATTATATTCAAAAAGAGGCCGTATCATCTTTTGGAAGGAAATGCGGTCCGGGCCGAATTACACTTGAAAATGACGAAAAGTTAGTAGGGTTTAACTGACTGTGTTGGGTGATTCGTCAACTGTTTCACTTAAATCATTTGTGCTTAGACCGATTTAGGCCTAAATCAACAGTTTCGTTTCTGAGTTGGCAATTTGCATAATAGAAGTGATTTCACTGACTCTCATATAAAAGCACCCATTCTCAGTAGCAAATATGCCATTTCGTCGTTGTTTTGGCGCATGGCTGTTTTCATCATTTACTGGCTTTAATCTCAGAGCGTGCAACTTCTTGGTGAACTCATTTACAGTTGCTAACTATCTGAGCAAATTTTTGTAAGCACTTGTGTTTCATGCTTGTAGGGAGTGACTTCAGATCACTGACATCATTTTTGTACATTGCGTGTTGTTTTCAGTTGACAAATTTGTCAAGTTTCTGATAGCGCCACTTTCAGAGGTGAATTTGACACCTTCTCCGTGGACTAGTAAAAAGTTAAATCTATGAACAGACGCATCATTAGACGAGTGGCGAGTTGACATTCGATGTTTTGTTTTGTTTCTTTCCCATGGAACCTCACAGCATCAGTAGTAGCAGCACAGTCATGCAAAGTCATCGGGAAGTATTCATAATCCTTCCTCTTACCGTCTCTTCCTCTTCTCCTTGCTCTTTATTTCGTATATTGACTTGTTTAACTTTGTCAGCTCTTCATGTGACATCGATGCGGTCGAAAACATTTTGCGGTGAAGGGAGTGAGTGTGAATGCATTATTGTCCATAGATATTTTCTTTCAAGACCAATCCACTCACAGTTCAGTTCAGCGATTTGTCTTGCTTCACATCACAGGTCCTACACCTGGCTGCTTGAGTGAAGTATGGAAATCACACGGAAATCCAGTCCTGTAGAGGGTGAGTTCGTCTGATGGCACAAAGCATCCATTGCATCCTCATCTTCCGCTTCACTACTTATGCATATCATCAATATTATTAGTAGCTGGCAGCACTTTCTACTTGCAGATGCGTTGCTCATTGCTCATACGATTTAGTCTTTTTTTTGTTTTCAGAGCCACTTTTAGCAATCAATAGAGCAGCGATGATTGGTGAATTGTATAAACCGTGCAAAGTCCTTATTTTTCATCGAGCTTTTTAATTTTATAAAATATTTATAGATCACTTTTGTTTCAGTTGCACGTCTCGTCAGGATCTTAGCGATTCATTGGTAGCTGGAAATATATTTTTTCTCAGCTAATTGGAAAATACAAATAACGAGAATTACATTATGTATACGATTTAGAACTATAGCTGCATGATGGAAGTTAGGAGCACTATGTTATTAGTAACGGATCTGCCTGAATACGGTCCCTTTTCTCTCCGTATCACTTCATCCTTTTTTCCTATCTGAAAAAAATTCGAAAAATGCTTGAGATTCGTTCAGATGCATCCTCCAATACGACTTGAATCATTATATTAGATTTGAAAAATCAGTCAGAGTATGATGAGTGGGAAGACAGACGAAAGTCTTATATGTTATATTTTGCTTAATTTTAATTTTTTGGTAAAAAATTCTCTTCTTGCATAAGTTATGCCTCGGCCACATTCTTCCAATGTTGATTTCAAATTTCCTAAATCTATTCTACTTCTTGGTGCGATATTGTCAGTGATGCTCAATATGGAACAGGCAAAAAAAACCAAGCTTTTTTCTGACGTTAATTTTATTCATTCTAGAGCTAATAGAGGGGAAAAAAAAAGATCTTTTTGCTAAATAAGTTGGCGTACACGAAAGAGCCAATCATCGTGATGGCACAACCGATAGCAGTTAAGTTTTCAGAGGATATATTCGTATAGCACTAAAGCAGCAATCCCACTTCGCAGCCATCCTTTTTGATGGATTTTGGTTGAAAATACATGCAATGAACGTATAAGGAAAGGAAGGGGAAAATAGATGAATGGTTTATGCGAAATGTAAATATATCTGATTTCAAAATGTCTCGCATTAAAATTGAGGAATGGGATTCGTTGAAAATGCTTCCTGTTTGTTGATTGCATACCGAGATTTATACTTAAAAGCATGAAAATTCACTATCTATTAAATGCTAGTTAGCTCCATTTGCAAATAGGCTAAGAATTCTCATTTATTTCATCGGATAGCAGCAAACGCTTAATGTTAAAAGACTATTTGCTTGGAGAAAGGGACCAACATGAACGGCCATCAGATCTGCTAGGGATCTTCACATGTCACTGGTGATAATTGTTAATCTGGTATCTCACGAAAAACTACTATTGTAACTCTCTTCTCTTACTTTTCACTTTTTATTCAATTCATTTCAGTTTCATATAGTTGATTTAAATGTTAAGAATTTCACTGCTGCTGTTCAGTGCGCACCCTAATGATGAGTTGACGCATACACGAAACCTCCCTACTCCCATTCGTTGTAAAATCATTTATAAATTAGTTTTTTTAAAGACCTAAATCTATGATCAATATTTTTAAGGCGTTGGATTCACTTAGATTTTAGAACTCTGGATTGTAAAGATTTGAAAACTCTCGTGCATGCAACAAGAGACATTTAACATCTAATAGATTGTCGTACGGTGTAACTGGATTTCTAATGACGTTTGAGGAAAAATGATTGGTCCAGAAGATTTTATTACACAATTTATAGTCTAAAAAAAGTGTGTTTATATGATATTAGAAAATGATGGTCGAATATGTATAGGACATAAACGTTTGTGGCGAAAATGACAGCTAAGTTGACAGCAGGATTTGAGGAAGTTGGAGCTAAATAAATGGATATTCAAGATATGTCATTTTGGTCACATACTTTCTCTCAACCTTGCGCTGAACATTCAGAAAAAAAAAAAAATGATCGTTAATGTAAAATTTCGGAGGAAAAAAAAGAGTGCAATGCACACGATGGGGATCTCTGTACGCTAACAGATATTTATATTCTATGGCTGATTTCAAACTTTGTTTTACCGGTGCGGTGATTTTGGTTTGCAGCAGAGTTGCAGAAAGATTTCATGAACATTTGTCCCCAATCAATACATTCATCAAAAACACGACCTGATTCCCACTCCGATGTATTTCAATCCAACATAACTCTGTCTTGCTCTTCTGCACTATAATTTAATGTCTAATGTGATGTTCTTGGTTTGTTTTATGCACAAAATTCTCATCTATCCAGCTTTCAGCTGAGCACCAGCAGGCCACTATGTAATTCTTCCTATTTGGTTGTTAATTTAATTTGAAAAGCTCTTTCCATGGCAGCATAGTGCAAAAGATATCTGACTTGCTGGTATGAATAAAGGAGAGCTTGCATGTGGTAACGATGATCCCTTAGGATGTCAAATGCCACTGATAAAGGTTTTCCAGCTTAGGTTTCCCGTTCTAAATAGATGAATTAGATGGTGGTCAGCGAGTAAAACAGCATAACGACTATAGCTCAGCCAGCTAATTAACAGTTTCCAAGGAGCATTTGCTAAAAAGCACCCTGAATTATAATGATGCGTTCTCGCGAGATCTTCTAGTCCATGGAAAAGAGCTTTCTCAAGCATTTCCTCATATGAAGTTGGATTCACTTCAGTTAGGTAACGTCCCTTACCGCTGACCATCGTAGTGGTTGTTGACGGTGACAACGAATGTTTATCGATAATAACGATAGTGATAACGACTAGTGATAACGACCTAATTGCTGTTCGCACTATGAAACCTCCATCATCCCCACCTAATTATCTCAACGACATTACCGCTTTCGTACTCATTCCCAACTGCAAGTGAGAACTGTCTACTTGTTCTCTCTCAGGCACCCTGCTCGTCTGATTCTTTGCAAAAGATAACGGAATAAGCTATCTCTATGGCAACAGCACATTACTCAACACTCTGCACAGTCCACCGATTCATTTGACAGATAGCTGTCAGCATTGCTTTCCTTCTTTCTTTCATTCTCATTAGTCCTTACCCCTCTCCATCTTTTCTTAGCTCTTCTGGCAAGATTTTGTTTTTACTTCTTTTTCAGCCTCAATCACTTTTCTCTCATATGTCCCTCTCTTATCTCTGTCATGCATTACAATACACTCTCATTTCTTTACACTAGTTGCTCTGCCCTATCCTCGTATCTCGTTGTCGCACTGCACTGCATGTGACATTAACAGTGCTGCACAGCACGCAACGTTGTCTTTTTGAAATGTTTTTCTCTAGCTCCATACCCTCACCACATTTCTCTTCCATATTCTTTTTCTCTTTCCCGAACCGCTTATCAGTGTGTAGGAGAGAGAGGACAGAGTCGATGGGCCATCTCTGGTCGGATAGCGGCATCTCTGTTTCCTCCTCCTCTCTTCCTCTCTATTTGTCCATCCTCTCAGGGAACCACCCCTCTCCTTTCCATTGCTCCTTTGCACTCCATCCTGTTGCCTAATCGTCCCATCCCGGTTGCAAATCGTGCTACGTGTGTGGTGCGTGTACGTTACGTATTTCACGTGTTCTCATTTTTATCGTTGTCCATTCAGCAGGTTTATTCTCTCTTCATCGTAGCAGCAGTGGTTCAGCTGTGTAACTGCTATTTGATTCCTTTAGTTAGGTAAACTGTTCGCTAGGTGCAAGACGTTATGACGGAGCGAGAAGAATGTCACGATTGTTGTTAAGATTAGTGATGTCGGTTAAACCCAAATTCCAGAGAAGAATTAAAAAGTTTGCTGCGAAAAAGATGTTGAGCAAGATGAAGTAAAACTTTGGGATGATGTTATACTAAGTTAATTATTTGTTTAAATGCACCAACTATCGTTAGGATTCCACATTAACATTGATGAAAGACCAGTTTAAAGTTCCCAGAATTAGGTTGGTAAGAATTGCTGTAACATATAGTGAAGGTAGAAGCATTAGTTCTCTTTTGAAACTCTTCAGGTTTTGAAATTGTTCCAATTAATTCGAGTAAGGAGAGACAGTAGCTCGATGAGTNGACATATAGTGAAGGTAGAAGCATTAGTTCTCTTTTGAAACTCTTCACGTTTTGAAATTGTTCCAATTAATTCGAGTAAGGAGAGACAGTAGCTCGATGAGTCATTTTCGAACTTGTAATCTTAGAAGTGAGAATTGTAGTCGCATGAAGAGGACAGTTTAATAATGGGACGCATCTAATCACTTTTCACTCTAGTCGATAGATGATTTCTGAGAGTTGAACTTGTAGGCAATTCTTTTTTGTCTTTGCTGTTAGGAAGTCATTTTATCCGGATTATGTTTATATTTTATCTAAAAAAGAAACGGAAAAGAAGCTCTTCGAAGATGACAGGCTTTGACTGTAATGGATGGTTCCTTCCTGATCGGTAGACATTATTACTAAGCACCCTTCAGAATAGTACATGGTTTAAATTATTCACTCTTCACATAAGGACAGTTAATACAGTGGTAGCAGTAATTGAGTTTCTGTCGCATTGATTTTAACACTAATGTTATTGGTCGTCCTTTACGTTCTGAAGTAGTTTGCTACAGCAGCTTATGAGATATTCATCTTTATCCATTTGTGACTTGATGTGTTTAATGAATTCTACGAATTGTCATCAGTGTCCAATATTCTATATTAGTTGACTATATGCAATCGTCTTGCAGAGTGCAGAAATTGAGAAAAGCAATGGATGGATTGGCTTAGAACACTTCGTTGGAAAAACACTTGTTTTTTATTAATAGGTTTTGCTTCGTTTTCACATCACTCCATTGGGTTTTACGGCTACCATTCCGACTCTCTGTACGTCTGCCTTTGTTTGTGGCATACTTTGGACTGATAAGTCATAAACCTATGAAGACTTGGTATTCGTAATGAAGTCTTCATGGTTTTAAACTGTTTTGTTGGGTGACCGAAATTTCTAAATACTTCATGATGCTCTGTAAATAGTGCTACAGAAATACTGAAGGACATATACTATGAACAGTGGGGACAGTCATGCCATATATGCACTGTATAAATGAACAGAAAGTTCATCCATTTAGTACTTCTTGTTCTGATGTTTACTAAGATCTGGTTTTACTGTAGTATTCAGAATTTCATTAATTTCGTCAGCTAAGGTGGATATGTAAATGTATTAGCTGTTGGAAGATTATGAACTGAGATTTTCGTGTTCTTTTACCATTCATCAGGATATCACTGCATATCTTTGAGGCGAATCAACTTCAAAATAATAGAAATAAGGAGCATTTTTGGACTATTTGATGCAGACTGTTATCTAAATGCGAATTATCAGACGAGACATACTTTGATATCTTCTTACTTCCAGTATTTATTTCATAGATCAAGAAAGTCATGGATTAGAAGTGGAATTTCAAATCTCTTAGGCAGCATATTCTTATCTTTTGTTTACAGCCTTAATATTTGCCAGGATAACCATCGATGTGTTTGAGCATGTAATGTGAGATATGTCTGTGTTTAGTCCCATTATTCCCCACATATTTAGACGGCTCCTGCTATCTGAATGATAAGCATTTCATTAGTGATCTAGGTTACACACTAGATTATTTTAAACATATTACTTGAAATAAGTTGATGAGTCCTTTCGCAAAATAAGTTCGATTTTTCATACATGTGCTTAGGGAGGCTCGCCTTTGGTTTCATGCATTTGCTTAGGGAGGTTCGTCTGGAACATTTTGAATACAGAAGTTTGAGGGAATTGATTTTCGTTTCCAAGGAAAGTTCATGTATAATTCTTTTTTTTATAGTTTACCTACAATTTAAGTAATTTAGGAAACACAATTCGAAGATATCAATTTAAAATCCCAAAATAATTTTTTTCTTTTTTTTGGCAGCATATGGAAGCTGCAAAAGTATATGAAATCAAGCTCAGCATCCGAAAACCGGAAGAAACTAAAACGAAGTTACAAAAAAATTCTCATAATTCAGAATGTCTCAATAACGCTATGAAGTACATAATTATGACAATTAGTTTAAAATGTAGGTTCCACTTTTAGGGTTTACTCATAGAGAATGAATGAGAAAAAAAAAAAATGATAAATTGCTGGAGACAGGAAGTACACTACTTTTCACTGAACCATTAAAATTCTCCAATCCTAAGCCAGTGTAGCACATAATCCTTGATGGTATATAATTCCGTAATGTCTCTTAGAAGTTTTGGACTCATTGTGATTATTCTCGGTACGACAAAAACAAAATCGTTCTCAATTCTTCCTACGCAAAATGAACCATTAATTTATGATTATTTGTTCATGTTCCTGATTATATTCCAAAGAAACTGTGTTAAATCACTTGCTTAGTATAGCACCGTCAGCCTTATGAATCAGTATTTTAAGCAAAATTTGTGGCTGAGAGTTTTTACAGGATGTGAAAGATTTCAAAACTAGCATGTTTCGTTTACTTGCACTTAATTGCATTCATAACTTATTTTTATTGCCTAACTTTTTTTTCGCTGTTAACACAAATCGTCTATCTAGCTTATTCGAAACTAGGTGATAAAAATATCCATTACTATTCAACCGCTTATCTTGAAACCACATAAATATACTTGACAAGATTTTAACGATACCTGAAATAACAAAAAGAAAAAAAATTGTGACATGTGGATTATATATCTTATATAATTATATAGTTGTATCTGAATTTTTATCTTCCTATTTCTTAATTTCTTTTACAAACGTAATATATCATGCTACAGTTTCGGAACAGATTACATTAAAGAAACTTTGCGGATGATTTAGTTCTTCAGTAAACAAGTTTCACATGTGTAGCCCAGTCAGTTGCTTTTGTAATTGGTTTGTTGGTTAACTATAGGTATTTATATAGGTATTTTTTCACACGATTTGATACTCTTATTGTCGGATTATTAAAAATGCATTTTCGGAAATGTCAGTTTCAGCTTGGAGAATAGTCGTCGTGGTAAGCTTGTACGGACGATACTGAGGACGCTGCAGTGGTGCATTTTATTCAAGCAAGGGCTCTACGCTTGTTTAAGCAAAATTACTGTTACTGGTGGTGATTTCATATTTTCCCATCAATTAATTTAATTGCTTCCTCTCACGGACTCGATCTCGTTTGCATCTTTTTGGTGCATTTCACGCTTTCTCGTTCATTTTTCTTGGTTTTTTGATTACTTCACAAACTAATGGCTGATCAGCTCACCGAGGAGCAAATTGCAGGTAAAATTTCAGTTTAATTTGAAACTCTACTAAGAAATATTTTTACTAAGTTATAGGAAATCGATTGTTTACGTAAAAATAAGCAGTGTGTATTCTTGTTCTAGGTTATGTGCCTTAGTTCAAATGGTTTTACATTTGCTATTAAGTAAAGAAATCATGAGTCGTGTGTTGATATCATAAGGTTATTCTCCATCCTTTTCCGCTGAAGTGCCATTATTTGAGCAAATTTTAGACTTTTGAGCACGATATATATTTCAGACTCATACGTGCATTTGAGCACGCTGCACAATTCTTCCCATTACGTTAAAGAACTTAACATTAGTATTTCGCATAGGAATGATAGTATGGCTGTTAATTACCAAATATGTAGTGACTACCAAGTAATTTGAAGGGGAAAGAAAGTGTGAATTATGAAAATTCCTTGTAATGATGATGGGTAATAAATGATTTTATTTGGATCCATATATCAGTTAGTCATATCGAAGTATTGACTTAACATTGGATTTTCTCATTCCGAGTTACACTGAGCGGTGGCATTGCGAACCACCTTATGCCTCATCATCTGTTGATCAGTTTCATTTCCCAGCCAACATTCATTGGAGAGAGAGCTCAAAATATATTTAGTTAGTTGTAAAAGTATTATGAATCGTTAGAAGAAGGAATTTGTATTGTTCGAGGTGACACCTGTAGATTGTGAGAGCTGTAGTGCTTATTGAATAAGCAAACTGGATTTCTCGGTACACAGGTCTTTTTCGTTTGAGTTATGCACTCAAGAACTTTCCGATATTATCATGATTATATGAAATATATTTATTTATATTCTATGATGGTGTGAAAAGGTGCAGTGGTCAGAAATAAAAAATTGGTGTAAGTGATCTCTTTTCGTTTGTGAATCATATAGGGTATGGGTGTGAATTTGCTTTGTTGTTCAATACAACAGCAAAATGTTAATTACTAGCTGTAGGCTGTTCCATGAAACGATTTGGAGTGATCATTCGCCGGACAAAATAATTCGAACTGCAGGAATGAAATTCCATAGGTGGTTTTGAAGAAAAGCGATTTGAAGGGAGTTAAGGACTGAACTTTTTTTTTTTAATACTACTCACGCCTTATTATTGGTTTAGTGTGTTCATATATCTACAGAGGATGGTTTTGAAGTCACCGGGAATTAAGTCAGCAGCTTCGAAATATCGTGATTTGTTGGTTTTAATGACCTATTTAAGTGTAAATTTGAACTGTTTGCAGATGGCATCTGATTAGGTGTGTTGTCTGAATAATTTCCTTTCTTCAAGATTTAGTCCAGTTTAGTCTTTTCAGTAGTAAGTTAAGGTAACAATTTCTGCGCGTATTTTGAATACGGAACAGCTGTTTTTCAAGAAAATTCTTGGAAACAAATTGGTATATAAGCGACAATATGACCATAGTAGATTTTCGAAGTTTGTAATTCTTAATTGTATATTTGATGTCGGAACTGATGGATTTTTGAATTTTTTGCATCTTATTAGTTAGATTACATTTATTTATTACATATATATTTTTCAATTCCATTGTAGGTTATCGTAGTTATATTTGTACAGTTTCCTTTGTTCTTAATTCTTTATGTCGAAGGGCACCGTTATCCCACATTTTTTTAAGGATGCTGACTTCTACAGCAGTGTGATCGAAGAAGTTATAGTTATCTCATATTCCACCTCTATCGCGTCGTAAATCAAATTTTTTTTCTCTGAGCTGGCACGTTGCCAGAATTGATGCTGTGGAGAAAACATTTGGTTATTTTTGTTTTACTTTTCTATTTTTTAGAATTTAAAGAAGCTTTCTCTTTGTTCGACAAAGATGGCGATGGCACAATTACAACAAAAGAATTGGGTACGGTTATGCGATCGCTAGGTCAAAATCCGACTGAAGCTGAATTACAAGATATGATCAATGAAGTTGATGCAGATGGTAAGCTGAAAAGATTTCACTGGGAGTATACTTTTCATTCAAGATAAAGTTTAGTTTTCAAATGAGAAATATTTAGCTTAGTTTTCCCGCCTTGTTATCTCAAATGAGAAACTAATGCAAAGGATTGAAAAGTGATTTGCGTATCTGAAACCTTACTTTCAACTTGTTAAAAAGTTTTGCCTTGGTTTACAGGTAACGGAACAATTGATTTCCCGGAATTCCTCACCATGATGGCACGGAAAATGAAGGATACAGATAGTGAAGAAGAGATTCGTGAAGCCTTCCGAGTATGTGCCAGTTTTTCTCAATTATGTCGCCATGCTGAATAGTCCTAAGCCCGGCGAACTCTTCATCTAGTAGCTTCAGAGAGACATTTCGGCAGCAGGCTTTGTCCAACAGATCCAGAAACCTTATTTTGAGGAATGGGTATACTTTTTTAGCCATATAACATTTCTCGGTTTGATAGCCCTATGAACTTTAATGAAAAATCCAATGTTACCTGTTATTTGTAGGGAGGAATTTTATTTGTACTTTATAGGTATTTGACAAGGACGGTAATGGTTTTATATCTGCAGCCGAATTGCGTCATGTTATGACCAATCTTGGTGAAAAACTGACTGACGAGGAGGTGGATGAGATGATTAGGGAAGCTGATATTGATGGTGATGGTCAGGTCAATTATGAAGGTGAGCTATAGTTTGATGTATTTGACCGTTTTCGAGGTGGAAATATGATTTCTAATTTATATGTAAACAGAGCACCTAATTTCTGCGTAATAGTTAGCGTAATTACTAGCGTGCCTGAAAGGAAATGGAAGAAGTCACAAAATATCTTTAAAGAAAAATCGAATTTGTAATCAGATACACTGTACTTTACTGGAAGACTAGGAATCACTATTTACAAATGCATGTAAGGGTAAAATTGCTAGTGATTTGAAGTAAAGCTGATAAGAAGACAGGAGATAATCTAGAGATGATAAGATATGGAGTTAGTTTTCTTTTTTTTATTCCTGAAAGTGATAGTTCGAAATGTTTGCAGGCATTGTGTAAATAAGATTGCATTAAAGAAGGTCTTGATTTTTATGCTTCTTTGCTATGCATACACCTAAATTATGCAGAGCGTAATATCGATGTGCTGAAGTGCAGATGGGGATATTTTCCAGTGTTCAGAAATGAGGCGATGATGTTAATCATACATAAGCAGGAGTTGAATAAGAGTATACGGCTTATTATGTATTAGTAACATGAATTTCTTTTTTTTATTTTTCAGAATTTGTGACAATGATGACGACTAAATGAGTTTACCCGAGTAATGACGACAGGCAGAGTTGTGAGACCGACCAATAACGCATCTGTTCATTCATCAGCAAAATAGAGAGCACAAGTTTTTCGTTTGCTGTCATAGAAAATCGCGTCATATTTATGTTTAAAAAAAAAAAAAAAAAAAATCATGGAAGCCTATATACTGTGAAATTATTTATATTATCATACTATTATGCAGAATTGTGTTTTTATGTTACTTTTTTTTACCTATCTGTCTGCAAGGGCACGGAGTTTCGTCATCATTTACTTTTTGTGTTCATATGAGTTCATTTTCTTCAAGATACGACTTGAAGAATTAAGTGCGAAGCTTGCGACATTAGCTTTCCAACTGCATGAACTTTCTTGGCTCTTTAATACTATTCTGTTGCATGACCTTAATCGAATCTCTTTTTTCATGAATACCCCGTTTGTGGTGGGAGTTAACGTGTCTTTTTTATTTTGGAAAGCAAACTCATTCATTCCCAGTAGTGCATAAATGGATTGGTTATTTTCTATTCGTTTCTAAGGATACTTTTTATTTATTTCACTCATTTTCCATGTTTTCTTTATATATTTGGAAATCAGATCTTGCTTCTTCCCGATAAAATGTGTTCGTTCAAAGTATAAATTTAATTTGTGAAATCGAGAGAGGGTTCTTGACGAGGAGAAAGTTGTATTTTTTTATGGACAGTATTTGTATTGCACTGTTGTTGAATGATGGCGAGACAAATGCATTGTTTCGTCAGAACACACCATTTTAAATTTCTTGGACATACTTGAAAATCCAAATCTTTTAAATCATTTTAATCCTTTGAAGGATGAATGGTAGGAAAGGTTGGGAGTAGATTTAGGAGCGGCAGTTGGTTATCTTGTGAGCATCAACTCCGTTCACTTGAACTGACCTTGGTTCAAATTCAGGACAATCAATTTTGATACCGAATCGTCTTGATTCTTCAGGGCTCTTGATGAGCACATTCAGTTCCAATACGACACCATTCAGAGCTTCAAAGTTGCTTACATGTATCTGAGGAAGGATTTCTAATTACTTTGGTTAGATCCAATCTTGGCTAGTCACATTTGGTAGGATGTGGAGGAATTCACTCCTTGTTGATTTTTGATGTCATTTCTTTTGGCGGTACAGCTGATCTGACAGTTGTTACTAAATATATTTTTGTCCATTTGGACCTTTTGGCATTAGAAAAACCTAGTCACTACTGTCAAATCCAGACATGCTCCAATCGAAAAATGCTTACAACGCCCGGTATAACGATAGTACCATCAGGCTTCATCTCTGGCACCAACTGGTCCCCTTTGTTTTGCATCATATCACAAGCTACCATCGATGATTCAACATTTGGACCTTCGGAATCTGTTGTTTCACTACTAAACAGTGTTTCCGGTGATTCAGTTATCGATGTTAGAGTTATTTCTGACGATGTACCTCTGAAATATTCCTATTCATGATTGACGATGGATTACAGTCAAATGAAAAAGTCTGACGATAAGTGAAACAACAGATGAATGTCATATCTCACTAGTTATTTGAATTTAGATATATATCAGAAAAACGGGTTCCGCAAGTCATCCGTCTATTTTCTATCCTTTGCCTTTCGATAAGCTTCCGGATGAGAAAAGAAAAAAACAAAGAATCAGCTAATTAAACATAATGCATGTAGAATATTCTGCAGAAATATTTGCAAAAGCTACTCAGTGGTGATTTGCTCGAAATTTTGGTGCATGTGGGGTTTCTGTTGTGCTTTCAGATCTTTACTGCTATTAGTATTAATTAGCATGGAATTAAATTCAGCTAGGTCTGCAGCTCCTTTGTCTTGGCATTCTTCATAAATGTCTGATCTGGAACATTTGTAAGTTTCAATTACAGTTCTGGATAATTCATTTTGGTCCTTATTGGTTCCAATTATCATTTTTAATTATGATATTTCTCGCATGACGAATGAACCAAATTTTTCCGGACAAGAATCTGTTTCACATTAATAAAGATCAAACAGGTTTATTAATTCTTGAATAAATTAATGATTGTGAAAGGATAAGTTGCTTTCAGAGTTCTAAACTCAAGTTCTGGTAATTTCTAGTAAAGTTTGATTTTTTGCCGCTAAAGTTCAAGTAACTTTATTTATTTGAAAATTTCCAAGCAGTTTTCGAAGATTTTAATTTGAATAAATCAGTTTCATTCTACCTACGGACTGAAGTGATAGACTCAGGAGCTATCGTGCTGTGAACACTTGAGTAGGTATGCTTCATTTCACCATCCTCGATTTGTTCCAGTGAGCTTCCTCCAGCTCCAAATCTATTCAGTTTTGGTGAACATCTAAACTTTGAAATTTTAGGACGAAATTCAGGTTATATTTATTTCACCAAGAAACACAAAGCCTTCATTTACTCCTACGACCATTATTACCTACCTTATGGCTTCATTATTCATGATGAAACGCTTTAGTTCTTTTCGATTTAGTTCGATACATCCTCCATCTGAGGGCCAAATTTCTCGGGCAACCTAGACAGAATTAACATACTGGAAACTGAAAATGGAATTTATCGGTAAGTGAATTTGCAAAAGAATTCGATAACTTTACTAGATTACGTTCTCCACATTTAAAGAATCGATCACAGCACAGATACCGCACTCCAGGCCTTTCATTTAGTACCAGTGGTGATGGACCGATAATTTCAGAACTTCCTGCTTCGATGTTTCGCTGCTCAACTAGCTTTTTTGATGGTTCTGAAAATATTCGAGTCAGCAGAGCATTTTCGATAAATTAATTAATGTTTATATAATAAGTAGTTTCCTACCTTGATGATGTCCTGCATCGATGAGGAGGTTTTCAGTACGTTGTCCTTTCAAAGTTTGTATTCTATTGTAATCTTCCACTGATGTCGTAATTTCGGTTCCATGTTCAGCAAGTTGTTTTAGTGCCTGTGAAAAGGAATGTATCTTTTGGACTTTTTTTTTTGTTTTAATTTACTACTTGAATCCTGAAATTAGCAAATATTTTCTGTTGTAGTTATCACACTTCCTAGATTTTCCATTCTCTTTCTTTATTCTACGCAAATAGTTTATTCAATTAAATTTTGTTACAGTTACCATTTCAGCTTTACTGATAACATCAAAAAGCAACTGTTCAACTTTCGCTGCCACTTCTGAAGGGCCACAAAGTGTACTGGTGGAATAGGATTCGTTTGAGCTGGCCAGATTTGCAACCGTACTGTAAATTTAGTGTAATCAACAGTGTTTATTTCCTATCTTTTGAAGTTTATTTATAAGAAATGAAAAAATTTTATTTTGGAAAGTTGTAATAAGTCCACAAGATTTTCCATGAACTAATAGCGAAAACATTAAAAAAGTAAACAAATTGTTTTTCAACTTTTTTTTTAAAAAAAAAAAAAAAAAAAAAAAAAAAAACATTGCTAAAATTCAAGCATTTTTCGCATTTTATTTCAAAGAATGAAATAAAAAAAAGGTTCAAGGTCGAGAAGCATTGGATTCAGAAAACAGCCAACATGTGTTACCCTTCCAAATACTGTTCTTCATATCATTCCCTCATTAATACGTTAAGATCTTTTTCCTACATAAATCACAGCACAGGACATGTGATTCTAAATCAGTTCATAATTTAAATGAATCAGAAAATGGAGATCGAGGAAATCACTCATTCATCCTATCTATAATTTGATATTTTGTTGCATGAGAAAAATATGTTAATGTATTAATGAGAGAATGATGTGAGGAAATGAATAAATACGTACATTGTTGAATCTATTTTCACTAAATTCAGGTTCAAATAATTCGAACTAAAGCCTAAAATTATCAATGCCAAAAAGCAAATCCTTCAAGTCATACAAATTAGATGGCATCTCAAAATATTCTTATGAAATACTTAACACCGTACAAGAGCTAACTATGCGAAAATCTAAGAAAGTTGAAAGAATTTTTGTGTTCTCTAATTTTTTTTTCTCAGTTTTGCAACACTTTCCTTTACTGCTAGAAATTGCTGACAACGATAATCGAAATTTTCAAAAATGTGATTTTAAAGTTTTGAACAACGCAATTGGTGGTATTTAAGGTAATTATGTATTCTTCTAGTAATATTTTAGTTTGAATTATTTAACTAGTTTACACTCTTTAGTTTAGTTTAGATTCAACTTAGATTTTACTAGATATCAAATTGTTTTGATTCGCATTCATAAATGACAAAGATGTAGATCAGTGTTATTCTAAAAGCTTGTTCAATCTAAGCCAGAAATATCGAAAAGTGGGGATTTATAGTTAATTAATATGCAATTAGAAGTATATAAAACACTTAGAGTAATCTGCACATAATTCTTATTTACAAAATAATCTGCTACTTAATTGCCAGTTCACTAATTTATATTTCTCAATTCCATAATTGCTATAAAAGGAATATTCATAAAATGGAAAATGGATTTTTTTTCCAGGCTTCTTAATACACTTATTAAGAAACATAAGTAAAAAAAGTTTTACTTCAAGGAGAATATGAGAAGTTAGTATAGTAGTATTGCCTTAATTTTTCTTTTTACAGGTCGAGAATTCACAGAAGCAATCAAGCAGTAGTACTAGAAGCGAAATAACAATACTTGGAAAGTTGGCTAGCAGTGACATTGTTCTGTTGGCTACTGGTGAATTCGTTGAAAGAATTTGTACCATTGACATGAATACTGATTACAGAACGTGAATAAAATTCTCATTAACTGAAATTAGAAGTTGTAGATTTGTTCAGGTGTGGAAGCTTACAAAAGGAGTTCGCAACATTGAAAGGCCAGTATGTTTCCATCATATTATCATTGTGCAGTAAATGCAACAGAGAATCGGTATAAGGATGTTTGAATTCAACTTGATTACTGATTCTGAATGTGCCATCAAAATCTGATTACATTCATGCTAACGGGGGTCAGATCATGGAGAGTTGATCGTGTTTTCATAATTACTCAGGTTGTTTGTCATCCAACTAAGAATTTTCAAATGAGAACTAAATTTGAATAAAACTATAATTGGTGGAGTTTATTTGAGGGGGCCCGCTGGGATGTCCAGTAAATGATTTTTGGAGAAGACATATCAGGAAGAAGCAAAAACAATATTAGTGCTATCAGAAAGCTGAAAATTGTGTCAAATCTTATCCTAAAAAAAGTGGTGACTGGAATAAGCACGGCTGTTTGTTTGTCAATAACAGAAAAGTCTTGTCAAGTTTTAAGAGAATTTTATCATTAATGCAGTGATCGTAAAACTATAAAGAAAGCGAGAAACAGAAGCAAAAGTTGAAATTTTCAGCATCTAAAAATTAATTAAAAAAGAAGACTTCCCATTTGGTTAATCAATCACTGAAAAAAAGCCTTAAGCCAGCAGAAAATAATTGGGATCTTTCTCGAGCCATTTCAAGAAAAAAAAGACTATCAAATTTAATTTCACTTTCCCATTCAAGAACAACATTAATTAATAACACTAAATGACTTTGTTAGGTGGAAAAAAACGGAAAATTTGTAAAAAATACGACTGAAATATTTTCGGAAAAGTTGTTCCGACTGCAAGTCAATTAATTGTCTTCCAATTAATTCAAATGGTAGGTTGGTCCATTGCCGCATGCTGCGAAATGGTATTGTTAATGTTGAAGCTTATTCAACCTACATGTCAGCTAACTGTCACTTTCTTGGTTAGATATTGTTACTGATTTTTAATTAAATTTAATTTAATTTAAAATGTAATTTAACATGGAAGTAAAAATTGTAAACTAATAGGATGGATCATATGTGGTGGTGGTATATTGTTCTGCAGGAATTCATAGGACAAGAGTTGTGATTTCAAAGGAAGTATGTCTGCAAAGACTTCGGAAGTTTTATCAACTAACTAAATTTAATATTTTTTAAAATCGAAATTTGCTTTATTTAAGTTATTGCTGTTTCTCGAGAGAGAAGTGCAGTTGTCATCACAAAACCAACTTGATGAGATTTGAGTAGCGCTAGAGATAGCCTAGTGATTCTTCAAAAATTGAATTTCTTAACTTGGTTCTTAGTAAAATTCTTAGCTTGCATGAAGTTTCTTCCTCTTAAATATTTTCCTTCTTTTTTTTGAGATGAATATTTTAAGTCTTCTGGAATTTGGGTGCAATGATAAAGGTTATTTAGATACTCGAGATTCTAAAAGAGTTAAGAGATTGTCGAGCGTCTAGAATTTATGCTGAGGATCGATATTCTCGAACACTTTACTGTTCTCTGTTATATTAGCGTCCATCCATCATTTTCCAAATATTGAAGTAGTTTAAAAGTAAACTTGAGAAGTACTTCCATTTGATAAAAATTTCATTCACAACAATTAACAACTGAAAAGAAACTGAAAATTTGATAAAACTATTTCAAACTTGCTGTGAATCCGAAAAATGTATCCAACAATGATTTATTTTTGCAGGAAAAATTACAAGACATCATGAAGCAGTATTGAGATTTCGCGAGGATTTTAGGGCAGCCAATCTTTCATATAACTTTTCCTACCAAATTATTCTGCACAAAATAAAACAACAAGCTGAACTAAGTTCAGCTTTGTTTATTTCAATATGTGACAAAGAGGATTGTGTAGAGGGTAAAGCCATAAGATGAATTTTGCGAAAGAAAATCAAAATGGAAATTTCTAATTTAAAAAAAAAAAATGTTACAAGACTAAAGAAATGTAAGGAACATGGAAATTGGAAAATTCATCCCTTTGCAATGATTAAATTTTAAAGCAGTTTAAGATTAGCTAAATGATATTTAGTGAAATATAGTTTCATTTTTCAGTTTATCACAATCTTCTAAGATTTTATCACTAAACTTGAAATATAGTGGGAACAACCAATTATAAGTGATTGATATGCAAGTGGCCATAATGCAACTTTATGTTGTTTGTTTTTCTCTTGCTTTAAGTAGCACTAGTGCACTTGCTTTTATTTCTTTAATACGATCTTTTGCATCCTGAAACAAGAGTACCATAGCAAAGAATGAGAGGAAGTTAAAGTCACTCAATTACATCTCTTACTGAAGTCAATTGCAAATGGGATGAAATTTCAGAAACTGACTGCCAATTATAATAAATAATCCAAATAAGAGTGTTCATTATTGCGAGCAGTTCGATGAGGAAATGATAATTCTTATCAAAACCTGACAAGAATACTAAAGGAATAATAAGTGATATATATATTTATATACACATACCTCATAGGCACTCCAACCACCCAATGAAGCGATACGAAATGCAAGTCCGAATAAAACGAAAAATGACATTGGATTCGAAAATGCGCCAGGACGAATGCGCAACAAATGCCTTGCCAAATATTCGACATCGAAACATTCTCGTCGCTCAATTTGTTTCATCAACACGGCTGCTACCCATACAACACATGTCCTGAATGAAACGAATCTTCACGGAGGAAGAATAAACGGAACAACGCTACCAAGCGCTAAATATGGGGAAATCAAGCGTTTTCATTAGCTCATAGTTCGAGATTTCATCTTTCTGCCCTTCCTTCTTAAAGAACCTGAAAACCGATTTGTTAAACAGTAGGAATACCTGTTTAAACCGGCAAAACCTTGAAGCACAACTGGTGGAATGTAATCATCGGTGGCTCGTTTGATGATTTGAACTTCCTTGCTTGCAAGCGTTTTAATAAATGGCCCTAGCTGATCGAGATCAGGCCATACATTAATTGACCAGTTAGTTATATGAAATATTATTACCTAAATTAGAGGTAATAATAAGTAGCCACTGTTAGAATACCCTTGCTAATTCTTCTCATTAATTAATGTATACATGACTTAAAGATGCTGTTAAACTATTTCAGTTCTTGAATTTGTTTTCATCGTTCCATTATCATCACTGCCAAGTTAAATGAGGGATAAAAATTGGAATTTCGAGCAAATTTAAAAATTAAATAAGACTAGCATGTCGTGGTTTGGTATCATCATCACCGACTCCGGTATCCACAGAGCCATCTTCTTTCGGCATCACTTTTCCGGCAAAAACATCGGCATCCAAATGTGCCGATAATGCAAGATCATAGATTATGAAACCTTTTTCTTCTTTTTTCTTTGCTAATTTCAATGTGAATCGTTTTTGCTAAAATCATTGATTCGTTAAATGAAATGAAATAGGATGAGACTAATCTCTTTTGCTTAATCAATTAAATAACAAGTTTTTGAAGCAAAAACTTAGGGTAAATGATAAAGTAAATAAACGTAAATAATAATCAATAATAAATAAATAGTAAATAATACATAGAAATGATTGGAAATGAAAATTACTTTAAGATTTTTATTAAAGTTTGTTCTTCTAGTCTTTTCTATTATTTCCTTCTTGATATATTCTTATTGAAATTTTTCTGATATTGTTATCAAAATAAATGATACAAAGTAGCAAAAGCAATAATTTCAAATTTTAAAATTTGAAAATTACAGCTATAAAATTTAAACGGAAGTATTATCAACGAACGCCAATCTCCAAAGTGGTGTCAGGTTTTGTTGGCCAGTACTGATAACATTTGTCAACGCTATCCTCTGTTGTCATCTGGGATTGCTCCACAACACAAACGATCAGTTTACAGCCATCCTGTATAACAGTAGCTATGAAATCAACACTTAGAAGGACTTCTTAGAAGGATCAGTATGAACATGTTAGGATTAGAATTGTTCACTCATTATATCTGTCAAGAATTAAAAGTGTTCAATTATTGTCCTTATCAATGTCATTTTATATTGGAAAAGTTTCAAATTATTTCAGGATAATTTCACACACTGCTACAACAGAGCTTTTATCATTTTAGTAGCTGCCAACTAATAAACTCGGAATCCATCATTAATTTCAATACAATTTTAGGATGTCAAACCTGCCAAACCATTCGCCAAAAATCGACAGTACTATCTTTAGTTGGTGCTTGAATAATGATATAATCTTCCCGATTAAAACTGGCGTATGTTGCAGGTAGATAATCACTATCCCCAGATGCTCGTGAACTTAATTTTACACGCTTCTTCTCAAATAAAGGAACCGGAACACGATTTTTTTTCTGTAAGTAAGGTTAGAAACAAAAGAAAATCTAGTTAGAAGAAAGAAATTCTGAAATTACTCTTTACATCTGGAAGAAGGTTGAAGCTAAAACTGAAAGACGTCCTGAATTTTAGTTGGAACCAGAAATGACTAGAATGAACTAAAATTTGCAGGTCGGTTTCTCAAATACTTCTGCCATTCATTTAGTGTAACAAATCGTTAATAATTTTTTACAATTATAAGGAACCAAAATTAGCATTATCAGCGATCCTTATTACTTTTTACAATGCCCAACTGGTTGATCATATCATTCCATCAATAAATTTTATTAATAGTATCACTGTTAACAGATAACATGTAAAATAAAAAGAAGGTGTGAAATAATAAGAAAAAATTGAATCCTGTACAAAAGAAAAAAAAAATTAGTCAGGCAATAATTCACTGATTATCAATCAATCAACACAGTAGTTTCACTTTTTCTATCAATTTTATCAATAAAATTGCTATCGATTTTGATTACTTAGCAATCCTGTTCAGTAAGACTATTTCGAACCATTTTGAACTCTCATCTTTGTTGTTTATTTTATTTATTTATTTTTTAAATAGTATAAGTATATAGAATATTAGTTATTTTATAAGGAATAGATAAATATTTGTTCATCGTTCTATTTAGTTTTAATCTCTTATCTGATAAGACACTGAAGTTTTTAATATTTCAAGACTTATCACTGCTTCTAATATCTCCGAAGGTATCACTGTCCTTATTGTCTCGAGTCTAATCATTATTCAAATGTGCATTTTGTCAACCCCTAGGGCTACAATTTCTTTGTCAAATGAAAGGTCAAAGGTCACCTATTAATTGCATATTTGACTGATTGTTTCTTTCATTTATTTGTACGATAAAGTGTAACAGGTAGTACATTAAAAGCTATATTTTTCGTCAACAAAAGTTTAGTTTAAATTAAAAGAAAGATTAAAAAGGACAAACAATTTGAGTGAGAAACGTCGCCGTATTGGATCCATTAATTGCATTCGCTGTAATGAGACGATCAAAATGCATGTGGCGAGTTTTTGGCAAACTTTGCTTCGCAATTAAAGCCACAAAATCAGCTGGCTTCTCACCAGCTTCTGTGCCACCATCCTAGAACACAATCTTTTAGCTTTAATATTCAAGTTTAGAAATTCAGGAAGACAAATGGGCTCTTCAACATTTCAGTCATTAATATGGTACATTGATACTGGTAAGCAGGCATTATATTATTTGTCTCATGTTAAAATGCTTCATTATAGGTGAAATTCGTTGCATATCAACTTAGGTAGACGTTAATCCACCACTTGTTAATTGTTATTTCCAACCCTGTGTGAGCCACTTCTCCTTTGTCTAGAAGAAGATCGACTAGTCATTACCAAAAATTAAGGGACAAATGTTTTTGGAATTATTTTATCAGATTTAAATTTTTCTTTCTTGCTTGACAAATTATTTGCATGGGAAATCTGCATATATATCATATATACACATATATATATATTTTTTAACTTATTCAGCAAATTTATTGATATGGTTACTGATATAGTTATACAATGCTATTTTACGGTTGAAAATTTTAATCCTCAAAGTGATCATCTCATTTCTGCAATCTTTTTGCATCACTTTTAAACAAGTGGATGCAGTGATTTACATTTAAATTATTAAATTATAAATAGACGGGATGAGTAATTTAGAGTGGAAAATTAATAGCTAAAATGTAAGTTGCAATAGGAAAGAAAGAAATTTAATTTCAGCTAAATTAAAAATTAATTTATCATTGTATACGATGTTGAATTGATGATCAATAATTTATTTCCTGGGATTCGATTTATGACTATGTCGTTAGAGAAAACGTGAAAAAGCATCGTACCGGGAAGATCCATTTCTCATTCGGAAACTGATTATATAAAAAGGTAAATCACTGGAATGGTTTTATTTAAATAAGATTCAAATTTGTTTCTGAAATATGTCAAAGGCCTCAATTGTTTTCGTTTGAGAGGCCGTTATCTCACCACATTTCTGTTTACTTCTTTAATTGTTGAAAAAAAAACAGTTGTTTGAGATTTTATTTGAAGGGGAAATTTTCATTTCAAACTTTACAAAAAACCTCAGGTGAACTGGACAGCATTCGCTCAAACAGAAATCCGGGATGGCTGCTTTACCAATACATAAGTAGAAAGAAGTGATTGTTTTTTTTTTTCACTTATAATAAGTGTTCATCTTGGAATCGATCAGAATGAAGAGAAAGGAAATTATTTTTCGAATTTTCAATCAAATAACAAAAATCAATATTTTTAAACATCTGAACTGATCACTTTGTATGATTAGTCAAAAGTTCTTATAAAATAGCTTCAGAAGAAGACATCATTATTTTTAATGGTACAATCATTTGTCAAATTAGTTGAAGTAATTTTGCTATATATTTTCAGCCATATTTTTCTTCGTTTTCATTCTTTATTTTGCTCTTACGTTACATCGTAGCACACAAATAAGCGAAAAGTATTGTTCTGCTCCATTTCGTTCTTCTTACGTTTAATTTTTTCCGCGAAAATAGCCGAATGTAACAACAATTGCCATTGTGAACAGTTTGAGTGTAAGTAAGCCTTAGATGCCCTCACAACACCAATTTTTTAAGCAAAAATTAGCTGTTAAATTGTCGAACTATTATGCGAAGTGACCGTTATTTTCATCAAATTCAAGTAATTGCTATAATTATATTTGTGTATATACATATATATATGAAAACATTTTCTTCAAACAAGGCCATATAACAGACAATCATTTTTGTGTCTTTAAAAAAAAAATCGAAATTTGTCCCTTTGTATTATGCTAGCATAAAGTAATTACTATAATTATATACATATGTACTACTCGACTATCTTTTGCATTTCTAATGTTCAGTTCCATTATTTGATAATTATATTCGAGAAAATTTTGTATTTTTTTCAACAATTTAATATTTGAAAAGGAGGAAAGAAACATTTTGATAGGATGAAATAGACTGAATGCTTTACAGATGTCGCGTTCGATGATCAAAGCTAAATGTCTGAAAGTTTTGAACGAGGCAGGTCGTGTTGGAATCGACGATGCGGCAATACAAGATGGAAAAAATTTCTATAAATTGTTTGTTCCAGAAAACTTTTTATGTGCCTTGGAATGTTCATACTGACATTCAGGATAGGCTTCATTTAATTCGGAATATTAGCTTACCATAAATAGGCTACCGTTTAAAGAAATTCCTAATTTTTTCCCTTCTAAAATAACTTTTTCAGCCTTAATAGTGTTAAAACCTTTTGCAGTTTCTTTGGCCACTATCCAAATTTACGCGTTTACTTCAAAGGCGCAGAACATTTCACACCGCAGGATGTGCAAGACAGCGATCGCTTTGCCAAACAAGGCACTTCAAAATTTTTTCAATGATTTTAAACTTCAAAAATTTGTAAAGTTCTGAAATTCGAATAATTCAGTGGATCTTAAATAGAAGGAAGCTTAGAACTATGAATTTTCAGGACAGAGAATTTTACTTGCTATCAGAATAGTTGTCAACACATATGATGACCCAGAGACATTTAATGCTTATGCTCGTGAAACAGTTAATCGTCATGTTAAATTCAAGATGGAACGTGGGTTATGGCTTGTAAGTTCAAATTATTACTACAAATGTTCAAAAATTAATTAAGATTGCAAGTGCCTTGCAGTACAACTAGATAATTCCATCATTTTCAATGGAACTTTTTTTGATTTGTTGAGCTTTAGGTCCGAATTATTATTAGTTTTATTTTTGGCTTTTATTGTTGAACTTCTAGGAATTCTTTACGGTATTGATCAGCAGCTTAAAAGAACACACAACAGTTGATGATGAGACAGAAAAATATTTCCTACAAATTGGCAAAGAATTTTCTGACGAATGTTTAAAGCAAACAGTAGCCCTGAATTTGCCTAATTAATGTTATTTACCAAGAATTTGAACCACAATCCAACCAGTTCCGACAATTATGTCTATTATGTTATGAACGTATATTTAATTATGTGTGGAATAAAAGCAAACAAGTAAAATAGAATTAATTAGTGAACTAAAGAATATTTCAATTTCTATTTTTTTCTTTCTCTTTTTTTAAACCAATTTTTCAATTTCTCATTACAAACAAATCACTAATTATTTCTGCAATAATTGATGTAAAGATTCATAAATTCACAGCTGTACAGTATATTTTTTATTAATTGGCAAATTCTGTGAAACACCTGCATACAAGATGAGAAAGAGACTAGAGATTATGTTGTCTTAACATATCTATGTATAGCCTTTTTTGTTCTTTCAAACTTTCCTTGAAACTCTCGGGAATGTCTGGTAGTACGTCGTAGTCATCCTTCGAATCATTCAACTGTTGCTCATGCAGCTGTAAAAATGAATGCTTTAAGGATTCCCCTAAAAGAAATAGTTTGAAATGATTACCTTGATGCTGTTCTACATCAATAATTAATTAACGAATAGAAAGTACTAATAAGTTCGGGATATCTTGTTATAGGAGATATTCTAGCGTTTGGTGGCAAAAAAAATCTCACATCAATTGATCTATCATTCTTAATGAGAAAATATTTCAAAATATCTTCGAAAATTTTTGCTTCACAAAAATTCCTAAATCTTTTCCAGAGTCAATGAATACGATTTTTATAAAAGTTGCAAAAAATGCAAATATCACAAACGATTGAAATAGACCGAAAAATATATTTTCTTCAACCAGCTTATTCGTTAAAGAATTGTTTCACCTTTAAAAAAAGAATTGTTAAATTATGAACAGGTAGCTTAAAAAAATCTCCTAATAAATAGTCATGTTTTGTTGTTACTTATGTTTTCATTAGCTTTTTTTTTTTTAATTTTTTGTTATTTTGAAATCTAAGCAAAATTTTTTCATATTTTTGAATGACATTTTTTACTTACAGCATTCCTTTTATATATGACATTCAAAGAAAAAATAAGTATATATATTGTATTTATAAAATTTGACAGAAAAAAACTTCCACAGAAATATAGAAGAAATTAAAAAATTTTATAAGCTATAAGAAAAGGAAGTATATATGCCGTTTGAATTAGTTTTAATCTAATTGGAAAAAAAAAGACAACGAGCCTCTTTCTTTATTTCTTCCGGGGTTGGTGGCCTTGCCATGATGGCCATGCTGGCGAACATTAATAATAATAAAATAGAAAAAGATAACATTTTAACTATCAATCTGTAATATGTAACTTCTTAACAAACAAAGTTGGTAGAAAATTGTTAAATAAGACTGAAAAAGTTGAATTAAAACTTGTTAAACTTTTTAAATTTAACTTTTTTTAAAAAACAATTCTAATTTGGGATAAAATTGGAATTGCAAATTGTTCCAAAAGAGTTCAGAAAAATAAAGAAGGCAGTAATTGGGAGCGATCCAAAATCATTTACTGAAAAAGGCAGAAATGGAAAATTACACGAAAAGGTTGCACTTTAATCTTGTTAAATTCAAAGAATTACGGTAGACCGGTTTTGAATTCAAGGCATTTTTTTTTCGATGCTTGTTGGATTATAATTTATACAAAAATTAGTTCTGAATTTAATAAGTTCAAATACGAAATTTATTGGTTAATATGGAAATGTATAAAGAATTAAATAATTGAATTAGTAAAAATTTGATGACAGATTGTGCACAAAAAATTTCGAAGAAAAAAGAAACATTTTTATTACTTAGGACAAGTTATTAGAGATTCTAAAAATTCCAAAAAATGAAATATAAGCATTTTTTATGCGTCCTTTTGCACCAAACATTTTTTTACAATATATTCATTTTCTTCTCGTGTACTAACAATGATAATCGGTTCATTTACAAACTGTGGCACTGCTCATGGATCTTTGATAAGCTCCGAAGTTTTGTGATATTGAAAGTACTTGAATTAGAGAGAAATTTAATGCTCTTTAATGGTGGTAGGAGAAAGACGATGTGATAAGATAATGACAATTTTGAAGAAAAATTGAAAAGAGTACTTAGAGCAGGTGGCAACGGTGTTGTCTTTCACCTTTTCATCACTTGTTTAAGGAAATCTTTCCTCTGATGGCAACTATCACTAACTGCACTGATCAGAAAATAAACAACAAACCAGTTTGCTGATAACTGACAATCACTCCTTTATTCTGATAAGTAAATGCATTCGTTCTTTATCAATCATTTATTGCATCTTTTTTTTGCTGATAATATTAAGAATTAAAATTAAAAGTGAAAATATTAAGTCACTCAGTCGTACAGCAATAGGAAACACCTGATATTCGATCAGCATATCAGTTGTGTGGTTAATTTGAAATCCGAAAAAAAAAACTGTGAAAACTTTGAAAAACAGCATCGAGTGGTGTGTTAATTCAAACGCCGTGGCAATGTGCTAGAGATTATTTGAAGGAAAGATCGATTTTAAAAAATTAAATTATCATTTTGGATGCTCATTTAAATTTCAACTGTATAGAAATGAAAAATGCGAAGTTTTCAGTTAACTTAAAAGATTTACTGGGGATATTTGATATATGTAAAAATATAAATCAAAAGTTTACAGAGGAGAAATAAACTGTAGAATTGATAGATATTCTTTTTCTTTTAACGCATGTATTAATTTGTTTAATGGAATGTATGACAAGATCACGAATATCAGGAAAAATTTGATAATTAGCTAAATTTTCTCATTTTTATAATAATTAAATGATAAATTAATGAAGAAATGTCAGCATATGACTTACTGAAAAGTCAGAGTTTTGATTTTTGCTGATGACAAGAAAAGTCTGTGGGAAGAAATTTGAGAAGCTTTAAGTTCAAGCAGTAATCAGTCGTCAAAGAAGATAGAAAAACTAAATTCCTTTACCGGAAAACTCTTTTGGGAAATGAAACCCTTCAATAATATTTTTTTTCTAAATATTTCATATTAGGAAGGAAAGCCAATCTCAAAAATTATCTTCTTATCTTATTTGAGCACTGATTTCTCCTTATCTTATCCTCCTCCCTTCCCCCCATTTGGTTATTATTAATAATTCGATATGACGCATAATGCGTGATAAAGTGATAAGAATTTGTTAAGAATTTCTGCATACATTACTTTTATCTCAGTAGCATAAAAGGTTTAAATTTTTAATTAGTGATTAATTCAAAAATAAGTAATTCTGACAAAATTTCAATTATATTTTGGAAGATACTTAAGAATGGAAAAGCAGTTGAATAACTCTAAAAACATTGTTGTATAAGTAACTAATAGAACAACTTATTTCATTTTCCCTCATTTCAATATTTCATTAAAACAACTATCATTAAAAAACAATGTTCTTCTGTCAGAATGAATGATCAAATTGAATCTCGTCAAGTGGAAATTGAAGATCGCACTCTAATTGCTGTACAAATTAAACGCAAACAAAAGGAATTGTTTAATTACTAAATTGAATTGATGGTATTATAAAACGGATGGACAGGTAAGCAATTGAATGGTAAAAAATGCGCGAGTGATTAAATATTTTGATTATCTCAAGTGGCAAGTGACTTGAAAGGATATCAAAGTTTATCAGTAATAAGAATGAATAATTGTTGCATTCAGCCTCTTGCTTTTTTTGCTCTAATCATTTATTTTAATTAGAAGTTACTAATCAAAAGGTTATTTACTCAGAAACTGACAGTGTTTTCAGTTAAACTTGAATAATGGAAAATCGATAACTTGACTATACCAAATCAGCTGCATACATGTTGGTAGTAATTTTGTCATAAAAATTCCTGTGGTTTTAACAAATGATTCAGTTTTAAATTAATTAAAGAAAAAAATGGAATTGTCTGTGAGCCATAAATTCAGTAGTCGTCAGCAAAAACTAGTCGGAACGATTGCATCGTATCCTAATCAATCGATAGGGATCGAAACCACTTAGTTGACATGTACATTACGAAACTTTTGAATAATTACATTAAGGTGAAAAAGTTATACAATAAATGAACTTATTTAGCATTTTCAATTATTTATCTTTCTGTATAATTCAAATTTAACTGAAAAGTTATTATGGATTGACAACAAGCTACTGAAATCTGTTTTTGTGGTTTAAAATTTTATCAAGAAGCTGACTTGATAAAGTTCTAAAAATGATTTTGTAAACTGGAAACAATCAAACTAATTTGTTGAGAGGGTGAAAAGATAAGTTTTCTAAAAATAATAAAATCCAAAAGTTTATGGTTAAAAAAACAAACTCAATTTCCATAGAATGAGAAAATGAGAATAGAGAAAATAGAGAATGAGAAAAAAAAAACTGCAAATAAAATTTGAAACTAATCACTGACTCAAGGAACTTGTACCTGAAAACTAAAAATGGAATAAGTGATGCTTTTTTAAAAAACTCAGACTTTCATTATTTGAAAAAATTTGCAAACCAAATTAATTAATGGTAGGGATCAATTTAGTTTTTGAAACAGTATATTTCACAGTTTCATTTTAGTTGATTACGGTCGATTTATTCACAAGCGGTTCAGTTATAAATCGTTTTTCCGACCATGCCTAAAGAGCCAGGTCACGCTTTTAGTCGTTTATTTTTTGGGCACAATTCATTCTTGAGGCTATTATTGATTAAATTAAAATTTTAAGCTTTGAAATGTTCAACAAATTAATGGCTTATTTTGATATTGTGAATCGCTAGAAATAAATTGCATTATTTACTAATTGACTATTTGATCGTTGAGGATAATTTAGGACTAGCATTTGCTGAGTGGTACCATGGATTATTGCCACGTAAGGATATCGACATTTTACTTACCAGGAATGGCCAGTTTTTGGTTCGTGAAACGGAAATCGAGAAGGGAGAAGTGCTGTTCACGATCTTTCTATATTTTTAGCTGGATTGAATTACACATAAACTTCCCTCCGCTTAATTCGAAGATTCCTTCATTTGGAGCACTTCAATAGTTTTCTTCTTTTCCAAAAAAGCATGAAAGAGAGAGAGGAAGGAGAAACAGAAGTTAAACTGAAGATCGTTTAACTAATCTGAGCAGGCCGAGTAGAGAATTTTGAAATTTTTGATTGGAGGAAATGATCTCTTCTGCGACTCATTACAGTAAAGTGAATTAAAAGGCTTATGTAAAATTTAATTACTTTAAAAATTAATTTAAAATTTATGAATGTAGGGACCACAAGAAGTATTGTCTGTACGGTGGAATGATGCCACAAAACATTTCATTATTCGTCATGTTGATGGGAAAGTTTCCATCGAGAAACATAAATTTGCTTCTATCTGTGAGCTAATCAGGTATCAGTTTCTTGTACCAAAATTTATTTCTGTTTATCTCGAACAAATATTTGATTCAAAATTTTGCTTACACTTGAAATATCAAGTGTTTTAGATATCATATGATAACTAAAGATCCAATAACCGATCAGAGCGGTGCAATCCTTTTGTATGTTGCATCTCGGCAGAGTTGGGAAATTAGACATGAACAGGTAAGTATATTGGTCTTGAGCAGAAAATATTGTTTTTTCTAGCTTTTGCTGCTGAAGATTGATCTGATTGCAAGTAACAAATGCAACTGTACTGCAGATAGAAGTTAATGAGTTATTGGGAGAAGGTGCAGTATCTGCTGTTTACAAGGGAATATTAAAAGATATTGAAAGTGCAAAAGAGGTAATGCAATCTTACAACTCCTTTTCTCAAGTTTTAGGTATAATTGGACAGTAGAAAACCTTATCAGGTTTTATAAGTTGTAGGATAAAAACTAAGCCTGCAGGAAATAGAAAAGCTTATGATTTTAACGAATTTGTTAAAATGAACAGTAAATTTCTAAACAAATTAAAGGTTGCGGTAAAAGTACGCAAAGGAAGAAGATTAAACCGAGAATTAATCGAAGAGATCTGTCGTGAAGCACGTATAATGCGTAGATTGGAACATCCAAACGTCGTTCATCTCTACGGAATTGCTATCAGTAAGGTGCTGAAAAATTATTAATTAACTCGATAAATCAATGATAGAACTGTTCAGGAACGAGAAATAAACTGGTAGTGATCAAGAAACATATAAACATTCGTGACTTTTCAGTAACTCTATTTTTATCAAAAGATTAATTTAGAAGTATTTTTACAATTTAAATTGAATTTTACTTTAAATTTTAATTCAAAGAATTTTGGTTTAGATTTTAATTTTTAGGAACCAATAATGCTATTAATGGAATTTATGAAAGATGGAAGTTTAGATGTGTTCCTGGCAACAAAAGGCAGTGCATTAAGTAAACGCAGAAAGTTATACTTTTGCTTAGATATTGCATCTGGTCTTGAATTCCTTCATAAGAATGGTGTCATTCATCGAGATATTTCTGCAAGGTCTAAAAAATTCACTTTGGTAGTAAATGATCATCTGATGAAACTGGAAGATGAGAGGTTAAGACAAGAAGTTGAAACTAAAGAAATTATTTAATTCTTCTCTTGTATGGGACTGTTTCTTAAGATTTGAAAATTCCATTAGGAAATGGCAGTCTTTGAAAGTCATGAACATGCTCGAGATTCTGTAACTGAGAACACTTTGATTCCTCATTTTTCAATTAATTTTCTCGAATCATCGTTGTAGAATTGAAATGCAGGGACAAATTTTTAAATAAAATTGATTCTTCCTATCATCCAAGGTTGAAACTATTTTTAAGAAATTGCTTGGTGGAAGACCTGTGCGTCAAAATTTCCGACTTTAAATTATCACGAGAAATTGGAAAAGAAGACGAAAATTACGAACTAACAGAGTTCAAACAAAATTTGCCCATAAGGTCTGTTTTGATGTTTTTTGGTGGAGTGATTACTCAATGTTTTGTTTCTTATTAGTCGTAATTACTTATCATTTGTTCGATGGAAGTTCGATCATCTAAGAATTAATCATTTTGAAAAACGACTTGATTTTTGGTATAAGTTACTCCCAATTTACAACTTTATCTCGAAATTTAATTTACTCTTCCTAGAACTATTTCCTTTCTGATTTTGTAATTGATTTGAAATTAATTTGGTGAATGAGGCATAATTAAGAATTAATACTTCCACTAATAGTTTCATTTTTTAGTCCATTAAGAAAAATGATTAATTCTTAGATAATTGAACTTCCATCGAACAAGTGATAAGTAATTACGACAAGGTCCCAGTAATTTGTTACATCATACTTCTTTGATGAGCTAAGAAACGAAAGTTTAGTGATCAGTTTTTTAATTGTCAGTTATTTGTCATCCCTAACTAATCAACACTTTAGCCATATAGCCAATTAATTGGGACCACTTTCTGACTGACAGAACGAGGCTGTTTCCAGACCGAATGATATATCTTTTCTTATCGTCTAACAACAGAATGTTTTTGCGTTTTCTCCTTTCAAATAGAGTCAAACATATTCAAAATGCGTTGTAGCACTTTTCGAGCCCTTTTATGAGAAGAGTATAATTAATTATGTCTAGGTTCCGAATCCTAAGTCTTATTCTATGCAGTTAGTCTGTTGTAATAATGCACTAGCTTAAATCTAACCAAATGCATTTCCTCATAATTCATCAAAATTTGACTTTTTCCAAAATAATGAGGGGATGATTTTAACTGTTTATTACATCCATAGATCCAACAAGATTCCGTTACCTTTTAAAACTTAGATCATAAAAGTCGTAAAGTGACTTTTCTCTTCCTTTCAACATCTATAGTTAATTTAATCTGAAATTTGCAAATAGGAGAGGGAATTTCTGAAATTCTCACAAGATTCGTTGTTTCGGATGATACAGCTACTATAGATGGCTGGCACCGGAAACAATAAGAAACGCAGTGTACACGTCAAAATCTGATGTGTTCAGTTATGGTGTACTGATGTGGGAGATTTTTACCAACGGTGTGGAGCCGTACTGCGGGATGACAATTGCTGAAGTGATTTTCAACGTAAGCGTTGTATCACTTACATGAAAAATATCAAAATAACTCTAGCTCTTTCCAAACGTACGTGAGATCGATATTCAAGGGAATAATGACTGAAATTCAAAGAAAGTAAGTTTATCTCAAGATATCTGAAAGGTGAAGAATTAAGGTTAAGAGTGGATATCGAATGCCGTCGCCGGATGCAATGCCGAAACCGTTGCAAGTTGTGCAACAAAATTGCTTCACAACGGAAGTATCGGAACGATGGTCAATAGCACAAATTCGAAAGGAAATTGAAATGCTTTGTTTGCAGTACCAGAATTAGACCTATCCACGCATGTTCTACCTGTCATTCATTCTAGAATAAAGTTTCCTGCAACTGCCATTCCATCCGAATATTTCATTAGCACTGTCAACTGACATTTAATGGATAAAAGCGAAATTCTAAGACCAATTTTAGTATACTGCACTGCACTGGAAATAGCTGAAGTGAACTAAAAATGTTACTGGGTCTAATATTCAAATTACTAAATTAATACTCAAATTACTGATCGGATTGTGGACTAAAATCATATTTTCCACATTGCACACGTTCCACTTACACTGTGAGTTGTAAGGTTGTACCGCAATTTTCTGGAAGAGATTGCGTGGCATCTCCTAATAAAAGGTGAGGATTCATGACAATAATGATTGCTGTAGAGATAAGAATAAATCTGATCGATTCCGATTGTGATATCGATAAGGTAACGTCTTTCCCCTCTCGTATATGCATATTTCATATTTTTCAGTATTTTCTGCCGCTTTCAACCATTTTTGTCACCCGGCTAGGTGGCCTTACCCAATGTTGTCATCTATTGTCCTCTGCTAAATTTCAGAATACCCTTTTTACTTTTTGTTATCACTGTTCTCTAAAATTCACTAGAACTGGACATTTTGGAAGATAACAGGTTTCAGCAATAATCGAATCTGAAAACCTATCCTGGACTAGGCTATGGAATAATGCTAAATGCCTTGCTGTGCATTAAACTTTCCTTGGTAACCTGAAGTGGTGTCAGACTAATGAAGCCTTAGGCTATCTCAGTTCCAATAATTTACCGCACACCATACTCCCATCTGACTGCAACTATTGCCTTCCTTGTACAAACTTCCTGTGAGATATTAGCATTGCAATGTGACCGCCTGATTGCGGGGTTTCGCAGTGCTCTTTTGGTAGGTCTCGGGTGCGGTGTCGTGGTTCATCGGTGGAAGAGCGGTCTAGGTGGACGACTACACTTCCACTTCCCAGTACAGTCTTGAATGGTGTCGCTGTGAGAGTGCTCGTTTTCCGTTTCAGTGACAACAGACGTCATGGGTGACAAATTGGTGACATTAAGGAGGAGTATATGTTTGTTGATATGCTATCACTGATTTTAGAACAGCAATCACCTTACGTATTGTAATCCTGCTGCACTGCTCATATCTTTCAAATAGCCTTCGTCCCGTGTCCACTGAAGCGTTGACCTTCTTATAAGCTTATCATTGATAACCTTTTTCATTCAGTGCATTCTCTCGTCCATTTTTCTAGCATGATAATGGATAAGTTTTACTGTATTCACACTGACACATTCCCTACCAACTTAATCGACAGAAAATTTCACATGTGATGCAATACAGTGAATTGGTAGGGTACGAAGATGATTCACAGCAAGTATATCACTTGATATTTCATCTCCATTTCTATTTGTATTTCTGTTTGTGATAAATGTCCAGTGCTGATAACATTGTTGATATTATAGGCAGGTAACCTTGGTGTTATGTATTTTCCACTGTTTTCAGATTCAAAATTTCTGAGCATTGGGAGATGGGGAAGGAGAGAGAGAGAGATGATTGATAAGCAGAAGATGTATTTCGCTAACTATTCCAAAATAGCATCGAAAAGCTTTCATGTAATAAAATAGCATAAATCTCAGACTACCAAAGAATATATCCAAACAACCTATCAGTAGTATTCTGAATATTGCCTTGCACGGTTTGATGTTCCGAACTTTAGTTATAGGGAGTCATGTTTTTGTTAGACTTAAGAAAGATGTTCAGTTTGTATCTCCACTCTCATGAAATATACGCTTCGAAATAAGCACACAATTTTCAAATTCTGATAGTACTTACTAATCAGTCTGAACCAGAGTTTCCTTTTCTGTTGATTTATGACTTGTTAATACATTGTTTCTTGATGTCGTGAATGTCGATCAGTTTTCCATGATAAAACGTCTTTTATATTCTGCTCGAATTTCCAACTTTCCGTATACATTAGTATATTAATTTGGTGATTTCGCATTTTTTTTTGAAACATCTTACTCTACTGCTCTCTGTAATGATCAAACTAGAAAGTAGTGAAATAATGCGTCCTTTTTGAAAAATAAATCCAAAATGTTGCTGTAATCAATTTTAATCAGTTGAAAAAAGGATTGATGCATGGTATTGACATGTACGCTGAGAGGAAATAAAAAGTTTATTTTGAATCCCTGCGGTCTCTCAAAATATTCTTATAACGAGAAGTTCCTTAATCGGGTGATTTTATGGTCTTTTGGAACTGATTATTCAGTTTTCATTGCTCTTAAATCTTTGTTAGTGCAATATTGTGTTGAATAAAAATTTGTAAGAAAATAATTTAAAGGATTACATTTCTAAGAATATAGGCAGTCGTTCTATACAAACAATTTTTTGAATTAAAGTGACGAAAGGCGCTGATCATATGGAATTTGGCAGTATTGCGGTGGATATTTGGCTCTTTCATGCAAGATAATTAATTTCTTTTACATCTGCAGTATTCTCAGTTGAACTCTCAATTTCAGTTGATAGTAGTCCATTTTGGTTCTCGTATTAATTTGAGGTGGGCAGGAAAAAACAGTATTTGTTTTGTATTACTTCTTACATATTGGATCCAGTCAACACTGTACAAATTTACTGGCAATCTTACTAGAGCTTATTAGATTTCACTAAAGTTTTGAAATCACATGTTTATTTCTTAAAAAATTTTTTTTTGTTTTGAAAAATGTTTAATCTTTCTATCTCTTCAAACCATTTGATTCATGTATTTTTTGCATTCCTTTACAACAGTGGAAATTAGTGGGTATTTGTTTTACATCTATGGTTGAAGCTTCGGACATCTTTATCATTCACAGATTTGTCAGAAACGTGAATTTCAGTTCAGTTTTTCGCAAAATCAGTATAAATAATGTAGAAATGCTGTGGAATGCAAAAATTTCAGGAGCAAAGGTACTGCATCGGATGAGATTGGTATTTACATCTTGGGAGCCTGGACGTGATGACAGTTATGGGAAAAGTTGGAAAATACTTTCAAATTCATCAATTTTAACTGCAAATGATATTGTGATTTATCAGGACGATGTTCTTTTTCTAGAAGATGGCTGTGTGGTATGTTTTGCCAAAGTGGTCCACCTAATTAATTGTGCCCTATAGTTTCTAAAATTTCGAACGTGTTTGTTCTAGAAAAAAAAAAAAAAAATGTGTAACTTCGACTTTGGATCCAATTCTTTATCATTTACGATAAAACTTTCTTTTTAGTACAAATATACCTCATGTGGCATCAAGAAGCCTTATTTGATCGAAACTTCGTTCGCTTCATTTCGTTTTATTTCATTCCATGCTGCCTACGAAAAATTATTTTTGGTTAGTGAAGAAGGTCGTCTTTTTGGTTGTGGACATACTGTTTACGGTGAATGTGGTGTAATTTCCTCAAGTCGCATTGAATCACTACGTGAAATTGAACTTGTCACACCATTGGCGACTTGTCCTCATGGATTATTAATTACTACTGCAGAGTAAGACACTTTCTTTGAGAATTAAGTGAATAAAAATGCATGCAACAATTATAAGTCTTAGGCTTTGTGTTACTTTATTTTCCCTTATTTTTCGCAAAAAAAAGAAACTATCCTACCTTACGAAAACATTATCTTTCGTTTTATCTGAGGGTTGCTTCAAAAAGACAAGAATAATACTCAATTATTTAAGCTGATTTTCTTGCAGATCAATTTTTGTTTCTGAAATTTTCATTTCTTTCTACCTCAGATCGCTGAAAGTGAGACTTGTTCGAACATCTTTGTCGGAGGTCTGTGTTGTTGATTTTGACGGTCGATTATGGAAATATGGTGATGGAAGATTGGAATTCGATTCACAGGGACGCATTCAAGTTCGACCTTTGCAGCTTACATCAAGAAGCAAAGTCTCACAGCTATGTGCTGGAAGGTTTGAACAGCTTTCAAGCACTCTCTGTTCCAGCATAAAAATTATTCGCACTTATTGTAATTTCATAAATTTTTTTTAGGAAGCATTTTGTCTGTCTGACAGTTCCTCTCACTGATGGGAAAATTGATACTGGTGTCGAAAATTCACCAACTTTGCGGATCCGACGATCAAACAAATGTGAAAAATGTCGCGAGGAATATGAGCTGCGGCTGAGCACGTTGATGTGTATAGCAGATCAGGTTTCACTGTTTTTAATAGTTCATTGGAGTTATTTATAGCATTTATACATTGTTTCTGTTTACGTATTTTAATTTCCTTATCAAATTCCATTTTTTGTTTTAATTTCTCAAGTTATGTTCTACGCTGTCACTTACTACCTGGAAACTTTCGTAAGGAGCAGAACTTGTCTGAATTCTCAAAATAGCTCATTTCACTTATTTCAGGAAAATGAATCACAGATTTCATTCCCTAGCTGTGAAGAAAAGGGAACAGTGCCTACGAAGACAGGCTTTGATATTAATAATTCATGTTTGCCCTTGAATACAAGCAAAAGGTATTCTCTTTTCAAGATTTTACAAAAAAAAAGTCTTTCATTTCTGTAAAGATGGATGAAGATTGCCACAAGATGATGAAGATTGCCACAAGATTCATGCTGACTCTTTCAGTGCAAGAAATCAAATATTTCCGCCATCTGGTTTGTCATGCACTACGAAAATCGCTATTGTAAAACCTCAAAAACATACCCTTCTTGATGAATTTGAAATGAAACAGCTGAAAAGTGCTGACGCCTGGGATAGACTTGGAAAAAATTCGGCATTAGTTTCAATGGAAAATCTACCTGGTACCTGTTACAAGCGAGATACAAGTAAGTGTTATACGCCTACATTCATATAAAGATAAAGGATGGTAAACGACTTTACCGTCCAAACAATATATGTTTAATTTTGTTTCCTACAGAATCGAATATCTTGGCTTTAAATGAACTTTTGTCGTTGTTAAGCCTTCTTACGGTCCATACTTTCACTTCTTTATAATTGATAAAAATAGTTTACCTAACAAAAGCTGTATAAACATAGAAGTGTTGAAAAAATTTTTTAGAAAAATCATCTCTCTTAACATTCACTTTCATGAAATGACAAATTACTTTTTTTTTTTTTAAATTAGTATTTGTTATCGGAAGATATCATCCGGTGGAAAATTAATGTGTTTTTTTAGATACAGCAGACTTGTCACAAAACTGTGCTGTTCATAATGATAATACTTCAAGGACAAATGGAAAATTTTCATTCGCAGATTCAGAAAATGGTCCGGATTTGCTGCCCGAAATCTGGACGTGGGGAGCTAATGAAAATGGCCAACTAGGACATGGTGATTTGGCTATGAGGTATCAAAATCTTTTCCGTGAATAATGTTAGAATTATATTCCATTAATATTCAAATAAATTTATAAGTTTCGATTGCATTTTAGGAGGGAGCCATTCAAAGTAGCCGATTTATCAAGCATGTATTGCATCAAGGTTGCAGCAGGAGACGACCATACTATAGCACTAACCGGAACTGGAGAGGTTCACTATTTCGCGGTTACTATCAGCAGTGCTTACTACTTCTTTATTAGAAAGTAATCGGCAGTAATCTGCTAACAGTTTCATAAAGATCTCATGATCTGGACAAAATTGTCATGTTTTGAATACAGATGTAAATTTTTTCATGAAATTTTCAAACTGATAGAAGTTTTTCAGTTATATGTGTGGGGATCGAATAGTGACGGACAGCTAAAACAATCGGGCTCTTCACATACAATGAAACCATTGCTTTTTAAAGTTAATTTTCTCTGTCAAATAATTTATTCACCACAAATCCAGGGTTTCGTCCAATCATCACGTGGAAAATTTTTCTATAATACGTATTCGTCTTAAAGTCCCCTTATTTCCACATTTAGGGTCTGCTTAGTGAAGGTGTAGTAATATTTTGTAATATATTGCCAGTTATTTTTCGACGGTTTTGCAGATTGGAAGCCATTCCTTTGTTTTGGATGCATTCGCGAATGGGTCTTTGACGGGTGTTATTGTTGGTGGCATTGCAAATTCTGCTACACTTTATCTTTGCGGAAATAGCACTCGAGAAAACTTACCATTTTCTTTATCATTGCCAAAAGAGGTCCCTTTTCTAATTAGTTTTTAGCATTTCGTTTAGATTTGCAGCTCACAGTTATAAATTTTTATAAATTTATGCTAATTTCGAATTCACTGCGCTTATTTAATTTTAGTTACTTATTTGCTATTTTAGTGGCTTATTTGCATTGTCCTCCTTGAGGATAAATTCAAATTATATTACTAGTATTCTTAAACAAAGCTTAATATTTTTTTGTGCAGATTGGTCAGCCAGGTTGGATCTTAGGAGTTAATAAAAATCTCGTTGTTGGGGTACACGAATCGAACAATGAAATCAATGAACATTTTGCACGACTGTTCATTTTATTTCGTTATGCAAAATTTATGGAGCGAATCTGTCAGCTGTGTCAGAAAATGCATGAAAGAAGTTTCTTTCTTTTACTTTAATCAAAATTCTTTAATATGAGCTTTCACAATAAGTTCTGAAGTAATTACAAATCCTGAAATCCATGTGGGACTGATTTCTTCATCTTAGTTTTTATTTTTTTCAGGCCATGTCAAAAATTGTCCGACTTCGTCGAAACTATTAAATAAATTAACTTTGTCATCAACAGCTTATTCGATTCAGATATTCAGGTAGCTCTTTGATTGGATATCATATTGTTCCCGTGTTTACAGATTCTTGAGCATTCCAACTGGTGTTCCATTTCATGATCATTTGAGTTACTAATTCATTAAAACATCAGCTATACTTCAGTAAGTACGTGAAACAACAAAACTAAACATCTTATAACTTGACGATTGAATTTTTGATCGGAAATAAATTGAATCCAGTAGGATTTTTTTAACTTTTCAGACTGGTGAAGACAGTACGTGATATTCTTTGTAACACGTACAATTTACCATTTCGACAGACCTTCAAAACTCTTATAACGAAATACTTCTTCGATGTCCTTTTCCAGTTTCATGCTGATTTTGTGGAATGTCTTGCCTATGGATGCTTCACTGAGTTTGATATTGGGTATGATTTTCCATCACTTCATAAGAAGAAGCATGAATAGAAGTTCTAGTGAATTAGCACGTTTCCAGTGCACTCTAAGTTTTTTTCTGTTTATTCGAATACTTTTTTAACACTGTTTTGCAACTTGATATTTTTTTAATTTAGATAGTACGCTTGTTATTTATTGCTAAACTGTTTCATCACCCGTTTGTGAAGATTGCATGTTAATATTCAGCAAAACTGATAACTAACCACACATTTGGCCCTATTTCAAAACTTCCTGACACGCAGCATGAATATATGCTGTTGACTTCTACGTAAAAGAATAGGTAACATTAGGTAAATTAGGAACATTGGGAAGGTCATTCGTATGACATTGTCAACCTTTGATAAATTCACTTACTTTCATTTAATTGGAGAAGGAATTAGGTCAACTTCTGATTCGGTAACAACTAGTTTGATAAGTTCCCTTTTGCAGTAGTATAATAATAAAGAACTATTTCTGGATTATAAACACAAAAACTTCTAAGCTATCAAATAAATGAAACATTCCATGAAACTTTGCTGTATTATAATAGAATCTTCTCATCATTTATCATCCGCCAGCCAAAAAAAAAAATCTTTCTGATAATATTTCATGCAAAAAACTGAAAGTAACCCTACTACTGAAATTAACGAATACTTTTTGATTATAATTCTCTCCATTTCAACTCATCGTAGGGAAGGAAATAATTTTGAAATTTTTCCCGCTTGCCTTTCGTATCAGAATAAAACGTTTAAATATTTTTTATTAATCAACACGATTTTTTTCTTACTGTGCGTTTTATTATTGCTCAAAAAAGTTGCTAACTGCAGCTCATAACACTGGAAGTTATTATCCTGCTTTGATGGTTAAGAAGTTTGCTATCGTTTGGTAATGGCGATGGGATTCTTTGCATTATTAAAATTAATATCAGGCTTCAGAAGGATATAGACATTCTAACTGCTTCACCTCATCGTAGCCTTTTACATCATACTGTAATGAAAATGAGTAAGAAGTAAGAACCTTTCCATAATTATATATGCTTTCATTATATTAAGCTTAGGCATAGATTTCTTCATTGTTTCGAAATTTGTTTCTTCTTTATCAGATTTACTTATTGAAAACTAACAAAAAAGGAAAATTTCTGCAGAGATGAAATCTACCGAACTAATTCGGACGATATTGTCGATGGGCTCAGTAGGTACGATTTTAAATATAGTTTCTTTTTTTACTAGAAGATATGGATAAAATTGTTAATTTATAATTGAATACATTTGGTTGCTTCTTCAAATATTTGGAGTTGATTGATTTCTTATTGAGAAATGACCCTGCTTATTATTTTTTACATTAAAGGAGCAGCTTGCATGCAGAAGTAAGAGCACATTTGTTCATGGATTTTTTGCCCTTCCTTATACTCATTTTCAAGCTTTATTTTATTTTGGAGATTTAATTTTTTCGAAATTTCAATTACAGTTTTGTTGACTATATAACTGTTAAGCGTGGTTATGAGAGTTACTCTTTTCCCAGTTCTTGGTTCTTTTATTTTTTTCGCACTGTTTGTTTTCTCCAAAATTTATTTTATGAAGTTTGCATAGTACCACATTTTTATTTGATTTTTTATTGATTGTTTCACAAACTTTGTTCATGAGAACATAATTTTATGCCGTGATATATAAATTATCAATGGAAAAGTCCATTTTTTTTTCTAGTTCCATCAGTCACAAAAATCTTTTCTTTCTCATATGTTGGTTCGCGAAAACTTTTTTTGCATGCTTTTATGATGTCAAGTTCCCGTGGGAATTTTTTGATATTTTTTGAAAATCATGTTATTTCAGCGAAATATTGGAAGAAGAGGTGAACAAATTGTGTCTGTACTACGATGCTGAAGGAAACAGTCAGCAGATTCGATTACGACGGTTGTTTCAACTGGCTTTCAATTGTCCATGGAAACTTGTCGAATTGGCTGATAACATCTTGAAGGTAAGAATAGGCTTAGCACCAAATAAAATATTTATGGCATCATTCAGAACAGATAATGATAAGTACAGTGCATCATAACTGTTCCACGTTAAGGTAGTCACAATTCTGTGACAGATTAATACGAAAAGCTTATTTCTTGAGTTATAACTATCAAAGTGTCTCATAGGAACATTGTAATATGATCACGTTATGGATGCTCTTTAAAATTATAGTCCAACAATGAAAGTGAAATTTATACTTAGAATCTTTGTTATATACTGTAACATTCGAAAACTAGAATCATATCGAAGCTGTTGGCTCGATTTACACGTTCTCTGTTTTCATGTAAATTGATTTTGGTAGAATCAGCTTCTAAGCCGAATTTACGTAAGATTTTGTGGTTCTCATGCGACAATTTACAAATATGTTTTTCTTATTTTGTCGGGCAGCAAAATTTATATAATTAGTGTAATATGAATAATTGGGCAATAAGCTATTTACAAATAAGGAAAAAATACATAGAGAAGTGATTATATTTATCTTCACTGAAGGTTGGATCCATAATCTTCAGTGGGATTCTTCTTTACCGAAGTTTAGGAGCAGTTAAAAGTGAAGGCTCCATTTAGTTATAAAGCATCAGTGGAAATTGTTGTGTGCAATTATTTTGAAAACAGTTGTGATTTAAAATGTCATTCATTTTAGAAGTCGAAATTTCTTTCAATAAGGCGTAAGACTGTGACAGTGAGGATAAGCATTTTACAAAAAACATATAGAGCAAAATACAAAATTGATGATAAATTAAATACAGGCACTTTCTGTACAGAACAAAAGCTCATTATTAACGGAGATAGCGCGAAATGATAGTTCGATAGTTATATGATGAGATTTTGGACGAATAATCCGTCAGTATTTCATAATTCCGTCATACCTTTCCGGGTTTTTTTTGCTATTTATTGATTGGAATTTCCCTCCAAAATCTCCATATAATTGATTTTCCTTTTCCAAAAATGAATTTTAAAAAATGTTTGGTGGAGAGTTCTTTCCCGAAAATTTTTCACACTTTAGATAGTAATCGGCTAAGTTATCATTTAATTGTGCTTGATAAAACTAAAAACAAATAACAATTGCATTAATATACAAGACAGTAGCTTATTCCTTATCTTGCTAAAAAAATCGAACAGAAGTGGTTGCGTAAAGTTATTTTTTGATTTTAGACATTTATTTTTGTTGGATTTCGTTAATTTAATAATATCTACTCCCTCCGGAACTTATTATGGCTGCTTAAGTCTTACTATCCATGTTTAAAGGATTTCTTCTTAAAATTTTTCGAATTCTAATGTATGAATATTAAAAGAAGTCAGCAAATAGATTAAGCGAACACATAAATAATGAAGTTTAAAAAAGCAAACAAACAAACTTGACGATTTTCACCTGTTAAGAGAATGAAAATCTTTTCCCGGTCAACCAGCTTGTTTCTAGAAAACCTCGAGAATGACGCATCTCATTAATGAATTGTTTGGTACATTGACAACAAATGGTGCATACCATCCCAATCGGATAACCCTTATCAGCCACACAACCATTCATCTGAACAAAGACCTGTTCACATTCTTCATCTGAAGTACCGTTTTCCTTGTTGATCAGTAAGCTACCATCGTTTGGGTATGGTCCATGGCATGAAATCAAACGACATGTCGGTGCTTTGATCTGGAATCTAACATATTGAGGTACTGGACTCAAAAAAAAAACAAAACAAAAAAATTTATTCAAATAATTGTCGACTGACAGTTATTATAACTGGGCAGACTAAATTAGTGTTAGTGATGATTTACAATCTCTGCAAATTGAATTTTCCAAACGCTCATCGAATTTTTTTGCCATTGCTTCTTAGATATTGTTCGCTATTTACACTTGCTAAGGTAGGTTGCCAATTTATATTTTGAAGCTAACATAAAGTAACAGTTAAATGAGGTAGTGAATATGTAGTTTTAAGAAATTTTTTGAAAGGAAGTTCAATTCGTACTTTTGCTGAGAAATTTAAAGTATGTTTTGGAACACAGACACAGCATTATCCCAACTCTTTCATCTTTTGTTTTCTGTAATTTCTCTTCATAAAATGTAACCCTCATATAGAGATAAAATATATTGCTGTGACTGCACAAGATGATCCAAAACCAGCTTTTAGAAATTGTATTCAGTCGCTCCATTGCTTGTTGTGCGGATAGACATTGTTAATATTAAGCATGCTGATTCAAAGCTGACAAGTAAGAATAATATGGAATTAAGACTAATTAGGCTGCATGTTGACTATCGAAACAAGTGGAAAAATTCGATATTTCTGAATCAAACCTTTTCGAAGTTTGCGCCGCGTAGGTAGTGACGAGCCAAATCGCTGATGGATGTCCATTCCGGCTCATCTTTGTTCTCTTTGAAGTTATCCGGATGTTGTACCGAACTAACCTGGACCATTAATCTATTGCCATAGATTTTATTACGGTCTGGATTCATTGGCTTCTTTAAGTCGTCGTCTTCAAACAGTAAAGCACTACTTGCTGGTAACTTTGCAGATGGCGCATAAGCGGTTATGGGTGGATAATCAGGCTCTGAAAGGAAATGATGAATTTTTTGCAGTTCGCTTGGAGCTTATTTTATTACTAGATTAAAAATGAACTTTTCTTCCACTTAGGTTTATACCTGGCGAGATGCACAATGAAATTGGTCAAGACTCACAATTATCTTCCTTTTTTTTTACTAAAAAGAATCTTGAATATTTTTGCCTATTCCAAAATGTCTCACATCTCCTCCAAATACAGGAGGAGGTTCATCAAGTTTCAAGATTGAAGCTTCATCTTCATTATTATGTTTTAGATTTTGGGACCCTTAGTTTTCTTTTCAGTTTGTAATCTAGTTCCTATACAAAGACATAGTCAAGTTTTCATGAAAATATCCCAATTATTCTTAATCCAAATACAAATAGCTTGACTTGCCACCCCTATTGCTTTGCTAAAGTTACATTACAAAAATGTTACTGATGAAAAAGATTAATGGCTCAGGGGACAGAAAATACTATTTCAATGTTCAATAAATTAAAAACAATCATCATCATCAAGAGCGCAAAACAATTCATTATTCAACATGTAGCATGAAAGGCACACCGATGTATTTCAGCTTTATGATCAATCTGTTTGTACAAATTAGAAAATTTATCTGTGGAAATAAGTGCATTGTTAATTGGAACTTTTCTGTCTAATTATAAATAATCTTACTGATCAGTTTTGATCCTCCAGCTACTTGGGCCATAAATAGGAAGAAATACTTACCGGCTGGTGGATAGTAGGCAAAATCATTTTTCAAAATAGCACTTTTTGATGAGTGAAATGAGGAAGTGTCAGAAATGACGAATGTTAGCAAAAATTTCACAAAAATAAAGGTGATTAGCATAGGTGGATCGAAAGATGACATATTTGCAGCGATGGAATTTTGTTGTACACCGAAGCGTCCTCGAAATAATGCGGTGAGTCAGATGGGATTGCCTAGGTACTCCCTATTTATAGAATAATTTTAAATTTTTTTTTAAGATGGGGCGGGACCTGTCTCTGATATTGAATGCCATTGATGCCCAATTTGGCAAATTCGTTCCTTCTATTCCTTCCATCATTAACCAGCTATTTGTGTTGTCAATTTTTAATTTAAAAATGGAAAAAAAAATGAAAGGTGAGAGAGAGAAAGCGAAAAAAGACGAAGGATTAGGAAAAAGTAATAGGATAAACATTGAAGAGAAATGTTAGTATGTTGGTGTTTTAAAAAAATTCAAATTTCCTGGATTTTTCTCTACTAAAAGTGTGAGAAAAACGTGGAAGGAATGAAAAGGAATAACTAATCACTTCAAAAAAAGTACATTCTTTTCAACCACTATTAAGTTTTTTTTAAATTTTTCCTGAAAGTAGATATATTTCTTCTCCAAATTAATGATATATGATTCAATTCGCCACCATCAAGTTTTACCCCATCACGTGGAGTTTTTCACTTTTTCTTTCTTGGCGTAATAAAGTTATGGGTCCTCAATAATGGTGAAATCAAAAATTGGCTAATAATCTCAAATCTTCCGTAGAGCATTCAGTTTTAAATTTCATCACTCTTTTACGCTAAAATTTCAATTCATTTCACTCGTGTAAGTTTTAAATTCATTTTTCGACCAATATCTGAAATTGAAATTCCTTGTAGTGTGTGGTAGTCCATAGCTTTTCCTCAAATCACTCTAGTGATGCAGTTCTACATATTTTCGTGTATTTTTAAATTTCATGAAATATCTCCTGTATCCTACTGTAGAGCGAACCTTTTCGCTTAATATTTAGTAGTTACTTCAAATGATAACCATTGCTTTATAACTAAAATTATTCGGAACTCTTGCTTTTCGTTACATCCTTAAACTAAATGTTTATAAGCTCATAAATTTTGTTCTATCTTTTTCCTTTTTTTTTTTTTGTTTTAAATTGGCCGTTATGTCACCATTGGGACAAATAAAATTTGCTCATCTCATCTTTTGCTTATCATAATCAATATATTAAGATAAGACTGATGAAATTCCTTCATTGTGCAGTTACAATGAATGCTATGCACTAAGTGCAAGAAGAATCTCGCAAATAAACGGCTGAGCTAAGAGTTGAAATAATTGATATCATGAAGTGAAAGTTTTTGCAAATTTTCAACATTTATACGACAACATTGTTATTTTAGCAACAGATTTTTCAGAACGATTGTTTTCATGATGTTCAATTCTCGCATTTGAGAGCATCACTAAAATGTCATCATTTAGTTGTAATTAAAGTTTTTGCTATACAAATTTTTCTTTTTGTCATCAGTTTTCTCTTTTCTCTCAAGAAATAGCAAATTTTTTTTTTGTGAATTCATATTTTTCATGCGTCTGAATTCAAACTTCTCAGTCCTTGCATATTGCTTGAATTTTTACATGAAATTTTAGCGTGAAAAAACCTATTCTAAAATCCTGTCCTATTCCTTGAAAGCTCATCATTTTCATGGATCCATTTTCTGTTTTCTTGCGAGATAAGTTCACGAAAAGTTTCTTTTTCAAAGAAGTACCTTTAGCTGACTGGAATACTTTCGTTTATTATCTTTTCTCTTAGATGTTTTTTTTTTTTCTCTCTCTCTTTAAAGGGACGCGTTTTAAATACGCAAATTTATTTCAGGAGATTACAAACAGTCCTCAGAGTTTATTCAAAAGCGTTTTTCCTCTGCAAATTCGCAACATAATTTTTCAGCATATGTTTCGAAGATGCTAAATTTATTTAAATTTTTTCTTAAAATTTCAAAAATTTCAGGAATTTGCAGCTTTTGTTGAAATGAGAATAGTGGAATTTGTTGGAAATGTGTAAGACATATTTGTGAAACAAAAAAAAAGAAAAAATGCAGTAAGGAATGTGTATCATGTTGCAAAAAAAGAAATAAAGAACTGAGTTAAACCTGCTTTTGATTAAACCCTGTACTTCTCCTATATTTCGTTACATAATATCGTAAAGAAATAGCCTTGCAGACCTAACTCACTTTATTTATCAACCAGTATATCTAGTCATCAAATTAACGATAAAGGAATTATATAAAGTACAAAGTTTGTTATCAAAATAAAAAATCTAAAGTACATTAATTTTAATTTAACTTGATCATTCAATAGTAATAAATTAAAGCAAATATGAAAAGATCGTTATTGATGATACGTATAGAAAGAACTTCATTTTCTACTTTTAAACAATTTTTATGTGTCTATAAGTTTCTCTTTTTTTGCTTTCTTTCTTTTTTTTTTTTAAAAAAAAAGTTGTTCTTTGTTTTTTATTCTTTAATGCTTTTCTTTGAGGGGAAAAAAATTGCAGGGTGAAGTAAAGTTCAAATTTTTAAAACTTTCAAATTTTCAAAAAAAGGAGGAGGAGTTACACCAATTTAAGGTTAACTATTAAGTATTAACGATCAGTTGTAAATTGAAATCTATAACTTAACTTTCGCCATGGATAGTATTTCTAATGGCTCATGCAAGAATATTTACCGTCATCAACTGATTGGTTGGATGACTGGTTGTCTCGATAAGGAATCATTAGAAGTTATCTCAAATTCCGGAACATGGAATTCTATCAGGAATTAGTTTTTTTTTCTGCTGATTATTTTGGGTGATAAAAAATGTCGTCAATGTAGAAATATCTGTGTGTCTCTGTCTGTATGTGTCTGTCTGTGTATGTGATTATCAATTCTTTATCACAGATCGGATAGACAAACTAACTACTTTGTTGTTTTTCTTTTTTTTTACGTTTTTACATTTCAAATCATCAGAAAGTTCGTAAAATTGTTACGAAAGTTTTCTTATCTGACATCTTTAAAATAGAGTAAAACACCAGTGACATCGCAGATTTGTATTGTGCATTAAGAAGTTCTTTGTATCAATGAGAAATGTGCTCAGCAGAATTTTGAATAAAAGAAATTAAGTGTAAAATAAATACCAATGAATAACCATAAAGATCTATAAACAGATTATTACATTATACTTCCAATATTTGATCACGTCGGCTTTACTAATTTTCGAATTCGCATAAGATTAATTTGGTTTGAGATGAAGAAAAAGGAAATTCATTGAGTAATTATTTGGAGAATGGAAAGTGTATCCAATTTTATGTGAAAAGTTTGGAATGAAATTTCTAGAATTTACTTTGTTTAAACAATGAATGGTTTAAAAATAGGTTTATGTGCTTTAGCGTTGCATGTGCTCTGAGTGATGTTGAGAATAGTATAATAAATTAAGACTTCGTTTAATATTGTCCTATATCACTTCTTTCATTCAGCTGTTAATTTCTGTTTTGAAAAAATGTCAGCAGCTTTGAGAAAAGGAAGAAAAACAAGTATTCTGCAATATTTTTTTTTTTTTTTCAATTTTCCTTGAAGAATTCATCAATTTGTGGCACTGGAATTTAGGAGAATTTGCAAGCATTCTCTGGAATTGAGCCTATATGCACCCGTAATTATAAAACAGGTGCCTTGTTTACAGCAAACCATTATTATCGCAGATAATTTGAGGCCTAGTTACCTACAATGTAATTGAAGTGTAATTTTCGCATTACGAATAATTTCCAATTCCTACAACGAATTATGTCAATTAACATTCCAATAATATTTGTACTTCCCAATTAATCTTCCATTTGATGAGAAAATTAGTAGGAGTCTTATGTTAGAAAGATTTTATAAGGTTAAAAATTTATATATTTCCATTTAACTGCAATAAAAAGGAAATGTTAGAAGTTTTCAGTTGAATAATTTATTAAGTAAATGAAATGATTATAAAACAGTTACTGGTCAAATTTTTTCATAAAACTATATCAGGTAGCAAGAAATTAACTTAACGTTCACATGGAATGATTAATATGATAAAAAAGTTTATATTATCATTTTCTCATTCACGATAGCAAAGACTTAAGCATTCAACAGGATCCACATCCCTAAAGATACTTTGGTTGATCAGCTCTTGAATATTTCTCAATAGAATAGAACCGATCATTAATTACCCTCATCATCGACCAGACTTTTGTTCTTAGATGCAATTCCTGTCATTAATCAGATTCATATTCCCGTTTCTTGATAAACATCGTAAGTATTTAGTACGCTCACACTGCTGTTTAAGGAACGGATTCCTTTGAATCGGTTCAGCCGGAAATGACGTTGTTTCCGTAAAGCGCCACATTTCCTGTAGTATTTAATTTCCATCTCTTAAGAAATAATTTTAGGATTTACTTAATTTTTATCCCATAGAGGGAAAAGAAAACAACAACAGCACCAAAAAAAAAGCATTCGCAATAAAATGCTGTCATAACTTTTGACATCTTTCCGTTAAGCTCAATTTTTCACATCAAGCTAACTACTTGGTTTATCAAATTTTTCTTCGTTAAGTTCCGAAAAAGTATGGTAAAATATTAATTTCTTTTTAAATTACTGGTAAATGATTTATTTGCATTACTTAGGCTAGACAAACCGGCTAATTGGATTTTTGGTTTCTTCTTTCAACAATTCTCTTGACTACTATCGGTTTGCTCGGAAATGTCAAGGTCGATTTCTCCAACAACTTTTTGAATGTTCCATTACGGGAAATTCCAGTACTGTAACAGTTATTTCATTTCAAAAGCAAATTATGAATTTTTAAAACATTTGAACAAAAACAAAAGGTTTAGAAAATTTACACTGAGATATCCTCAGATTTTTAGAATATCGGTTCTTGGTGTTATCTAAGTGCAATTTTAACCTATTAAAATTCTCATTTTACCTGTTGCAGTGATAAATTCCTCCTGTACAAAGACTAGAAATACGTATCTTCTTTTAATCCTTCCTTATTTTATCATCTAAATATTTTAAATTATTATTTTGCAGTTATCTAACTGTATCTAAGCTTATTTGAGCATTCACCTGACGCTAGTTAATTTGAATTTCATGTACCGATTATTTGATTGTTCAATTTCTCAATTAATCGACAAATTTTGAGATGAAAATTCTATTCTAATCTAAGCTGTAGAGACAATGAAACGGAAAGAATGAAGCTAACAAAACAAAAGTATCTTCTCCCTATTGCCAATGGCTCATAGTTTTCTGAGTTATGTTTCAATATTTCTCATCCTGACAGAGTCATCAACTGAAATTGTCAACTCCGAAGGCTCACCCAATCTAACACTTTATTTATTTCGATTAGCCTCAGTTCTTTCGAAACAAAATGAATAAGTCGTTTCATTTAAAAAAAGAAATGGTTAGTTATATTCTCACTTGTATTGTTACTTCCTTTGGACAATATGTAATTAATTTATCATCTGATTGTATTACCATAGGTAGTAGTTGCAGTTGTTTGTTGTTTTTTTCCTTCTCTCATCAAAACTACGAAAAAGGTTTGGTTTTTATTGCTTTAGTCATGCGCTTACTTTTCTTTTCAAATGTGTTGTATTGCACTTTCATCATAAAAAAAATTAAAGTTTTATGTGACTCTCACTGTATCAACATTCCAGAAATTTTTGAACAACTGTTAAGTTCATTGAATCATACTTACTTTTTTCAATTCAGTGATCAAACGAGAAAAGAAAGACAGAAAATATTGACGGAAAAGTATTCGACCGATCGAATTAAAAGGAATGTGAAAGAGTGGTCGTGTGAATAAGTAAATAAAAATTGTTTCTCGAATAATTAATTATGTTTTAAGCAACTAATTTTCGAATGTTGAGTTTTCAGTATTCGAAAATAAAATATTTTTGCTTTCTAAAAACTAAGCATTATTTTATTTTGTTGCAAATGATTTTGCTCCTAAAAAATAATTTGTTGAACTCTACTTTTATTCGCAATTTTGATTAAATTGTTGGGAAGCGTGTAAAAATTAGAAATGATCTTAAATAATCAAGAGTAATTATTTCCTTTAAGTTAAGAGAGTGATCAATTGTAATGCATAGTTGAAATGACAATATAACAGTGGTTACAAAAATATCACTGATAATATTAGCTTAACAATAGCGTAGAAGTCAGTGTAAATATAAATTTGATGAGCAAAAATTAATATACGGTAGCAATTTTTGTTTACAGGTGATTGTTTGTTCTAAAAAGTGAATTTGTTGCAAATTATATGGATGTTATAGTAGCTTCCTAAAAATAGCTATCCAAGGAATAGATAAGATATCCGAGAAATACCAGAGATATATTACAGTGCAAAGAAGAAGACATCCTCTCAGTGGAATGGAAGAACTATTGGCCATCTGCTAAACATCAGCTGGATTATTTGAGCACCATCGGTGATAATACTTATCACTACTGGAAGTATTTACCTATACATGCGCAATCGGTTCGTTGCTTTCCATTTCAAAAAATTTATTTTTCACTAATTTGCTTATCACCAGGAATTTATTTACTGAGGAATTTCTGTTCAGCTTAAGCAACCAGCGCGTCTTTTATTATGGAAAGCCGAAAATAGACATCCGGAAACGTCAGGCGTATTAAATGTATACAGAAATTCAACATGGACTGCGCTCGGACGAAGTTGGCTTGCAGTTGCTGTTTTTAATGATGCTGTCGCAGTTATTGAGGTTTCTCTAAAATCGGTTTTTATAAAACTCACTATCATTTTAGTCGGTGCAGTGTGTTACTCATCGAATCAAATTGTCGCTGTCACACTGGGGTTAAAAAAATTGTTACTAGCCCACTGCTTTGTGATTCAAAGAATTACTTTTTTTTTGATAAGAAATGTGGAGTATTATTTTTTTTGACTACTTTTAGTAGTGTAGATTCTGATCTGTTTTAGATGTAATGATGTTAATGACATCGATGACCTCTCGATCAAAATCTATGCTACTAGAAGCAGGCAAAAAAAAAATCTCATTTTGGTTGACATCGATGACTTGATAAAGAACGGACTGTTTCCAGCTGATTGTTTTGTCAAGAATATCATATCAGAAGCTGAATAATGTTCAGTTAAGTGAAAATTATGGAGAGGGTAAGAAGGAATCTTCCAGAGACGAGGGGTGATTGTGTTGAACTTTCCACTGGTGTGGACAGAAGTAAGGGAAGAGGAAGGTAACGAATGCTTGGTACGAGTATTTGGTCCTGAAAACAGATTTCACATTCGATTTGCAAGTATTGAATACAAGGTATTGTACAATTCACAAGTTCCTTTTGTTCCTTTTCAATCATGTTCCTTAGAAACGAATTTTTATTGAAAACCGTAAAATGAAATTCGAATTTAAATAAATAAGTGTAAATTTCACAGCATACATATATTTACGCAAATTGTGCACTCATGCTTAATCAACTTTAAGGCATTTTGAACATGTAATTATGTTGTCTGGGAAAGCTAGAAGCGTTTACATAGTTCTTCTGACAAAGTTTCTTATATTCGTTGAAAGACTTTCTTCCATTTCCAGATGTCCTGAGAAATCTCGGGACTTCCTTCCTTTTCGCTGTTTTTTTTTTGTGTGTGAATTTAGAGAGAAGATTTTATGACAAGTTTTTTCAGTCATAGCATTTTGTGTTTTTCGGATTTTTCTGTTCAAAAGCTTTGAAAAGGTCAAAATTTTAGGTCCCTTTTGATATTTTATATCATTTTATAAATTGTTTAGTTTTATATGCATTTGTTCCTTAAATATGCTGTTATGAAACAGTGGGACAGATATAGGACTTCAGAAAACCAGCAAAAGAGTACTTTCGTTTCCTCAATCAGAAACCTCCTGAAGCATGAGGAAAAGGATTCTAACATCATTTACTGAATCCACAACAGAATCATCTGCAATTCGACAATAATTATCATAATCAAATATATGACTAAGTTTCATTTTAAGTACTCAACTTGAGAGCTTGAAATCATTGTATCATTTCATCATTTAAGAGTGTATTTTTGCGTGCTATGCGACAATGGCGACACTTCGATGAACGATATAGGAGTAGAAGCAATATTCTGGAACGATGTGCTCCGGAATTACCAGGATGGCGATGTGGTCATTATCAATTTTCCCCTCATCATCCTATCTTCGGGAATTGTAGTTATGATGGATGCTGGCTATATGGCAAACCTCATGGAAGGTTTCTCTTTTTGCCCTGAACTAAAGAATGCATTTAATGATTTCAGTGTTCTCATCGATTTCCACCAAAAAATTCTTTTCATCTAATTATTTTCACTTTAAAAAATAGTTCTGCTTATCCTTGGTTCCTTTCTGGCATTTTTTTTTTCGAACTTTGAAGTAACTAATAAGATTACAGTTTGCTTACTTTTTTTTTTTTCTTTTTCTGACTTCTTAAAAGTTGTCGTACTACACCTTTTAGAATCATCATTTAAATTTTTCCGTAATATATAAGTAGTACAGTGATACCATTAGAAATCATATCTTAATGCAGCTTTTTTTTTTTCACTGTAGGGGATATTTGATATATCCAAATAGGAAGGAATATCATGGACAATTTGCTGATGGACAACTCGAAGGGTATGTCAGTTTTGTTGTTGTTGTACTCATCGCTGTATTTTTTTTTTTATTCCTGAATTGTATGGAATTTCCGGTAACTGTGGTACTTTGCAATTAAGAATGATTGCATTTAAATTTCTTCGAATAATTTCCCAGAACTTGTTGCTTTTTTGAGCACGAGATTTTTTAAATATTTAATGAAGAAGTTTGTAAAGAATGTTGTTTTTCGGCAATAATGTGTATTTTGATTATTATATTATTAATAGATAATATTTCTCTTCTGTTTTAATTAATTAAAACATTTTGCTAATGTAGCTGAAGAGTTTATAGATTTGGAAAAATGTCGATACCTAAAGGTGGAAGTTCATATAACACGTATCTGGATGACGGTAAAGAGGAAGGAGAATCAGGAACTGATGTGTATACCGGTTTTTGGCATAATGGTCTTTTGGATGGACTAGCTCATATTAAGTGAGATTATAGACCTATGTAAAGAGTTTGGGATTTATATACTGTCTGATCGTGGATTTCAAGCCATTTCGTTGTTAAATCATACCGTTAGTGATATAAGTGAAGTAACAGAGTGGGAATGATTATAGCATAAGATCTTTAATTATTCAGATTTTCAAATGGTGACACGTACGAAGGTTATATGGAAAAAGGATTGAGGCATGGCTATGGAGTGTTTTATGCATCAAAAGGTAACGACATGGAAGTATACTTCGGTGGTTGGCGTTCTGGAATGCGTTCAGGATATGGAGTTTCTACATGCAACAGTACTACCCTTCTCTTTTCTGAAATTTCAAATAAAGTTGATATTATTAATACTAATTATGATTATCAGAGGAACCATGAAAATTTGCAACATTCTCTTGTGTTTTAGAGAATATTTCCCTCTCTCATTTACTTGCTCTAACTGACGTGTAATAGATGCCAGTAAAAGTTATAACGTGTCATGAAGTGCTTGTTTCTTAAAAAATCATTCTTTATAAGGGTAGCCGAAATGTTAACGTTGCCACTGTAATGATAATGATTAAGGAGAACGTTATCTGGGCATGTGGGCGAATGATTCAAGACACGGTAAAGGTACTTTGATAACAATCGAAGGCTTATATCAAGAGGGACAATTCAGTAATGACCGTTTGGTGGTTTGTTTTAAATTTTAATAAGTAAATATACTCGTAATGAGACTGGATCTATAACTGAAAGCCGTAGAAAAATTATGATTATCAAAGGAACCATATAAGGAACCATATACCTGAGGAACCATATACCTGTTAGGTAAGCTGATCCGGGAGGAAAATGAAATTTATTGACCTGTTCTATATGTTTACCTTTATAATTCTTTCACGGAAGTTAGATAATTCACGTTTATTATTCCAGATTTTCATACAGATAAATCTCGAGCATCTATTACATCTAAAATATAGTTTAAAACTTGGTAGAATTTTAGAGTTATTACTCTGTTTGCATTATTTTGCATTCTGATTGCAGCGTGGTCGTCTAATTCTACCTGCTTCGGAGGTTTGTTCTGGAATAGCCTTTGAAGGTGACTTCGAAAAGACTGGTGTTATTGGAAAGGTAAGTGTAAGAAGAATAAGATGCAGAAGATTCCTGAAATCATCTGAAAATGAAAATTATAGATAATAGTCCTATATAAAACGAATGCTTTTCCCTGTTATATGTAAAAGCCTACTAATTTTTGAACATTTTGCAAGTCTTCAAATTAGATTTTATCCTAATGTAATTTTAATGTGACAAAATGACCCTTCCAGGGTACACTTCATCTGAATCGGTTTGATCGTATCGAAGGACAGATGACTGGTGACATCATAAATGGTGAACTGAAAATCTCCAATGCCATTTACTCGAGGCATATACCTGCAGTACTGCCATCTTTTTCGCTAGACAAGTAAATTTTCGATAATTTAAAAATTTTGGACCCTAACAGATACTCTGAAATTTAATATTCGTCTTGCAGTGATATTCTACCGGTAACAACTCGATGGCTGGTTGATGCAGAACTAAAGTGGAAAGAACTTTTTCAAAGTTTCTTAATTTATGATCTTGGTGTTCCAATCCACATCGCAAGTGCTACTGATGTTAGTGAGGTTGCTGATGATGCATGTCGTGTTTCTATATGGAATTCGCTTGCATCGAGTATGGTGAAGATTCGTTTAGGAATGAACAAGGAGGGAATTAAGTGTGTCATTTTGAACAATTTCTAGATTCTTAACATTGATAAATTAATGATATCACTCTTCCAACAAGCTTAGTATCTGATAACGTTTTTTTCTTTCGTTTGTTTTTTATTTGTCGCATTTGCCAGTTTACATTTAATTTATCAAACGATATCAGCTCTAAACACAATTTCTTCAGAGTTACATTTGATGAAAATCTCGAGAAAATTCCACAGTACACATTACAGTGGTCCAATAAATATTATGAAATGGTGGTGCAGTATTGGAACTTGGTACACCTTCATTCAGTTATTTCTAATTTTTACTCTTCTTCTGTTCCGTTTCGTCTCCTCAGATATCCCTAGTGCTTTTTTTTTTTTAAACAGATGGCTATAATAATTAACTTTATGATTTCTTTTGATCTGTGCTCATTTCATTGTTTCAGGCCCTGAAGCATAAATACCATCCATTGCGACGGCTGATTTTTGGTTTATTTGAAGTTTTTACTAGTTCTTATGGCGCAATTGGTACTCATCGAGCTGTTTGTGAACAAGCTGTTTGCGAATTACGCAGTATACATTCAAAGATTTATTCCATTATGAGGTTATTACGTTAACTGAAAAGTCTATTCTGATCATTTTCAAAATCTCACTTTTCAAGCATTTTTCTGTTTTTAGGTTACTATTCAGTAGTTTGCCTCATGTTTTTGAAATGTTTACCCCTGTGCCAGTATATATAAATCATAATATTACGTCTGAAAATATCGACTCTGATTCACGATCTCATGAGATAAGGTAAACTTTACGTCGTTCGTCTTTTTCATTATCTAGAAAAAAATTTTGTCATAAACATAAGTGGCTACCAAAAATCGACTGCCATTTTTCTGGAAGATCTGTTTGAAGTGTCATTACTTCAAATTGTTAAATCATATATCATATTGCATATGATTTTGTTGTCATCGATTATTCCGGACTGTTCAGTGAACGGATTTGAATGGTTTGAATGTTTTGGAGTAATTTAAATATGCAATAAAAACATGCAAATTTTCAGAAGCACAGCTGAAGAGAGTAATGAATCGAGCTTCAAAGTATCACTCTTACATCCATCATGTAATTTTATTATTGAAACAATTTTTTCTGAATGTTACGCTGTGATTTTCACGCTTTACTCAGTGAATTGTGTCGATCAGGATCGACGATATTGGGAACGCGTGGTTTATTTGAATGCCTTCACTGATGTGAAATTACTCGCTTACCTCGAGATAAATCGGTAAAGTGTTTAAATTTTGTCATCTTGCGTATAAAAAAGGAAGATGAAAGTTTATTAGTGTCTTCCTGGTAGTATAATTAAACTTTTTTTTCTGTGATTTCTCAAAAAAAAAAAAATTCCTTAACTTTCTGCCGCTCAGAATTATCTATCTTCCATAATCCTTTTGTCGCCAAGGTTTTTGACAAAGTCTACTTACTTCACTCCTTTCAAATCTATACCGAGAACTTATTATTTCTTAAAAAAAAAAAAAAAAAACCTTTTTGGAAACATTGAAATCTCTTAATGTGCGGTGAAAAACTTACTGCTTCATGAAACATTTGAGTTGTTTCATGAAATTTCTCTGGATGTTTTTCCAGTTACAATTAATAAACTATATTGGAGGTTCGGAACTGAACTCTTAATTTGTTCCAGTTTCCATTTAAATCATTTGATATTATGCATAAATTAAACAATTGATAACGAAACGTAAACTTCTCTAGGGATCTCTGGCCGATTGATATTGAAAATGCTGATGATCTTGATACGCCCTTGGTAAGTTTTCAACTGAATCGAGTTCAGTGCATCTAAGGTCCATTCAACTAGAGAGGAAAAAAAAAAAACGGAAATGGCAACAGTCGGAACGATTCTGACAAGTACTACTCCAGTAAATAAGAGAGACTTCAGGCACCTGTCTATCTGATTGAAGATAAATCTTAACTTGATTTACAGATTCGCGCAACTGCTCGCAAAAAATTCTACAAATCAGCTATCCAAGCATTGCAACAAATCAGCTCACATTTCAGTCCGGTCTCCAAACTTGAAGCACTGACTAATACATTCACAGAAATCGGAGCGGTTAGTTTTTTTGTTGTTATATTCATAGAGTTCTGCACTTTTATCTTTATCATCCTCCAGTGGTGCCCGGAAGTTTTGCGAACTGGATCCGGAAATTCCTCTCGAAGTCCTTACCAGCGAGTGGATTTTTAATCCCAACATCACGTTCCTCAAACCATTGTTTCTGAATGGATTTTTGCAACATTTAGCTTTGAATTTTCATTGCTATTTTCTGTGGGGTTTGTGCTACACACTGAAACCTGAAGGGACAGCAGGCTTAAACTGAGAATAAAGGAAAGAACTTTTGGCGGGTAACAGGGAATGAACTCTCAACTAAACATTGTTCGAAAGTTTTTACTAACTGCTCAAATGTCATTGAAATCTAAAGGTTTTATGTAAACTAAGTAAACAAGCACCCAAATTATTTGGGAGCAAAAATTCCTATCTTTTTTCGCTTTGGAAAACAGTTCTAATACGTATTTTTGTTTTGTTAAAGATGTGAGCAAGCAAATAAGCAAAATACAATTTATTTTCAAATACAATAAATGAACCCTTATATATAGACAAAAAGTGTAGAGGCACACAACAACAGTAAAAAGTAATATCCATGAGAGTTGACATTACACGTCAGTAGAAATATTATTAGTTACTTTAGAACGCATCACTTCAACATCAAATCAAATGACAAGTATGCTGAGGTAGAAAGTAGGAGGACCGTTATTTTTTCAGTAACCATAATAAAATATTGAGGTTTGAAGACATCACTCCTGAACTATGTTTAAAGATTCATAATGAGTAAGACAATAAGAAGATATAGCAACAAAAAAACATTTGCTAAAAGAAATTGACACGGGATATCAGAGTTGCTTATTCTAACTTCCAATACAATATGTCCTTTACTGATGGTGCAGTTGCTAGTAGGGCAATCCTTCCAAAAGGTTATCTAACTCTTAAATTCATTCATCACTGATGAAAAATTTCGTAAAACAAAAAGAAAATAAAATGAAATATCCTTCAATAGGAAAAAATTCAGAAACCAGGCAGAGTGGAAATGATAAGTGCACGGGATTAGATAAAAGATTTCCTGGTTTATAGCAAGGATTAACCCTTCTCAATGACAACCATTGTAAAAGCATTATGGGAAACCAACACTTTTGTAAAACGATACCGATTTATTGGGCTATCGATGGGCCTGTCACAGGACCAAACAAACAGGTAGTATGAATTTGTGTCAAGAAGTAGCATTCGATTGAATAATTACAAGTAGTCAATAAACAAAGTAATTCAACAGGTAGGGAAACTTTGGAATCACAGCTAGCTGAAATTTATGAAAAAAAAGTGACGAAAAGTTTAAAAGCACACTTATGTATGAAAAGTCGATATGCTCGGAATATTTTGTTGCGAAATGATAGAACGGTCAATTATTAGCTCTAATATTCAAACACTAATTTTCAGCTTTCTTTACTTTATCCTTGTAGGAAGGAGAAACAAATCTCCGTAATTCACAATCCTGTAATTTCAAACATATCTCAATATATTCCTACCAGGTAGTGAAAGCTTTCTTCAACGGACAGCATCACTAGAATTTTCCAGAAGTATGACAAAAGAACTTACATTACAGAACTACGGATCAAGCATAGTTTGTAGAATGCGATCTAAAAGTATGTTAAGGACTGGAACTGGTACAGCAACTGATTCTGGTACTACTGTACATGGCGAATCTTCAGAACATTTTTCATTCAAAACTGGCGATGAGGCCGGATCGGATAATTTTGAGGGCAACACGAACGCATGAATTACCGGTACATCTGAATCCTTGTAATTTTCTAGTTCCTTACACAGTTCTTCATCGATTGCTGAATTTGGCCAACACTTTTTGCTGCCATTCTCATTTGTAGTGATTGTGGTAGAAGTATTTTCTTTGGATTTCGATCGATCAGGTGATTGAATGCTTCTCAGTTCTGCATTACTTGAATTTTCTGATTCTATATCTGTTATAAATTCCTTCGTACTCGATTTATCACTAATATCGTTTTCTTCGGGTTTTATCTCATCACCGTTTGTACTGTGGATCACACTTTCATCTTTAATTGGCAAAGGAATATTTGAATGAAGAGCAATAGCTGCCATACATTCCAAGAATCGTGCTTCCATTGCTGGTGGGCGATGCTAGAATAATTTATTTTTGAAAGATGGCATGACAAAAAGCAGATAATTTTATGGACAAATATAGAGAGTGGTGGGCAAACGATGACGGGACACTCCGTATATCACCTAGGAAACTCCACAAGTTTCGTCGACTTGAGATGAATGCTTCTTTACAAAATTATGCAAAAATTCTCGAAGTGAAAAGCTTGCAAATTTGATTGAAAATGTGCAGTAGGGAACTTTAAAAGTCAAAAACAAACAAATAAACACACATTTAGTGGGTGATGGCGATCTGGTGAATTTTCATCAAATGGGCAAAACGTCGTACATTTTTCCGCATTTCTTTTGTCAGTTTTTGAATTTCCAGTCAGTTCCTCCGCCAAATCCTTACTGTCGGGTTGCAGTGAAAACTGTTGCTGTTGACTTTTCCCTGAGTTATATGCTAGAAAATGAAAAATGTTAATATTTTCAATTCCCAGATAAAAAAAAAAAATCATCGGAATTAAACTTTATCGTTTGCTACCATATTGGGAACTAACAGCTGATTTTTGGGGGTACAACGAAAAACATATATGTAGTTAATAATCAGTGATCTAGTGAACTAATATCTTATGTTGGTCAGTTTTAAAGGTAAAAATTAATGAGACAAATCTAAATATTACATATATGTGTAAGTAGTAGATACGCAAAAAGAATCTATGAAAATGTTATGCTCTCCCTGCATTTTAATAAAGGCTTAAGATGAAGAATGTATTAAGGACGTCCTGTAGTCACCAATACGGATGAGATAAAAGGAGACTGTGAACAAGACAGCGTTTAAAGCAGTTATAAAAAACACTTGAGAGATGGCGTAAGCAAAAAAAATGGATACTATTATGAAATGAGAGCAATCACAAAGGCCAATACATATTTACTTTAAAACTTTTCCAGTAAGAAACTAACTCTTCACGGCCTTTTGCAGGCTGCGCAATCCGCCTTCATCAGCAGTACCTATTCTACTCCGCTTTCCATACATCATTTCCGTTTCTTGTTCAGTAGTGCAATTTTCACTACACAGAGATCGTAGGATTGACATTTCGTCATAAGGCCTTTTCATCTGGATACGCTGCTGTTTCATAGTACTGTTACCGTTTTGTGATGAAAAACTGTTGTTTAGCGCCGGACTTAGTTGCTGCAGTAAGGAAGATGTGACATCATTCGGTGACGTGTCTGACGCCGTACTGCTTGTACACGCACGTTCATTGAAAGAAGTTGATGATGATGATCCATTGGTCAACAAATTAATCTACAAATAGAATGATTACTTTAAACCATAATCCAATAATTGCTAGTTACATTGATTTTGATTTATCCATACTACTTGCAGAATTAGACGAAAAAAAAAAGGAACCTGTGCTTGTAGTAAAGACCTTTCGATAGCAGACGCATCCCCGACACCTTTGTTACTCACGTCACCTGCGAATAAACCATTTGTAGTAGCACTGGTATCTGCCGAAGCAGCAGCATAAGGTGGGAAGTTCGGGTCACCAAGTTGGAGCAGTCGAAATTGTGGTGCCAACAAGCCGAGGGCAGCAGCGGCAGTAACTGGTGGGAGAACATTAAAAGCACCAGGAAAGAATCCCGCAGCAGCGGCAGCAGCAGCAGTGGCCATCTGCATCTGCATGAGAAGTAAATCCAAGGAGTGCTGCGCTGATGGCATAGGAGGTACGGCAGGTACAGTCGGCGGCGACTGCGCCAGTAAGGAAGAGGCGGTGGCCGTGGCGGAATTGGGATTCGGTAAATCCGTGTTGATGGGTGAAAATGCCGAGAAGGGATGTGCTAGTGACTGCTGCTGCAGGAAGTTTCGCTGCTGTTGCTTCAGGGAAGACTGCAAGTGCGCCGGCAGTAGGGAATAGAATCGGTCGTTGTCCACGAATGATGGAAAGCCAGGCAAGGATAGCGGTGTTGTAGGTTTCTGTGAAGTGTGGACATTGCTGTCGGTTGATAGAGCAGTTGTAGCAGCAACAGTCGTATTAGGCAAATGCTGCAGCTGAGTGTGCAGCTGAGCGGCAGCCAAGTATGCAGTTTGCAGTGCAACAGGGTCGAATAATGGATTAATTGTAGCGGAAGTAGCCGATACGGTGGTTGAAGTTGATGTTGGCACCTTGTTGGTCTCCATTCCTTTGTTCTAGCAACTGTTGTACATTGACTCGATCTGGAAAGTATAGTGAGATTGGAAGTGAGTGATGGAGTGCGAACAGAAGAAGCGGCAGTGCCCGTCACTTCACGGTGACGGGCGGAAGGCAGAAGATTCGGGTGCACACAGAGGGCTGCTTGCTGCCCACTACTGCTAACAAAGTACAGCATCACAAACACGGAGAGCTGGGTGGTGGTAGTAGTAGTAGTAGTAATCTACTGGTAAATAGCAGAACAGCGGGAGAAAACAGAAAGTGCATCGATGGAGTGAAGTGCTTCTTCGAGCGTTTCACTTCACTGCTCCAGCAAATAACGCTCACTGCAGTGTGTTGCGTGCTGTACTTCGAGTAGTTGAAGTCAGGCCAGAAGCCTTAGTTGTCAGCCTTGTACTAATTACCAACCTCTTATAGTACCCTCCTGCCCACTTGTTATTGAAATTGTTTTGCTGTCGCTTTGCCTTGCTACTGCTTATTTACGTACTTCACAAACGAAAGTACAAGTGATGTAAGGTCCGTCAAGATGGATGGATGGACTGCATTGTTGCACTTACGCTTGCTTGATCGATCACTATTAAAGTGCCAACTATCTCACAAAAAAGCACTCCAAAACAACCTCCCTGCTCCATAATCGTTCATTCTACATCGCTTCACAGCACGTCACTCATCTGAATGACGCACAAGTAAAGAGATTCAAAGGACTACTGACTGCAAACAGAAGACGTGCCCACCGCTGGTCATTAACCTGTCGAACAACGCATGACCGGGAGATTCTAAATTTTTCTACATCAGCTTATCTGGATGAATGTACTGCCCTGATCTCCCTCACCCATCTAAACTGTGAGCACTAGCATCTAAATACGATATTCCGATATACTGGTGTGTGGACTATGTAGGATCTCAAAAGTATTTTGGGAAATTTAATTGTTTCCAAGAAAATTTTCCTAAAATCTGTAGTGTAATTAATAATTCTCCTCAGCCGAGAAGGCAAAACCCATTTTATTAAAATAGATGAGCAAAATTTAAATAGGAGATTCAACACCATAGCTCCGTAATTTTTGGTTGGGAATAGAAGGAATTATGGAGTCCACAAGACATCCACAGCGAACTGGTGTGTCCCGAATGAGTACATCAATTAAAATCTAACGATTCTTCCTGTGATGAATTTGAATAGAAAGATGTCCATTCAGGTGACATACTAAGTAAAAATCCCCAGAATTAATCTTATCGTAGTGAAAAGCTTTAACCGCACGGTAGTAGTAGAAGTTTTAAATAAAATAATCATACAGTGCTGTATAAATTAACGGACATAATGACAAAAAAAAAAAAAACACAGTAAACATGTATGAGCTGAACATAAATGCTCCTTTATTATAAGCTTTTAGTTTCGATTTTACAATATGGAAGTCTTGACTTAAATTTTGAGACATAACCAAAGTGTCTCATGTATTATTATATAAAGTATTGAAATACAAGATGCCACGTATGTTTCCACAAAAGAAGGTATTAATTGTTCGGAAATACGTTAATGAGGTGATGCATACCTGTAGCAATTACTACACAACTATTTTGCAGCAGCTTCCTAATAGTGATCAGAAGGAATGGAATCCAATTATTTCAATTTAAATAACAAAAGAGACATGGATGGATCTATTCGGAGGTTGCAAACAGAGGTAAATGTTAGCAACGATAGCAATATTTGCATTAGCCTACAACGGAAATTACGATTATTGAGACTTTTATAAATGCGAAATGAAAACAGACAACTGGTCGACGCAGTAGCGCACGAGTATTTCTCATCAAACTTCAGAAATTCCTCGGGAATGTCGAAATTTGAGAGAAAGAGAGAGAAAGAGGGGAGAGAGAGAGAGAGAAGCGAGAGAGGAGAAAGAAGAAGGGCGTGTTGGTAACGTACACAAACTCCATAGCACTATCAATAAAGATCGAGTGGAAAAACATGGAGGAGGGAAGAAGGCCTTTCGGGAAGAGTTTCACAATGGAGCAAAAAAAAGAAACACAAGGACCGGTAAATCCCAAATATCCCGCGGTGGGAGTCTTGTTTTTTCTCCTTTCTTTTCAACCATCAAATCGACACAAAAGTGCATAGCTTTTCTTGCCAAAAGAGCAGTTTGCAAAGAGGATTCGTCATCCTCTGTGTATGTATGAATCTATTTGGAAAACATCCTACTTAGATGGCCTCAATCTTTTCAGGTTCCTAGCTCCTTCTTCTTCCACAAACTTGGAGAAGAAAAATAACAGCCACTTAGTAATACATGAAAATACCCTTTTCACAATTTCATCTTTTCCACTTCGTCTAGATTAACTAGCTTGAACAACTCCAATAATCTAATCAAGGAATGAATCAAGAAGGACATCTAATCGTTCGTTTTTTTTTTTCGGGTAAGACTAAGCTATTCATAACGAGGGAACTTATGGGTAAATAAGAGTAGCATGGTTTAATCACTGCGAGCACCTCGTAGGGGTTTCTTTCAAATATTTAATCCTCGTCTAGGAAAAGCTATATCTAATATTTCATCATACTAGCTTGATTGCCCCCTGAGATAATTTCTATCGTCGTCATTTCCCATAGGTATTATTGATCACGGTCACTTGGCTTTGTGTTAACTTGCAACTAATTATTCGAGAATAAATCCAAACCAACGTCAAAAAAAAAAAATTCCTTTCTTCTTCTTTTCATACACCTGTCATGATTATTCATCGAACTTCCTAAAACTTTATTTCAACAATACAAACGAGTAGAAGAGAGAGGGGGACAAAGATTACTTGTTCCGACAACGATCAGCTACCAATAATATACCAATATTTCATGCAACTATAAGCATGCAAGTCCCAATAAACTTTAATTTGAAAAAATAAACTTGTGATGAACCACTCCCTTTTGCATCTACGAAAAGTACGTAAAGTACATTCTTTAAAAAAAAAAAATGTTCGGTCGGCACAAGAAAGTTCACTATTTATTTACTAGAAAAAAGGACTTCGTGTTTTGCTGTGAAACGACATTCTCTACCTCACAGTTTGTTCATTTCCACAACTTTTTTTCTTTTCATACTGAAAATATCATTTACTCTAAATTAACAACTTTTCTTGTTCCAATTCATTTCATTAACGAGAAATGGTCCATTTTCTAAGCCCTGTCACTGTTGTGAGAAAGAATTTGGTACTTGCAAAGGAGGTTATAAACTACTTTTACTTCACCAATAATGAGAGAACACTACTTATAGATACAGAAGGTAACAGGAATCTAGTCTACCTTCCTTATATGACTCACTGTGAAGGAAAGAATCACGTTTAGTCTAGACAGGGAGCTAGATGGCCTTGGACAAGACTACTAACAGTTCAAGTGCTGCGCGAGAAAAAATGCTGCCGCACTAATTGAATTCCTAAAATACATGTTTAAAAGAAAGAGTTGTGTTGAGCTAAATGCATTCTCACTTGAGGGATGTGAGGGTGGGAGTCGTGGCAGATGGCGGGGCAAATGGGCCAACCTTGCTCCACTCCCTGATCACGGGGGGCATCTCTTGTCTTCGGAGATGTCTTGATATTCGGCCAGGACAAATGATGGAACTTCTGGCCCTATTGATGGATGAATTTCTGCTCGTACACACACGGCGGACACTCTTTTCGTCCCCGTAGCGAACTAACCAACAGACAATATATTATCGAAAGAACTGATAAAGAGACATTGCTGGCCAAGTGTCGAATGGTCGCGCAGAGGAAGGATCAGTGTTTAGAGACTGAGTGCAGGATATTCTGTTCATAAGATGATTGGGCGAGGTGTGAGGGATTACGCAAACTGAGGAGGGGGATAAGAAGGACGAGAAGCATGCAGTGTGCAAGCAGGACAGTGCAAGCAAGAAAGCAAGCAGCAACAGAAAGAGGGGTGGGTGTAACATTCCAGTACCACCAAGGCAGCAATAATGACGATGGCGGCGACGATGGCGACGGCGATGGCGGCGACGACGCGATGGAGAGGGACAGGATTGGAAGGCACAGATAGTAGTGAAAAACTTCGGTGAAATGGAGCAGCGCGGAGACTGACCCCGCGGGGGTGGGGGAAGTCTCCGGTGGGGTGGGAACCCTCTTACCAGTCTTCTGCACTGAGATTTTCCATTATCTCTCGGTGACGATTTTCTGGAACAGCAAATACTCGCGGGATGAGACATGTGCAACTGATAGTTGTAAACATGATAAGATTGATAAGTCTGTTGCACTTCTTGGCTTTTCCATCAAACACACCGTCCATCTTAACCTGATATCAGTACATCCGGTTTTCTGTTTCTTGTCTTCCTCCGAAATAATGACCGGAAGGGATGACTACTTGAAGATTGGCTCCTTTTTTCAGACTTCCTTCACATTTTACTAGTCAAAGACATTTCCGTTTACACCGCTGGAAATGTAATCATTGCTCTGTTCTACCACCACCACCATCTTCACCAATACTACAACTGAAGAATGACACAAAAAATTGAAATTGGTTTCATTATTTGTTTGCAATGTTCCACAGATCAGTTGAGTGTTATTGATGTCGTGTTTGTCCTTAAACTGAAACATTTAAATTAGTTATACTCAGTTAGCCTAGGCCATTCTATTAAAGAAACTGTCAAAAAATGAATGAGAATTCCTAGTACATCCCATTATTGAAAATATCCTAATTCTACTTAAGAAAACTTGATCACGTTCAAGCTAAGTGACAGTATTCTAAGTCCAACCTTCTATCAGTTATATTTTACTCCAGTTGAGAGTCTCGAGATAACTTCTTTATGCGACAGTAATACATCTCGATACTAGCTGCAAAAATCATCGTCTCGAAGTTTCTGACACAACTGGAATTACGGTGCTAGGATGTTGTTTAAAAATGAGGAAGCTATGTGGGAGTATTCACCTGTGTAAGTCTTAAGCTGCAAAATACGTCGATGGTGAGTATGCTGTGACCTGAACAACACTCATATGCAAACATTCATGTACATTTTATTTTAAAACTCTGTGGAACATAAACCTAATTAATCGTTTTTGAGGTAACTACTGTCAGTGTGCATAAAGGAAGACTGAGTCATGATAAGTTCAAAAGTAGTAGCAGTAATTAACAAGTAGCCACCGAATCTGCCCCCAAAACAGTGCCATCAAATTCATCTTATTACTTCAACATTACATCTTTTCTCCTGATGTGTGCTACTCATTCGGTGATTACTTCGGAGTGATGGAAGTTTTGAAAAGGAACAGAGCTAAGAGAGGACTGATACAGTATGCTTCTTCCTCTGAGTAGATTTACACACCCAATATACACTCAAATCTTCCATCTTTTCATTTTCGATGGCGATAGCTGTCTAGGATCAGCTCTGTCACGTAGCGAGGTCACGGGTCACTTACCTGTTCTGTACCTCCGAGATGCGACTACTCAGACAGCCTAGCATATGCAATGTTTGCTCATTGCTCGAAGTGATATGCAAACAAGTTATAGTTTGATAATTTGACGAGCAGATCAGTAATGCTTCAATTCTCGTCTCGTCCGTAATAAGAGAAACGAGGATGTTACTTGTTTGTTTATGGTGCACAGCTCGAAGAAGTTTGGAGAAAGAGGAGATAAGCGGGGACAGGTGGTGATAAAGAGCAGAATGAGCAGATGGACTTTGATACTAGGAAATGAAGAAAGTAACACACCTTGTAAACAGACATTAAGACAATTTGTCTGCAGAAGGAAGAAAAAATTTAGTTCAGCATTGAGGTCAGTATTTTGCAGTCTTTTCCATCTCTGATATGACAGAAAGCAATGTGTGCAAAAATGCATTTGCTTGATATCTTTTATGCATAGTCGTCTTGAAAAGTGTTTGTTGAATTCCTCGTAGTAATAGTAATTTATCTTTAAATTTTAAATATCTCTATAACGTAACTTTCATGAAGCTGTTTAAATAAACGGCATAATTGTGTGGATATTTTCCACTATTTATTTAGTCTTCGCAGACAAAATCTACACTTCACTAGCAGTCTACTTTATTAAATGTAACTAATCTAATTCATTATCGTCATCTAAAGTAACGAACTCTCTCAGGTACCATTTATAAGTGGGTTCGTTTCCTCCACTTTTCTATTTTTGATTTTTTTAAGTGTTTTAGCTGTTAATGTGTAATTTCATTTTGCCTTTGAATTGTTTTATTTTTTTTTGCGCTATCAATCAAGCCGTACATCCCATGCACTACATTGTTCCGACAAATTATCCCTCTGCAAAATATTTAATAGAAAGTTCTTTCTTTTTCCATCTCGGAAAACCATGCATTTAACGGAAGAACTGGAAAGGAAGAGGAAGTTATTTGTCGGATAAACTTAATGAATTAATGGTTAATGATGGAGAACAACACGATGGATAGGCAAGTCGAGAATATTCACTGCGACTATCACTCCCCGGGGTTTTATTTTTTTAGACATAAATTTGGCAAGTTTCTCAGTTCTTCTGTCATCCTCATACAATAAAATTATGCAAATTTGGTGAAATAAATGCAAGTATAAAGCAATTCGATTTCTGCATGAGTTAGTGAAGTTTCTCTCTTTCTATTGTTACTTGCTTCCTTCCGAGAATTCTCGAACATCTGTGTCTTCTTTCTCTTCTCGTTGTACTAAGATTAAAATGCAACGATAATTATTTGCCATATAAAATACGGAAAATTTCACAAATATGGTATTAACGCTAGAAAAGATCAGTAAATAGTGTACAAGCTTCATGGCTGATGAATTAATAACAGGACGAACATTATTATCAACGGAGAAAAATACCATTTCCCACCGAAAATGCCTACTTAAATTTGGTGACAAGTTGATGCAACAAAAATTGTCTGTCCTTCGAGAGTGCATGGCTTGACTCTGTTGTTATCGTTAATTGTATCAAACTTGCAACACGGAATGGACTAATTATCACTGCTTCACGTGAAATGCATTCTTACCGGAAAGTACACATTGCTTTTGCACCCGAAATTTGCAAATGTTTTACGGATTTAATCAAATGATTATAATTAGTGAATAGTTCAGTCGTATTTATTGCTGTATTTAATAGATCAGTGGATGAGGAAAATTAACCGATAACAACGTTAGTATAAAACTGAGAAAAAAGTGTTTTCGTCTTTTAAAAATTAAACTTGAGTGCCGTAAACTTCCAGCTGTGATAAGCGAGAACATCTGCACGCTAAACTAATTATGCTATTATCATTAACTCATATACTGATAAACATGCTCTTTCGCTTCCCCTTTTCTTTGTTTTCTAAAGCAAACATCTAAGAGTGAATTACTTCTCCGCTTCATTGTTCTGTAAAATATTGCAGGGTTAGCATCTTATTAAGAATTAATGAGGAGTAAGAGTAGACATTTATTTCCACGTAAAGATTCAAAGAACGCTGACATGCTTCCAGCGTTATTCGGTCGCTTGTTTTAATATATACTAAAGATAATTTAGTTCAGGCAAAAATTCTTCAGTAAGCCTGTAATTGCATTGTATCAGAGAGACTGTTGTTACAAATATTCTTCAGGTGGCAAGCCTTCCGAAGGAAAGTTCAACGAATACTTTGAAGTGAATTTGATAGTATATTATGAGTGAGTACAGAATTGAGTTGCTGAATGAGTTGATATATTTCAGGTGTATTGAACTGATATGTTTACGGCTTTTTATAAGCAATTTTTCAATTAGCTTATTAAATTAATGAATTCGTTTCATGTGATCAGAATAAATTTAGAACAAAGTATCGGAGAGGTTTCAGTGGTGAGATGAAGTTAAACAATCTTCAGTTCATCCTTCTGAACTAAGCACCACTAATTAGCAGCTGAGAACATTTATGCTTCCATTTTTGTCTGGACATTAATTTCAAGAATAATCTTAAATATCTTTTAGTGTGTGTCTCAATTTGCACCGGCTGGTGATAGCCATATCTGGACAACGGATGATCTGCTTCCGGCATTCGTATACGTAACAGTCCGTGCTCAGCTACAGCATTTAGGTGCTGAAATTCGACTTATCGAGGATTTTACACCACAACTGCAAGGTAGTGGACAGATTGAACTAATGTTCACCACTCTCAGAGCTAGTTACTTTCAAATTTGCAACGATAAGAATCTACCCTGAAGCATTTTGAGAGCTCTTTAGCCTTCAGTCTATTTCAGAACTCTTGAAGTTAGAGCTTCTTTTATTGCTATGTCTTAAGAGATTCATACATATTTGAGATTTGTATATATTTGCACTCCTGTAATTCCCAAGACTTGGTCAGTTAAGATTTTGTATTATATTGATTTCCCCGTCTTGAGGATATTTATAATTGAAATGAATTTTCACAGTTTTTGTTAAAATTTCAAAATATGGAAAACGACAATTCTCGTAGTCAATCACCAAGGCCGTTTTGCATTACAATGCGCCTTTTAAATACCGATACGATTGACAATTTATTGCTGCAATGTGTTCATTCAATTGTTAGTTTATTGCAAATTTTTGATAAGACGGACACTTGTTGAAATTTTCAAGCAAAAGATAAGGAACTCATTCATTGCCAGGTGATCAAAGTACTCAGGAATCGGTTTACCTAAATTAAGAACCTAAGTGCAACTTGGTGTATATTTGTGCTTGTACACATTAGCAACTGATGTTCTTCAAGTGCTTTCATTGTTTCATCTGAAATTGGAAATTTATTGTGATAAATGACTAGCAAATTTATAAATTACAATAAAACCATGAATATTCGATTATATTTGCACAATCGATTAAAAAATCAGATGTTACCAGCCATGTTATCCGGATCACTTAATCCGAATCGCATGCGCACGAGCGTTGAAATCCTGTTCAGTTCCGGCTACAGTTACTTGTTTAGTAGTACAATTTGTATCAGTGTAATGAAATTGATGCCTGAACGAAAGATTCAGGAGAAACTTCACAAGTTCAAAAGAAAATCGAATTAAAAACCACCAGGAGGTTGTAGCAGTGTACTTGGTAGTAAATTAGCTTAGATCATATTTTGTTACTAGCTGAAGCTTGTTAGCATGTTTTGTTTGCAATAAAAGTGCTTCCTTCCATCATAAAACGGATAAATTTTGGATAAAAATTAGAAATAAAATGAACCAAAACGAGAAAGAAAATGAAGAACAGACGTCATAAGAAGTAATGATAGGGAGAATCTAAATGAGAATCTGATATGATTGTTCTGATCTTAGCAAAATAAATTTCGAAATAGGCAAGGGATAAAAAGTTATGTGGAAAAAAAAGGAAACTAGGTCCTTGTAAATCTTCTTCCATTTTTCCCCTAACAATAATAATAGTTGCTTTGTTTTTAAACTATTTTCTGGCAGTTGAAATTTCAATTTTTTTTCGGCGTTTCCTGACAGTTGAAATTTCAGTTCTTTTTTTTTTTTTTACTGTCAATTTGCTAAGTTCGACTTTTCCAAAATGTATTGAATGAATTTCGACGAGGTTTTATCCATATCAAATAAGCCACAAATCCTGTCTCCTTCTTCTGCAAAATTCCACAGTGGATTTCATAAACTAAAATGATTTTGCTAAAAAAATTACTAACTCGTTTTAAATTTGTGAATAAAAGGATCGTCTTCCGCTCATTTGAATAAAAGGATTAAAGAAGTAATTAAGTAAAAATTCTTCAAATTTCCGTATCCATGATAAATGATAGGCACGCACTGTTTACCGCTTTAGCTATTTTCGTATAAAATTTCGGTGGAAAAAAAGTTCAAAAGATCTATCTAAAAACTATTCACCTTTTTCTCTATCAGTCTGAGTTAAATAATCTTCAACTCCTTGTTGGTAGTCTCTAGACTTACTCTTTTCAGGTCCGAAAATGAAAATTACTGCAAAAGATAAAACGAAGCAAGTAATGGATGGCAGTGGTACAAAAGCTACCAAAATAGTTAACAAACACGTTTGTCCTTCATTTATTTGTCGGTTAAATCGTTGATAGAAAATAACAATCGATTTTAGGATCAAATGGGATCGGTGAATTAATTGTGTATGTATTGCTGTGATCGTTCCGACCGATTTTCAGCGCAGTACCGTTTGTACGTCGTTGCGACTGGTAATAGTTGTTGAGCATCATTTTCTGGATGGAAGAATATTCATTCATTCTCACTGCTTTCTGTTCTTATCGTTGATATACTACCACTTAGACTTGTTTTCTTTGAACTTATGGATGGTTTAGGTAAATAACATGTCTGTTATGGACGGTTCAGTAAGCCGAACTAACAGCAACAATGTCAACTCACTGTTTCTTATCACGTTTGTCCTATATACCATTGTAACAGTCACTCGGTGTCAACAACATCAACGACATTTATTTGCTGGAAACACAGAAGATGATGATCTTTATGTTCTTATTGATGAAATTAGTGTTTATACATGTCGAGGAGGTATGCATATTTTTTGCATCTAAGATCTGTTAACGATTGCTGTCGGAGGTTTCAGCTCACTTCTCATCTTCTGTAGCCAGTGACTTCCAGTGGATTCTGTGCAAATGCTAGGCTCTGAACCCCAGCATTGAACAGATGCCAGGACGTTGTTTCAGTGAACATCTAAATGTTACATTGTCTTCACTCATTGTTACAGTATTTGCAGCTGTAAATGAGATCAAACTAACCGAAGATGATGTTGACATTGTTAACGAGAAAGGTAATCGCGTGTACTTCATCAAGGCTCCCGGTAGTTATTCTTTACATTTTAAAAAACTCGTCGTCACCAAAGATTTTGGATATTTGAGTGGTGAGATTGGGGTTACACTTCAAGTACCAATCATTGAAGGTCCTGCAGGTTTGTCATCCAAATTTTAAATTCATTTTTTAAAATTTTTTCGAGGAAAAATTTTTCCGATGACAAAACTGTAAGTTATAAGGACTTTCCTTTCGCAACGAACATTTCAGGAATCCGTTTCGATCTCCCATATACAGTGATACCAGAAACTGGAATCTTGGATCAAGAATGTGATGAGCAAAGCGGTGTCATAGAACGTGGTAATCGACAGTACTGGTAAGCTTACAATGGCCATGAATTGAAGCGATATTTTCATCGGAAGAATTCTCTTTTTGTTGAATAAGAAAATTAGTGATTAGCATGAAGTGAATCGTAAAATCAGAATGTCAGTAATAATTATCTACAGACTTTAGAAAACCATAATGAAAAGGTAGTAATGCTGAAAACACTACAAATCTGAGGCTGTGAAGGGCCAAGGGATACCTAAGAAATGAGATCAAGTTAAACGAAAGTAAATAATTAATTGTTCCAGTGATCGCCACTTGTCACTTCCTAGTGTAAATTAAAAAAGAATTACTTAGTTCCTTACAACACAGTAATAGTTTTAGTTCAGGAGAAATAGACCTGACATGGTGTTGTTTGATTTTGCCTCACGTTCATCTAGCGGTAATCTCGCACTTTTGCTTCGCTTACTTTTTTACTTAAGAAATTTGAGCATTTTAGTCGATACTGTGATATTTGTGGACTAACAGCTAAATTGGAAACAGATTTGAACGACAAAGGCCATTTGTTTTTGCCAGAAGTGGCACGAGGTAATGAGGAAAAATTTTCACCTGTTTGTAATCGAATTGCATCCAACGTTTACGAATTTAATCGAACTATCAATTTGCCTGGTAGACGAGAATTGGAAGCAAGAATCAGTGAAAAGATTCAAGGACTGGACGGCGAACTTCGTCAGCGACTGAACAAAAAAGTATTTGTTTACTGAAAACTAAGAAAAAATTTCTCTCAGAAGATGAGAATCTACTAAGATCAATCATATATTTTAGATTGTTAGTTTCATAGTTTTCTTACTTCCTAGTCTTTCGTACTGGTCAAATATGAAGCAATTAACTTTAACTTCTGTCTCGCTAACTGAGAAATTAAAGTGCTTTCTAAACAGCATTTCCAAAATGCTGTCTAATATTTTCAGTTATGGCCAACAAGATAAAGAAAGTTTTTCCTCATTTCAGGGCAAAAACTATTTCGAGCTGAAACACAAATCATTAGTAAACTCTTTTTTTTTTTTGAATATTATCGCCATTTTTGTAATACTAAGAGATAGAACGTAAATACTTCTCGACGATTACTTACATCTGATATCTGGTATTCGGGGCTTTTCAAATAGAAGGTATTTCAGAGGGGTCGATTTCAAGTGTTTCTAAATTTGATCAGTGCCGAACAGCCAGCAATCAGGCAGAACGACTGGTTTAAAAAATCAGCAGATGTAAATAAAATTTTGCTTTCTTTTTAGGAACTCGATAAATTTCAAATCAATCATCAAGGCGATCTAATTTCCTTCTTAGACCTCACATAAGAAATAAAGTATTGAACTTGTGCATTGAAACTATGGATTGTTCCAAGCTAACTATAAATCAAACTAAAGAATATTCCTTCTTTTTCAAATGCTCACTTCATTAAATATTCCAACTTTTTTTTTCAAAATTTCCATTTTATATAAAATAAAAAAGCATTCTTTTTTCATTTGAGACGGCGATAGTAAAAAAAAAGAGAAAAGTTTTCATGAAATAAACTGATAAATGTCAGTAAATCATTTGATAAGCAGTAACTTGTAGTGTCAGTGCTGCTGGGATGACAGTAGCGCTGCATGCCGTGGCATGCTGAGCTTCCTGTACTGCAGTCGAGAAGAATGCAAGAATCGCTGGGCACAACGATGCTTACATCACACAGCACGCATTGCTGCATGCTATACAATTGAATTCAACTATCACACCACTATTTCCTACTCAGATGTGATTCAATTTCTGAAGGAGAACAATTATCCGAATCAGGAATCTGCGGTGAATGCATCGCTAACGCAAACACCGTTAGTTAGCTTATCGTTTCTGCAGCAAATTTCATTTCATTTAAATATGATTTAGCTTAACGTTTCAGCTGAAAATGCATAAACACTATATAAATCTATATAGTGTTTATGCGCTAATACAATCCTACAAAAGAAATATGCGAAGTAGGCATTCTTCCAGAAAGCGAAAAATTCACCATTTTTTCCATTCTTTTAGGAAGGAAGCAAAGTCACTAAACAGATCAAGCTAATCCCTAACCTGATTATCCTGATCACAAAAGGAGTTAATTTCTCTTAACTCAAAAGTTCTCCAAAACTTTCTTTCAGAATAACTTCAGAATACACTTTGGAGAACGATAAAGTTGGCCACAACGTCCTTCTACCTCTAACCGAAAGATGTGTAGCAAAAATGCCAGAAAGATTAACACATCTACGACGTTATTGCATCATCTTCTGGAATGATAAACTATGTTGTTCACATTGTCCTGGTGTATGTTGATTCTAGATTTCTCTTCTCTTCAAATTTTCATTTCAACGAATTTACTTGTTACTTTCATTCACTAACGAACGGGTCCATTCTGAACGCCTCTGATATCCGATGAAAACTAAACGAATTGTTATTCCATGAATCACTAACATAGTGTGCTTTCGAAGCCAGTTCAGTTCTAGACGGTTCTCGGTCTTCGAATGTCAACTTGTAAATTACCCGTTTGATCGGTATTTTCGTTGACAGAAAATCCATCAAAAATTTATATTAACCGTGTTTCCAAAAATTTTGAATTGAGAAACTTACTCTTTCTTCCCTCCTTCCGCCAAAAAAAAAAAAAAAAAAAAAAAATTAATCAGATTAATTGAACTATTAGTTTCAGTGTTTTACTTTCTTTCCAAAATTAAGCTGTTTTTCAAAATTTTGATTGAATCATATTTTAACAAATTTTGGTTGTGAAATCTGTTACTCTACTGTCATTGCTTGGTTTTTCTGACTGCACAAAAACAGTACTACTTATTTTATTTTATGGAGTAGCCCTTTTAATAAACAACATTTTAGCATATTTGAGCAAATTCAATATTGGCTTAAAACTAATCCTTAAATCCTACTTTCAATTTCTTACTACGGAAAGAAGGTCAAAGCTATTTAAATTATGTAATAACTGAATATGCAATTGTTACGTGAATTGCTTTTGTATCACCGCAAAATGAAATATTCTGAAGTTTTCTTAAATATCATTTTGATTGCTAATGAGCTATAAACTGTTCAGGCAGTATCTAATTCTGTAAAACATTTAAGCGAACAGGGCATCTGATTTACGAATTTCATATTGCTGTTTCATTGATATTTGCAGGCGTTGATAAAAAAAAGCTTTTCCTCTCAAATGTTTTCTAATTTTTACATTACCAATTTCGTTTTTAGTCATAATTTTGTTGGCTATATTATAGACAATTTCCTTTTCTTTTTTTTTTCTTTAATTCAACCTTGAAATGAATATCTGATAGATTAAATTTAGGACTACTGCAAAAGCCACTATGACCTCGCCACTATTCTATTCCTAATATTATTCATATTGCAAGAACTACCTCAGTTCCCCCTTATTTGCCAACTTTACAGTGAAGCTATTACTGCCCAACAAAAAAAAAAAAAAAAAAATTATCCCAGAGAATGACGAACATACTGGTCCAGCTAAGGTATACTTATGTACAGTATGACGAAAAATACAGTATGAATAATGCCTTTTAATGATTATGGTAATTATATAAATCTCTTTCAGTAATTATATTATATGTCTAATATTTTTATTAAATTATTCACCTGTTAGTGAATCAATCGAAATAGCTGTAGCAAATCCAAACTAGGCTAGAGAGATCATACTCACAAGTTTTATCCCTAGTGTGAACATTTTGGTGGAAAAATTATTAATCCATATCCCTTTCCATATATCGAAATTAACGCATATTGTAGGGGACGTAAATCTAAAATATTTTAATAGCACAGTTCCTGTCATGCTACTCTTATATTCCTTTACACATTGAAATTTGACAAAAGCCACTTTAAAGAATTACTAATTCATTTCCACAATAGCTACAATTAATTCATTTTTGTTGCATTTCGCCAACGATTGAAGCTATTTATTACTCAAGATCCTTGTTACTAATTAGTTCAAAAATAAACTCAATATAGCTAAATCTATGTTAGAATCATTGATCATCCAAAATGGGGGAGCTACTCGCTGTGTACCTGAAGCTAACCGAAATCAGTACATGCATACATAGAGGGTATAAAATTTCCTCCTCTTTTTATTTCAAAGTAATATCAGTTTATGGGTGTCTAATGATTTTTTCTTTCAAATTAAAAAGACTTCCAGTAATAAATGATCGGAGCAATTGAAAGTTCACTAGAATCGTCGGGTTTATGCTTAAAAATTAGTGAAAAAAACAAACGACGAATATGAGAATCGAGAAATGGATTTTATGGACAATTGACGGTGAGCAATTTGCCTGAAACAAATTTGAAGTTGTCGCACTCTCAACACAATTACTTTGTAAAATCACATCTCATATATATGCTAACTGGTAAACCGACAAATATCATCAATTTCTCTGATAAAAGTAGGTACTAAAAGATATATGTTATCCAAGAAATTAATAGTTAATTATCATAAAACATCAAATTCTTCAGAAATCCTACATTCATATGATCTATAACGGCATAAAAAAGCGTAACTTCCCTAAATGTTTATCTGCTTGTTAAATCATATGAATCCTTAACATCTGAATATTAAAAAAATTGCGAATACCAAAAAGAAAGGATATTCAAGATCGGAAAATGAAGATAATGAAGATACCTCCACCTTTACCTGTTCCAGTTCACCAAGTGCTTGACTTATCGCAAAAGTTAAAGGGAATCTGATATCGCTATCACTGATGCATTTGCCAGTGAAATCATCGAAATCCAAGGTCGATACAAATATCCCACCACACTATTCTCTTTTTATCCATTGAACTTTAACTTGTGAGAAGCCGATGAAGCGGAAAAAATCTGTAACACAAAGATACGTATTTACATAGATTAATAAGCAAAGATTGAGAAAGATTTAAATTTTAAAGAAAAAGTTCAACTTTGACTCGGACAGAATCAACGTCATCATGTGAGTACCAATGGTCACCATAAACCAAATATGGCACCTTCGCAAAATGTTCCTGTCGGCGTACGGCATTACCAGCCAGAAATTCTTAATCTGATAATGGATAAAATATTATCAGAGGATATTTACTTTTGAAAAATTAGGTATCTTAGTTACCGTAAAATCTATTACGAAAAAAGAAATTATTAAATCGAAAAAAAGGGCTAACTTCGAAGCAAGCAACAACGCCAGATTCTTGAATGAACTCTGTCACCTTGGAAAACCGCCGTTGGTACCGATACCGGTAGTCGATATATTTTCTTCAATGTCCATAAGTTGCTACATCCACAACGACTTTCTCACCTGCCATACCTCTTTCTTCCCAATACGATGCAGCCAATCCTAAACTTCTTTTGCACTCAATTAATCGAAAACATTGATATTTAGTTTATGATTACACAATTTACGTGGAACGTGAAACTATTTCAGGCTATCCGCAAAAACCACACGAAAATCAAAATAAGCCAAAGTGCTCACTATGTCCCAGTTGCAGTACCTGTAGAAAGAGTAGAGCGGATTACTAAAATCTATCACTGGTTTCCAGGGACCATGGAAATCATAGGACATGAGTAGTTAACGTATCTAAAGGGAAATAATCTGAAGATTAGAAAAGGTAAAAGAATCAATTCAGTCATTTATATTAAAGTATGGGAAAATAGAACGAACTAGTTTGANGTAAAAGAATCAATTCAGTCATTTATATTAAAGTATGGGAAAATAGAACGAACTAGTTTGAGCTTCAAATATTGCATTAAAACCGAAAAGCGGTTTCGAAAAAAAGGAAATAGAGATGGTAAGATGGAAACGAAATATAAACGGAGCAAATTCCGGAATCTCATAACCATTGTCCACTTTCTCTTTCGATGCTGATACTTCTGCCGTCGCTTATAGCCACTGTTTTCTGATTCAAGTTTTGCTGCTTCCCACAAGCCATAGAAAATGATTATTTAAAAAAAAATTTTTTTCATTTCATCAATGTATCAATTATTAATTAGTAAGGATAAATTAGAAATGCTGTATCTCCTTGGAGTTTTATGTTAAGTTCTTGAGCAATTCTAAATTATCCGGGAGAAATCAACAGATCCAAAGAAAAGGAAAATTATACTTACTCAAATTGCCAGCTTGAGCAAATTATTTTCATTTTGTTTTCATATTATTCATTCTCATTCAGCCAAATGCATCCGTCAAAGTTTCAACAGCGTTTATCTTCATTAGACGTGTGGAAGAAGCAGCATCGGCTGGTTCATTCGGATATTCCCAGTCAATGTCTACTCCATCAAACTCATGTAGACGAACAAAACAGCAGAATTTATAGATGTTGAACATCCTTGATGGTTACTGGCCATTTCCCGCAAATTTCCTTTACTCGATCATTTTAAATTCGATTCTGATCAAGATAATTTTACCACTTTTATTACCTTAGTTAATAGAGTGATAAGTGATATTGTTAACTAATGATACTTTTGAATTGCTTATAACGAATACAGAAAAGCAAAACGTCTGCTACATATTCGTCAAGCCGATCGCATACCAAAGTTTTGCTACAACAGAAATAAAATTAATCGTGTCATAAAAATTCGTGATTTGAGCGAGCAGCCACCAAATGAAAGGATGATCTCCGAATTCTCCTCCACTTCTTTCAAATTATTTACTCGAGTATAGAAATCAATATCTGCCCAATCAGTCAGCAAATCGGTAAGATCAGAAGCTTTGAAATAATTTAAATGAAATCGAAAAATTAAACGCTTAAAAAAAAACCTGAATTTTCTTTTGGAATCTTACTGCACAGTACAACTATCGTTTATATAGCCAAATTCCTAGAGTACATATGTGCAAAGTCCCGGTATATAATCTTCTGGTGAATATTTTCCTTTTCTTCAAAAAGTAACTGTCAATACTTCTCACACAATTGTTGTTCTTTTTGATGACATTAATTGCTCCAAAATCATCACGACAGACTGAACTGAATGTATATCAGATCACATTTATTTGAACTTATTCCTTGAAATTGTTCGAGAAAAGATCTCTAAAATCACAAAAAGACCATAGCATCAACAACACTTACCTGCCTTTTTCATTCGTGATACAGAAATTATCAAAAGTACGTTAAGCAAAAATAGTACTCGAAAATAAGCAACTGTTAGTATCAGGTTCATTTCTGACTTGGATGTCACATAACTAGAGTGATTCTTATAAACAACGTCGTGTATGTCAAAACTCAAAAATGTTTCTTGAGAACGGATAGTTGAAAAAAAAGGGGCAAAACAAATTTTTAAAATTTAAAATTAAAACTATATGATTTACTGAATGACAGTCGTTATGATTTTCGTTGGGGTCATAAATGACAAGCAGTATGTTCAGCAACTTCAAATGGTTGAAATGTTATTCTTTGTTCAGCAGTGGTTATATAATTACTGCAGAAAAGCACCATAAAAAAATATGTTATTCACCAATCATTTACCATTATATCAGTTAACAATTACCTAATGTTTTTCAAAATGATTAACAAAAAAAAAACAAAAAAATGAAACATAGTGACAAACCATTGGTTGTATTTATGTTATTTTTCAGCTTGCAAATAAGAATGGATTTTGTTATGGAATCTATTGAGGATTTTATTTTCTTACCACTTCTATCGCTTCTTTATTGACATGAAAGTTCTACTTCTCATTTCTACTTAACACTTATAAATTTAAGAAATATCAGGAATAAATAAGATAACTTCAGGATGATACAGTGAAAAGAAAAGCTTAACTATCAATGGAAAGTAGTGAAACAATGTTTTGATTATTGAAAAACAGGGTATAGTGTTCATAACCGTATAGATTCTTGGGTAAATATATTCAATGAAATTAAGTAATAAAACTATTGCTGGATGGTAATGTCACTGGATGTCAGGCATCATCAGTTTTCCTTCAGAAGATTGATGAAGCCAGTAGCCAATCGTTTTTTTTTTTTTTTAGATTTCATAACGATTCATTAGCCTAAATATCTGGAAAATGGAATTATTAGGAGTACCATAATGAATGGAAACGTGCAGCTGACTACAAACCTGTTGATATTTTATGAGTTCTGTCGTTTTATTCATTTACTGACTTTTTGAGTTTTATTTGTAATATGATTTCCAGTAATTTTCATTAGAATAATTGCACTTTCAACTGAAATTGCCAAAGTTTTTCTCTACAATGAAATGAGAGATTTCAAAGGAAAATTGAAAGAAATATGCCTCTGTAGTTACTATGAACGAGAAAATATTTTCTAATAGAACTACAATTTATATTATACTGGACTGCATCGAATAAAATGAACACTAAGAATAAACTGGAAATTCAACCACTATCAGCTGAAAAGTTAACTGTGTTGTAATAAAATGACTGAAAATAAAAATGAGTCAAAAAGAAAAGTTCATTAACATAGGTAAGCACCATTCAATTCCACAACGAATTTTTTTCTCAGATTTTTTCATAAGTTTCAGAAGGAAGAGTGGAAGAATGGACATCAGTGTAATGCAGTTAGGAAAGTTGGAGAGCAGTAGATTGTATGCCATTTATTAGCTTATAATTAAATCTATTTATTGAATTATTTCTTAAAAAACTCAAAACTGATTGAATGACCTATTACTGCTGCTATTTATTCCAGGTACCGAGTGGCGTGAAACTGAACAGAGTTGGATTTAATTAAATTGACTTGAAGTATGAGATCAAAATCTCATGAATTACACAACTAACTGAATATCCTTCTGAACTTAAGCGGCAACAGTTTTACAAACATCACTACTTCTTAGACAGCAAAAAAATCACGCCGAATATACATCGAAGAACTAGAGTGTACCCAAGAAAACTAAAATATATCGCCACCATATAATGAGTAGCGGGGTAAGTTAGTTGACGAAATAACCGATTGCACTTCTCTTATTAGCAGTATTCATCTAAATAAAGATCAATCATTAGACATTTGCACGGAACCAATTAAATGTAACAAAAAATAAACACTGGTAATAAAACTATACTTTTATGATAGTTACAGCAACAGCCAAGAAGACTACATCGAGGTTACCGCTTAATCAACGAACAACACGTTAAATGAGGTACAAAAAAGAACCATAAAAACAGCATAAAGTGGTCAAATATTTACAAAAAAAAAATACATAATGAAAAACCAACAGAGCATGAGACAAAAATATTTGTCATTTATGATTGCTTATCATTACTTTTAATTAATGTTGAGGAATAACTGCATTTCTCAAAGGAGGTAATAAAAGTTACCTAATATTTTTTAAAGCAATTAAGAAATAGATGATAAATTCCATTTAATTATATTTACAAATAACGATCAAAAATTATTGGTTTAAAAAAAAGGGTATTTAAATTTCCTGCAATTAGGAACAACTGCATTTCCCAAAGGAGGTACAAAATTCGATTTTGTTTAGCTTGATAATTTTTTTTTTCATGCTGAAAAAAAGTGCACAACTAAAATAAACCATATAAAGAGTATTTATTTTTTCATCTCCATAAAAAATTTGGAGAACTGAATCTCTCCCACTCAACGATGTCCAAATTCTTACCGAATGGTGGGGACTAATTTGGCACATTACTTATGAATAAAAGAATTTTCTTTCCAAAAACGTTACAAACACTTTCAACTCTATAAAGGCAGTAGCATGACTTAATGAAGACACTTTCGTTTCTCACTTCAGAAAATTTCTTAACTATAATTTCAGAAGGTAACTTCCAATATTTGAAAATACATATCTGTAAAAAGCAATTATTGAATATATATTGCATAAAAAAACCACCCCTCAAAAATTGGAATCACAAACTATCAAACTTGCTTCTTCCATCATCAGCTTTCCTCTTTGAGCCTGCCATGATCGTCGATAAAACTTCAGCTTCAAAATCAGCGAATTCAACTGACGTCATCGGTCGTTCTGCAATATAACAAATAATATTTCACGATCTTCCGAATTTCATCGTCCATCATGAAAATTTGTTTGATAGAAAAAAAGAGTTCTATCTAATCAAAAATTTAAACAGCAAAAGCAAAATCCAATCAAAAATCTTACCCGTTGGCTTGCTTAGCTGTACCTTGAAAGCCTTATTTCTTTTCGTCGTGGATGGTTTTTGTAAACAGGTCACAGTAATAGGGATATCGGGCTTTCCAGCTTCCTTTTCAACTCCTTCCTGAAAATGAGAGTACAGAATCTATTGCTCATAATGTTCTCTATCAGGAAAGTGAAACTAGAAAAACAAGTTCAATTAGATCACTAACCATGTCCAATAATTCGTCAAACTCTAAAATTGCCATGCCCTTGTTTCCATTTGAAACAATTATATCAGAGATGTGTCCATACTGAAACAATGTGAAATTTTTTTCTGCACGGCGTTAAACGCTTTCAAGTTTAAATACATTCTCAAAAATAACAAACCTTAGAGAATAACTTTCGAAAATCTTCTTCATTATAATTGCATCGATCGTCATCTCGTTTCCACTTTAATTTGTAACGAGCCAACAATCCTGGAAATGCAATTTTCGGAAATCTGACTTTGGTTAAATGAAACACAGGTGGAATAAAACTAAAGCAAAAATTAAAAACTCAAGTTTACCACTGCTTTGCTCTTCCACATCCATGTTTTTACGAATTTCTTGTTCGATATTTTCTCTTTCACGCTGTAGCAGTTTCGAACCCTCTTTCCGTAAACGCTCGATCTGGATTTTTTTTTTTTTTAAATAATCTATTTTTTATTTTTTAAAAAATTTAAACATGGATCTTGAAAGTCTTTTTTTGATTAAAGAATTTATTAAAACCTTTTGAAAATGACATAAAATGACGACTATGCTCAGGAGCCCATTGCATGCAGCATTATCGGGAATAACTCTATATGACATATGTCCTAAAATACCTCCTTTTCGAGTTCTCTTTTAGCCCTTTCTTCTTCTTGCTGGGCGTTTAACACATTTGCCTCTCTCCTTTCAAGCTCCTCCCGTAATTTCCGTCGTTTTTCACTTTCATTCTGTTGCCTTCGCTGTATATAAATGGAATGTGCTGTTTTGGCAGCCAACACATGATCATAGGCAGCTCGAGCTGCTGAATCCGACAACAATTCGAAAGCTTTGGATATCCTCAGGAACATTTCTTGCGCTAGAATTAAGCAGTTTCGAGAGAGAAACAGAATCTTTAAGTACGGATCGCCCATCTATGTGTTAATTGTACAAAAAAAAAGAAAAGACCAAATAAGATTACCTTCGTGTTTACGATCAGGATTTTTATCGGGATGCCATTTTAGAGCAGCTTTTCTGAATGCTTTCACAATTTGCACATCCGTACAATCCGATTTCAAATCTAGCAATTCGTAAGGATCGAAATCTACCAAGCGAATGTCACTTGCCATATTGTTAACTTAATAAAGAACAATTAAAGTGCTGAGCGACATCAGTTACCTGAACATTTAAAGAATTAAAAGCAGTTAAAATCATCATTAAGTATGTTGACTTTAGGGTTTTCACTCCTTACTCAGAAATGAACCTTGAATATAACAAGCGTTTTATTTCCGAAAAGATTTACAAATTAACTAATGCTAACAAACAGAACTAACAAGTCGGCAATAGTAGTCAACCGGAAATTTCGAAACCAATGAAATTCAAAAGAGAGCGTCCAGAGGAACAGATAGTATATGTACAGTTGCGAAATAAAATGATTCTGAACAAGCATGCCATACTGTATAGTAGACGAAAATCTTCATAAAACAATTCAAATAACAAAAGAATGTTTAGAAAGCAATCTGAATTAAAATATAAATCAGAAGAAAAGTTGTCAGTTTTCAAGATAAGGTCGCTAAATTTATTCGATGATTCCTGCAATACACAGAATCCCATAGATGAATGCATAATAAAACCAAAAAACAACAAAAAAAAAACAAAGAGGTTTTATAAGAAAGAGTTAAATCATACTAATAATTCACACTAAAAGAATCACAGAAAAATGAGACATAAGTTCCTTATTTATTTATAAAAAAAAGTTGTTAGTACTGACGTTGATAATCTAGTTCAGGTAAATGTGCAGAAGATGCGTGTGGCGTACCAGACGGCGTTGTACTCAAGCTTGCACAACAAATCTCACAACCATCAATCAGGCGAAGAAGCTCATCAGGAGTGGGTCCCTAAAAAACGAAAAGTTTTGAAATCTTACAGAAATAATCTTTTTTCAAACCGACAAATAAGATTCATACTTTTTCACATGTCTCGATGAATGAAAATACAAGCAAAGCCAATTGTGAAAAATTGCAAATTTACGCTTAAATATATCCATCAACAGGATTTTGCATATTTCATGCAATATGCTATTAATTCTCTACTATTTTTCAACAATTTATTTAAAACAGATAGTGATTAGAATATGGCGATCATTTCTCTTTACATTTATGTAAAAATTTAGCTTGCTTTTATAAAAAAGGAAGACTGACTTGTCTTATAGCACCGCTGGTTCGATTTGCCAGAAGCATAGCATTTGCGTTAGCAGCAGCAGTAGTAGTCGACGACACAGTACCAGCTGTTTTTTCCGCTGTACTGGTTGGATTGGCTAAAGTAAGATTTGGGGATGGCAAATTTGCGTGATACTGATCCAGAGCAGTCGTTAAATCCCACATCTACAATAAATGTGAGAGTTGTGGAAAACAAACTTCCACTTTCGAATAAATGAAAGCCGCAAAATTACTCCATCTGAATAACACTTTTGTTTCGTAGAGACAAAATTCAATTAAAAAGTTAGTAACATCAGTAAGTGATACCATACTTGAATAGAACCATTAGAGGTTCCAGTAAACAAAAATCTTCTCGGTCTTGAATTTACTCGTGAACCTTCACACTCATGAACCAGAAAAGCAGTTATCGCCGCGTTACCAACAGTTCGAATAGTGCAAAGTCTGCAAAACACAAATTTAAGAGTTCATTTCATGGAAAGAGGAAACACCGACATAAAGATGAATAATGAATAAAATAATAAAAAATTCTCCTTATAAGTGAAATAGGGAGAACATTAACCTGTCACCGTTTGATGCTAATCTTACGAAGACTTGATTGGTACCGGGCACCACTCGCTGTACAAAGACTTGTTCACCATCTTGATCACCAAAGGGTCCTATAAAACATAGATAAAATTCTGATACCTTTAGCAGTGAGAACTATGCTTATCTACAACATTCAAAAAAAAAAAGATATATAAAAATATAATCACACATTCAAACAAAACACATTTAAAATATTGAAAGTATTACCAGGATCATTTCCTTCTGCATCGAGGGCATCATCTGTGCTGTCTAGTGTAAGTACTTTAAAAGAAGCTAAAGATGTACTACCGGGTTGAGTCGAAATCATGCCACGAAAACGCGTTACACCCCAAGAACGAACATGATTATACTCGCTACACACTAAAAAACGAAAAGATTTTATATTAGCATTGAAATCTAGATCAATTCGCTGTTATCTTAAACTTGATTTAGAAAAATGCTAACAGACCGAATTGACGAAAGCTGGTTATTCTGTTTCTTACCGCTGATAAGATGATTGGTCGTCAGAGCAACTCGTGTAACTGGAGACGTATGCACAGTATAAGTCTGGAATAGTTGTGGGCCATGACCAACTGTTTCTGGATGTTGTACGATCACTCGGACATTACCACTTGAAGTGCCATAAGCAATTTCAATCCAGTTCCCACGGAGGTCGAAAATGTTCAAAACACATTTGAGAAAATACAGACAAGAAGACGAATCTGATGCCAAGATTACGATTATTTGAAATGAAAATCATACTAGTTTTTGGTGTCAAATAAACACTTATAGCGGTGATAACATCAGCATTTGGATCACGATAAAGTTCCGTAATCAGCAAATCATTGTCCTTCATTCGCAAAGGAAATTTTTGCATATCGATATAATAAATGGATCCATTGGTACAGCCAAGAAGCAAAAATGATCCGGCTGTATCATAGCAAGATATTGCGACGACATCTATGGTAAGAAAAGCGTTATAATTTTCACGGAACTTTTAAAAAATGCAAATATACAGAGCTGCGCTGCATGTGAATGAGTAAACAATACATATTCGTGTTTCTAATAAAAACATAAAACCATTAGTTTACAATAAATGCTTGACGAATGTCAGCAAGAGCAAGAAAATATTTACTAACCTTGAACTTGCCAATTATGTGTCATTGAATGCCAAATCCCAACTTTCCCAATTTTACTCAGTGCTACTAATTGGCTCCCAATAAAGAACAGCTTATCAACAGCAACCAAAAGAGTAAACGTCCCTGTGAAAAATCTTCCAAAACATGACCAAATCAGAAATTTAATTAATCGATATTGAGATTTAAAACCCCGTTTAAAAATTCCAACTTTTATGGGACACCATACTTTTACCATTTTCTACCAACTAAAACTAAATAAAAAAAAAAAAGAAATGCAGAAAAATCACCAATTTTTGATCCAAAATTAGCATCTCCTTCTGAAATATTCCACAGATGTATTGCGTGATTAGCTAATGAAACAGCCAGCATTTTCTCCCCAAATTTTGCATACAATGCCACATGACGAACGACAGCATCCATACGTGGTGATATATACAATTGTTGCCAACCCAAACTTTCCTTCATTCTATAAATGAAATTATTAAGTGTTTGTCGGTGTAACGTTAAAAATTCAAAACAGTAGACTTGATGTGAGTGCTTCACTTCCCATGAATACAAAAAAAAATTCTTACAGCCTGAAACAATAACTAACATAAGTTAAATAATTTATTTCAAACAAATGCACAAATGCTAATAAGCAAGAACGATACTAGTAAAATGAATGGTCACCTATAACAACAAACAAAATTTGCATAGCCTACAGCAACTGCATTATAATGTGCCCGAATTACCCGGACTCGTAATGGTTCTAATAGCTGATCAGACATTCGCGCAGAGTAACGCATCAGTAATGACAGTTCGCCTTTTAACTGGAATTAAATGCTCAATAAGATTAGTAAAAATACGACGAAAATAAAGGCTGGTGTATTTTCAGGTATTTGGACTAATTATTCGAGAGCATCATGTAGGTAAGCTATCATGTTCAGAGAGATCACAAAAGGTACAATTCATAAGCTCGGTCAAAGAATAATAAGCTAATGACTTAAGCAATAACATAATTTAAATGGATGCAGCTATTACCGATAGCTGTATCCATTTATATTATATTCTATCAATTCGAATCATTACCTGACGTGTTAATTCAAACGAACTCTTCTTCATGAGACTCTGATAGCTTCTGGAAGGGCTGCAGCAAACACTATGCCCGTTCTGAAGCATTAGTCTTTTTTTTTTCCGAAGCACTATACTTTAAAAATCCCTTCTCAAATTTTGATTCAGTTATATTGTCAAGTTATAGGGATGCCATCAGAATTGCCTCTGCTGAAAACTCAACATTATATTCGAATAATTCAACTACTTGAAACTACGATCTAGGACATCAAAGAATTTAAGTTGTAATATATTTTAGGTGCAAAAATCTCAAGTTTGCTGCTCCACAAACTTTCTTTTAGCAGAAGAAATACCACATAATCTGAGCCATTTGCTGGGAGATGTGAAACAGGATAGTGCGGTCGGTTCCTTGACGTATTGTTGCTACTTTCCATCGACAAGCTTGTTGCTTCCGATTTTTCCGCACTGACTGGGAATTCTAAATCGAGGAATTGACTATTTGCAAGAAAAAGTATTAGATAAACGAAAGAAGTTTACCTTCACTTGTAAATGATCCGTGATTTTCAACAGATAGCGGCTGCTTTGCTGACAAATTTGGAATAGTCTTCGCCGGTTTTCCAACTAATGCCTCCATCGTCACATGTGGCACCTAAAAAACTGTGCTAATTTGTAACATTCAACGACCTTTTACAACCAGTCTGTTTCAGCACGAGCATCTGAGCGTTCAAAGACAAACGGACAGAATCAATGAGTCAACTAAAATTTAAGTGTATAATCCTCACTTGAAATTTCGCTTCCATACTTGGAAGTAAACGAGGCTGCTGCGATGCTTTGGATGCAGAATTACTTGATATTACTTCAACTGCTGGAGCCGCTGCATGTTCGTTTAAACTCCGAGAGTGAAGAGAAGGAAAGGGAACAGAAACTAGGCTACGTGATCCTGACGAGTTCAGCGGATTCTCATTGCTTCTTGCAGGATTTGGTGATGTGGTCGTGTAACCTGCTGATAAAGATGACTCGACTAAATAAATACTGAAATTAAACTGTGCTGGTTTTTAAATGGCGAATCATCACCGCTCATTTTTTTCTTTGAATCCATTTTTCAATTAAATTCAAAAAAATATTAAAACATACCCTCATTTAATGGTAATGCGGGTGGAGGTAAAAAAGCATTGAAGAGTACATCACCACAGGCACATTCATCCAATTCTTCACATAAAGTTAATCGTTTCACAAGAGGTCCTAAGCCGTAGTACTGCGCTTCATGTTTTAAATTCACCAAACTCACTCCGCTACGAAAGGAAAGAAATAGAGGCAGTATTTTAAAGGAAATAATGGACAAAAGATAGAATACTACGGTGCAGGAAAAAAAAATAGAAGAAAAATTGATAATAATTTCACCTTAAATCAATTTGTTTTGTTCGCAGATAATTCAAAATTATTCGAAACATTTGTGGATCTCGATCAATGAAGACCTGAAACTGATGCAGTGATGCAACATCCACAGCTGCACATCAATTTCAGATCTGCAGTAGAGAAATAAATGGCGGAAGAAAATAAAACTCTTCATTCAATAAATTTGAAAATTGTTCCGTTAATGGCTGAAGTGGTTATGATTCAACAGAGCAAGAAGGGAAGTAATTACAAGCACATCAAGTTGAGAATTCATTTAAAATAGCAAAGAAATTCACCGCGCCTGTTTCGTCCCGCACAGTAGGAATTCTTCCACTCAGCAAACTGAAACATTAAAGACAGAGAAATCCAGTACAAGTTTCACACAAAGTTGATAACAAATAGCCGTAAAAAACATGAGTTGCGGGAATATATGACTTATTAGAAACATTCGAAATGACCTAAGTCTTGTCGAGGAATATACCACATAATTCTTCATAATAGGAGAAAACTGAGCAAATAACCTCGTGAAGAATGTGTCTGGCATCCATGTCAAAGTATGTCGTGAAGTTGCAAATCGATGCCCACCAACATTCAAATTAACAATCTGTTCTGCCATCGAAGAAAGCGTCATTATCCCTCAACGATATTGTCTTTTCATTTCTTTATGTCCCACCAATAACAACTGATTTCCGACTTCAAGGAAACTGCAGAGAGACACAATTCATTTTTCTTCTTCATTTAGACATTACAAACAAATCCTTCTTTCACTTAGAATGTACATCAAGTAAATTTTTACAGCACTACAAACTGTTCTTAAAAAACAACAAAGATTTCCACTTATCTTTTAATGAAAATATATACAAATGCATATACAGCTTAACTCGGAAAAAGTAGTCTCAATTAATAGTAGTAACAAAACAAGTTATAATTATAACTTAGCTATAAAAATCTTACATTTTTTCTACAGTACTTGAAATTTTTCATAAGAAGTTATTTCAAGAATGTATAAAATATCAAAATGTGTTTGGAAGTTTGAATATTGACACAAATAGGGAGGAAAATATACAAAAAAATTACTGACGCAATATCAGACACTAATTACTTTTAAAACATTTTTAATCTTAATGATTCGACTTTACTTTTACCTATCTCTATATTTCTCTAAATTTATCAGTCTCATGCTAAAGATATACATTACTTCAACAAACCAGATTAATATTTGCCTACTGAAAATAATTAACAAAAATTATTTTAAATCACTTAAGCTAATTCGTCAGTAAAATGAATCATTTATTCCTCCTGCACTGTATTTGCTAAATTCAAAAATAAAATTCATACAATCATCGTACAATGAATTATTGTAATAGTAGTATCTTTTTGCATCATTTTTATTCTTAGTGGACAAAATCGGAAGATTTTATATCTAATGACTTTTTAAAAATTTTTAAGCACAGACTCTTTATAAAAATATTTCTCGACAAATGCCGATGAATATTTTACTAATTTGTTCATTAACAGTTTATCAAACAATGACTATGAACCTACTGCAAAATCAATAGCGAAATAACTGACAAAATATTGAATTCATGCTTATATTTATAAATCTCTTCGAATACTTAAGTCAGCTTTTCTTTCAAGCATTTCTCGTACAAGTCGTAGTCCTTGTCCAAAAATGTGACGAAGATCACTCTATCAATCTGAAAACTTGCTAATACGGATGTCATCACCACTTTTTTTTAGAAGCAAATATTTTTTCTCCATTAAAAGAAGTTTCAATTAAAATTTGAAACTAGTCAAAAAAAACGCCCACTTTATCTTTATTTTCTGCCAACCACTCCAAAACTGAAGTAACTACAACGTTGCATGCGTCATCATTCGGATAGCCATATATGCCTGTTGAAATGCATGGAAAAGCCTGGAACTCTTATTTAAATGTTATATGGAAAATAAATAAATGAAGACAAGTAAAATATCTCACGAAACTTTAAAACACAAATTGCTGTCCAATGTTTCAAAATACTTACAATAGTCCTCAAATTATTTGTAGCAGCAAGTTTGAGTGATTCAATATAACAAGACTTCAAAAGGTTTCGATGATCTTCACTAACTTTTGAATGAACTTGAGGTCCTACAGTATGTATTACATCTGAAATAATACTAGCTAACAAGGAACAATGGTCGTGAAAGGATACTTCATACGAAAAGAAGAAGTGAAAAGAAATGAATATTGATAAAAACACACGTTTGATATGATTCATATTATAAGCCCCTGTTATTTTAGCCTCTCCGACTTTACAACCATTCAACTTTTTGCACTCGTCATACAAACCTCGACCTGCTGCACGGTGAATGGCCCCGTCAACTCCGCCACCTTAAAAAAAAAGGTGATATGGAAGCAGATAAAATAGCTTTACAAGAAGAATGAACCATACTTCATTCGTTTTGGGAAAAAGGAACGTACCACCCAACAGTGAACTGTTCGCAGCATTCACAATGGCATCAATTTCAAACTTGGTGATATCTCCTTTGTCAACTGCAACAAGCTTAGCAAGCGGATTGCTTGACTTCGTTAATTCAGCCACTGTCGTTGCCTCGTTCCACTTCTTCATTTTTGTCATACTTCCTAAAATACCACGAAATCACTACAAAAATAACCTATCACTTCATATCCAGCACGGAAAAACGCTCACTGCCAAAATCCTACATACAACGCCTTCTCCAGATGCTAAGAACGTTTTTCAATTGTGTGAAATGAAATGAACATATTCCGTGTCAATGATACGGTAATATAGGCAGATTAATAGCTTAAACAGGCTTTAGAAATGGATCGATTCAACTTAAACAATTATATAATATCATGTATTTAAGAATTTTGAAAAAAAGGGAATCAAGATGAAGCAACAGAGCATGGGAACCAACCTAAAGCTGAGGTACCACGCCTGCACATCAGCATTCTTGTATGGGAAGCAACCTAAAATTAACAGTATCAATTCTACCCTTATACCCCTAAGTTATACAACTTCACAAAAAAACACACCTAACCTTCCCAGAAAATCCTTCGATTTCATACGGCTGCATCACAATTTTACGAAAAATCTGTTTCTCAGTGATTGCTAACCTACCTGGAATAGTATGTTCCAGATGATGCTACTGCGTTGCATATCTTGGCAACTTTTGGGAGTTTCTTCATAGCTTAAGCACGGGCATCATTTACTTCACTAGATTTTCTGTCTAGTGCACGCTTATTAGACGGAAATTTTAAAATAAAGCAAAAAAAATTTTTTTTTGGATAGGATAAAAGGTCTAGAGCCTGAGGCCGTAAAAGAAACTATCGCCGAGGAGTGTCGTGAAGCGTTGTATTTCCGAGTTGAGTTACCTAAGTGTAGTAGACTGGACTTGATTTCGTGTAATACGATGCAAGGTTTCTTCTAGTCTTCTGTTTCCATCGCATGCTTTTTTGATCCTTGGCTAGCATTCTAAGTTCATTATCATATCATTAGAAGCAAGCCTAAGAGCGAATGATTTTGGGAGAAAATTAAACTAGAGAGGTTATTTTCTACCGACTTTCATTTTAAAATTTGTCATTTAACTTTCATCTGTGAGATATGGTGGCTATGCAGAAAGATACACATCGTACATAACATTTCTTTTGCCTTCTTGTGCTCAGGAATCAATTAGTTAGAATTATTTCTTCTAAAGTTAAAATCTGCCCACTGCTACTTCGATTCATTTGTGGAAATGATTGAAATGGCGAACATTGATTAAGACCTGAATAAGGCAATAAGCCTCATGAGGCCGCATGTATTACTAATGCAAAATGTGCTGGAATCGAAACTTGCTTTTAAATTATGCTAAACACTATTGCTAAAAAGAAATATGCAAATTATAAGTTAGAATAACGACTAGCCAAAACTGTTGAGCAGTTGTGGAAGTGTGCTATTTTTCATTCATCGTTTTATCGATCGGTTTATTTTATTCTTTCCGGGTAATTGCTTTCTAATTCCGTTTCCGTTTCTCAGTGACACTGTTCAGGTTTATCTCGTACCCTTGTACCTGGGATATCCATCCTTCTGCTATCTCTTTCATCTTCAACAACTCTTTCTCAGAATTCAGTCTATTCTAATTTTTAATTTCTCTGTGAAGGCTGTTAACCTTTTATTCTCATATTTAATGAAGAAATCTTGGAAGTAGATGGAATTATTTCGTTCCGTTGAAACGAAATAAATGAGAGTAAAATTTACTTGAGCGAATTTTAAAGCGTATTGCGCTATCTGTTTAATCCGTTGTTCCTGTGTTTTTGAATGCTTGGTTCGGGAGTTAAAATATATAAAACTCATATAAAAATTGTTCATCTCTTGAAGGAGTCATATAATTTCCCCTTATTTGGGAAGGATAAGCAGAAACAAAATAAAAATAAATAAAAAGAATAAAAATATTAAATCACTAAATACAAAAAATTCTTCGAATGAATAGTTCCAACTTATCTGACGATGAAATATGTTCTTTTGATAGTTAATATCTGTAATATTTTCGCAACACTGATCAAGATTATAAGAGAATCATGGCATGATTTGGTTTTATGACTATCTCATAAATATTTATATTAAGTAAATTGGATGAAAAATATGTTATGTGTGGAAAAAAGGAAAGACACCACATGAAGACTTTGTACAAAGTTTTAGTTTTCTAAGTCATTTAAATAAAAGTGACCTAATAAAGTTAACTGTTTCGCTTAACTACTTTTAAGAAAAGTTTTGTTAAGAAAGGCTAATTATGAAAAACAATACAGCGACAAAAATCGCTATCGGAGTATGCATGGCCGTTGCTGTGAGCTTGATCTTGTTCCATTACTTTCGGAAGAAAAAAGTGCTTCGTTTTTCGATCTTCGTCTTTTTTTTTTTTGTAAAGAATTAAAATTTAAAAGAATCCATTAATATATCAACATACTTGTTAAATTTTCTTTGAAAATAAAAAGAAGTCAGCTCAAACATTATGTGAGGATAAAATCTCAAACATGATATGATTTTTATTAATTGAGGACAACTGATAATTTTAATAAGTCTATAGCAAAAGCTTAGAAATTTGATGGAGATAGATTATTATCAGTTGTGCAATCATAACAAATCGTGGAAATATTTGCTGCTCTTCTCTTCCGGAATTATTTTTTATAAATTTAAGTTACGAAAACGGATCAGTCCGAAGAAACAAACAGAGTCAGCCGGGCGATTACCGTCAAGGCTGAAACGACACTCTCAAGTGTCTCGACATTTATCATCACCAAAACATGCCTTGCATTTGTAAGTCTTCAGTTATAGCAAAGGAAAGAGTGCAGTTAAGATTTTTTGCGATCAAGCGAGAAAGTAAATACCGCAGAAGATCCATCTAACATGTGTCATATTTGGAATATTTAATTGTTAAAGGGAGACTGATATCACAGCCTGAATCTCTTCAGAAATTTTTTAATTTTTTTTTCCTCTTTTTGTTTTTATTTTTACTTTTTTTTCTTTTTTTTTTTTAGGAAAAAACCTATTGACTCAGCAAAATCGATGCATAGCGTATCTAATGAGAGCCTTGTCAGCCCTTTATTATCCGAAACGGTTCGTTTAAAAACAGAAGCAAATGAAATTTCTGAATAACTACTGCTGGATATGCGCTCTTTTTTCACTCATTTCTACATTCAGAAAGTTCGACCACATTTAACATTTACATGTCTCTCTTTCAGTTATTTTAATTAAATTTTTATCCCCGATTCTCCTCACTAATTTCCAATATTTATATAAATTTTCTAATTGAATCAATGAATTTATTTATTCATATAGTTTATCATTCCGTTATTGATTCCACTAAGAATGATATGGAAAGTTTTAGTAGATAGGAAGGTTGTGAAGCAATGAGTGATCAAGAGAATGGGGTGAAGAGTGAGAGAAAGTGAAGAAATAAAATTATTACTTAAATACAAAGGCATTTCGTTGTGAATGTTAATCTTTTTATTTAAGCTAGCAAAGATGTTTTAAATATGTCGTCGTCACACATTTGATTTTTTTCTATACTTAAATTATGTTTCTGAAGGGAATCTAAGGCTCTTTTTAAGGACAAATCCAGCAAGCCAAAAAAAGCCAAAGATTATCCTCCATCGTTCGTTTGTTTTATTCACCCTTTACAGTACGCAAATAACAGACTTCATGTTAAAGTGAAAAGTACTAGTCTTATTTTTGCTCACATTTAATCATTTATATATTTTACCTAAATTTTGCAGTGTTGTCGAAGTGTTGGAAGCCAGCAGCTCATCAACTTCTTCACCGGTAATCTTGCTTCAAAAAGATTCCACTAGATTTTCTGCTCATTCTTGAAAGCGCTAGTGTTTCGGATACTTATCAGATGCTTCTAAATATAACTCTAGTTTTAGCTTAATTAATTTACCTCATTAATACAGGAAAAAAGCATAAGTGAATATTCGAGTGAAAATTATCCACCCGCGATTGTTCGGGAACAAAAAGAAGCGGTAAATATTAAGACTTTGTAAAAAGTGAAGGTTTGGAATTGCAGGGATACCTGTGGTATGCTGAACCACATTTTGAAGTTTATTATTCAGGATTTTGTGCTGCTACCGAAATTCACTTTAGTTTATTCTTTCTATATTAGTAAGCTCAAACCTTGATAGCTAAAATATCTCAAGTTGGGCAAGATTTTTTGAGGTGCATGATTTTCTCAAAAATGATATAAATATTTAGCTTAAAATTTGCTCTCGAATCTAGAACTACCTATTTGTTTAAACAATTTGTTTGTTTTGTAAATTACTAAATTTCCAGCCAAAATTACAACTGTCACCAGAGAAGCCACGAGAATTATCAAATAAGGTAGAATAATGTCAATACTTCTGAACTGAATATTTAGCATCACTAAAATCGCTTGCAGTTATGTTTCTCTGAATAGTTTAGCAATTCGTAATTCTTTTTATCTAGCTACTGGATTACGCTTGAACGATTCGGTTTCCACTAAGTTGTCATGAGTAGTGTAAACATTGTCTCATCTTTACGAATGATTTACTTATAGATCGTACCAACGGATACAAATAGATTATCACTACCAAAATTGCTTAAAGCTGAGAATCTTGATCAGGTCTGACCTACTTTTATCACCTTCATGGATCCAAAAGATATTGGCGATCCTTAAAAATCCTTCGTGGTTGGGATCGGGAATTGCATAATTTCGCTTGAACGAAGAATTCCTAGTAAGTGTTTCTCACCAGCTGACGTTGATTCCTTCATTTCTTGCAGATTAAATCAACGGAATCTCCCACTGCTTCAAAACTGCTTCCAGCTGAAGAGAGTCCTTCACCAACCGATGTTATTTCAGTAAGATTGTAAAATCGCTGTTTGCAGTTACCCGTAGAACAATAGAAAACTATGATTAGCATCAGGGAAAGTTCTACTCTGAATAGCCTCCTGATCCGCGGATGGTATTTAGATTGATTCGTACTGCTACTGTGGACAAGATGTTGCAATTTCTATGAATGAAATGGGAGAATTGAACGAAAATTGGAAAGTAGAATTGTTACCGACCATCGTAAAACCTTTGTCTTTTGACCCTTATTCACCCGAAGATCTTACTCAAGTAGAAGGCAAGTTTCTAAGTTCTCTTTTATCGGCTCAGAATATTTCAACCTTTTCCTAAAATATAAGCGAACATTAACCAATTCGCAATCTTTTCCTTTTTCTATTCGCTTCTCACACTTCAATTTCCAAACATGATAAATTTTCCAACTTACAGTTAATCTACATATATACCAAGCTGTTAGTAACTCACACAGATTAGTTAAAAGCCCTGATATGACATAAGACTCAGGACAGATTAAGACAGATTATTAAGATGAATCGGATTTTATGAATTTCAAATTTGAACATTGATAGGTTCAAGCGAGGAAATGAGTAAAAATTCGATGCAAATAAACCAAATACCGAAGAATCACCATATTATCGTGCCATTCTTACCAATTCTACACGCTATTACTTACGCATCCAAACATGCTCAACTTATTCAAGAGCTTTTGCAAAATTATGAATACTATGAGTCGCAAACACTTGAAAGTAGCTGAATTGAATGTACTGTGACGTTATGCATTTTATATTTCGGATAAGCTATATTTCATTCACTTTCTATTATTAATCGGAATAGACTTCAGTAAAATAATTACAAATTCTTCACTATAATCGATCTGTGCTTGCATAAGGAAAATCGCTAATTCAACATCTGAAACGGTTCTAAATAGTCAAACTTTTTGAAATCTATGTTAAGCGTGTGAGACTTTCATTCTCGTTTTATTGACACTCCGGAGGAGTAAAGAATTGGATGTGAAGACAAGAAAATTACTTTCAATTTCAATTCATCTGAAATGCAATTAAAGTAAAGAGATAGGTCAACATGCATAACAAGTATGACTTCAAGTAGGATAAGTGGAATTGCTTATTAAAACTTCATTTTTCAGTTCTACTCCTTGTTCAGTGCCTTTGAAGTAGAACCAATAGATTTCAATGGATTGGATGATACTGCTGAAAAATGTTTAGGCTTTTTCTTCGACTTCCTTCCATGCTTCTCTTTCCGATAACCTAGTAGTTGCTCAACTCCCATTTCGCTTACTTTTTGCAGAAGTGCCGGATTGATGGGATCCATTCCGATGAACATCTCTTGTGATTTAAATGCTATCTCTACTTGTTTCTTCTCTCTTCAATTATGAAAGAATTTTCCAAAGAGAAATTTAAAAACTTTTGAAAAATTCATGTATGAAAGGTGAAAAAGCTATGATATATTAGTAGTGAAGGTAATGCCAATGTTAGTTTACCTCGTGCCAGCATCTCGATGCTCGATGAATATACTCTCGTTTGGAACATTATCCGAAGAAGTTGTCATTCGTTTAACTTCTGCATCACATATGGCCACAACATCTTCTGGCATTCGAGGATCAATAGCGGTCGCTTTTTCGGCCAAAATCAATTCTTGCACTAGGTATGCTGTAGCCATTGATGATGGCCTTTCGATGACCGTAGTCACCTAAATTCATTAAACGTTCTAAAAGATGCGCCATTTTTCGGTGATATTTCACTAAGAAAAGGGAACTCTGAATAGTCAGCAAGGTGAACGCCAGGATTCTGATAAAATGTGACATATCGCTTCTCGACAGTGTTACTGTGTAACTCTAAATTTACACTTCGGTACTATCATGTTTGACTTCAGATTGAGTCTTACACTTCAAGGAAGCAAGCAACTTACATAACCTTTTCGACCGAGTGCCTCTTTGATTGCGTGAGAAACGTCAGCACATGTTGTTTTGGGTTGACCGTCAACCGCCAAAATGGCATCTCCGATGACAAATGTCCTCACACCGAGTGATTTGAAGCTATTATCTGTTGATACGACATAAACCTTCAATTGAAACAGTTTTATTAGATGACGAAGATAATAACAGCTACCTAATAGTAGATGTTTTAATTGAATTATAACAGCTTACTTTTCGAAAAGTTTCATTTAGCAAACTTATCATTGGAAGTTTTTCTTAGAAGGTTCATTTTCACCGCTTTCCATCATGGGCCCTGTCTTTTGATAATACTAATTGGAAGTGCTAAAGTTGCTGTAAACGATGATAGACTACCTCATCATAATCTGATTCTCATACTTCTTCCAATTACTTTAAGTAGTCTTCTTTTCTTTTCGCTGGAGTTTCTTTAATAATTGAATTAAATACCAGTAAAAGGATTTTCCGTAAACGAACTTTGTAATTACAAGTTTTGATGTTAATGCCTAAGGATGACCCCGGGTAGAGAGTCAAACATCCGAGCAGGTACTGATAACCCATCTGTATTTCCACAGCTGGTGGTATCAGTGATGACTGCTGGACATTTTCTATAAGCTTCGTTTTGACTGTTCGATACACTTCGAATTGCAACTGGAAAAAGCTCATTGGTAATTTTACGCCTAAAAAGGAAATTTTTAATAAGTGAACTAAATTCACTTTTTTTATGAGTGATAAGGAATTATGTCAAATGCCACTTGTAGATGAAATTATCATATGGATCGGTTGGCAGAGAAAACAATCAGTGAATGGATGAAGATGCATGTCATCATACTTATCACCAAATATTATTTGCTTTATTATCACTTCAGCATTTCTATCAAAATTAAGAGATTTTAAGAGCCAATCATTCACTCCTCTATTAAAGCATTTGCTCTTATTTATCATTTTTTTTTGTTTGGTAATTATTACTCAATTTTGTGAAATAATAATTTCTTAGCAACAAAAAAAAAAAGCTGTCAGAGATGTTAGAAACTTCCTCTGTTATTCTATTACAGTTAATAAAGACACAAGTCATCGGCTTGATGTCGTAGAAGCTACTTTCATTACGTCTCTGTTGCATACTTTTTAGGAAGTAATTAATAAGCAAACCATATAAGGCGTCTTTTTACGCAATTCTTGCCGGAGAATATGATAATAATGCTTCTTACTTTTGAGCTTAATATTATTAAGCGAATATATCCAATCGCCGAAGTCAAACCGGTCATGATCAGTGCTTTGGACATGAGTGACAATCATGCTTCTACTTACTTTAATTCCAGGCTGTAATTGTAACTTTAAAAAAAATTGGGTTATAGGATTGCAATTACAAGTTGACCTTCTTGATTCATAGCTTAACTTTAAAATCATAGAAAATCATTGATTATTTTAACGTTAACTCTATTTCTTTAGCATAAATTGAGGATTTTATTACTTATTTACAGAAATTTACGGTTTGTCCGAGCTGACAGCAATATTGGAAATTGTGTTTTTCAAGTAATTCCTGTGGGAAGTTATCTCCAAAGCCAAGCTCTTCTTTCTTTTGCGGGCCTGATAAAATTAAATATTCTATAAATGCATGAGTAAGCTCGCTGGAGCTGACTTCTGTTGTTGTTCAGCATGCTAATTGCACTGCATCGCTGAATAAGATTAGATCGCCTTCATTTAATCAGAGAAAGGAAATTATTTCCTTTATCTTTTGCTGTCGCTATGAATGATTGGTGGTGAGTAAAAAGATTCATTAATTTCTACAAGGATTCTTACAATTTTCACATATTACTTCGTTTCATAAAGCATTAAAATTTCTTTTAGATTACTGAATCTCATTTGTTCATTGCCTTAGAAATGTTAATTTAGCAAAGGAAATAGTACATTTAACTAAATTTGTCGTCTTTAGTTCCGATTTTTTTATTGCATCCAGTAAAGGACTCGCAAATGAACTATGGTAATTAAATTTATGATTTTGAATTTTCAAGTACGCTGATATGTAAACTTACTTCCTCCTGCTTCAGTTCTTAATGATTTGATATTCGATCGCGCCAGGAAATTCAGCATGTTCAAAAGAAACTGATGATAAGAATTTTGTGCTTATTTTTAACATTGATAGTTTTATCAGAAATTACTAACTCTTTAATTGAGCTAGGACAAAATGAATTATTTAGCGCTGTCACTAAAGAAACTGATCGGAATCATGAGATTAATTTTTAAATAATTTTAATAAAAAAGTATTATAAGGGTTATATCATTTTTAAACAGTACTGTTTCTTTTTATCTTATTCACAGAACCAGATTTACCTTTCCAGGGCAACCGTTCGTAATGGAGCAGATAATAAATGAATTATCGTTTGATGGAAAGAAAAACTTTTATGCAGTTACTTTTGAAAGCGATCAAATTTCAAAAGTTCGAATTTCAACCACTTTTTGCACACTCATAAAAAATTCAAAAAAGACTTATTGTTTGTGACAACAAACTAAAAATGCATGCAAAGGAAATACCTTGAAAAAAACTGTTATTTAAAGCTTCAACAATCTTTCAAATTTCTTACTAATGTCATTAGCTGCTAAGTAAAACCGAAAAATATGCCACTTTTTATGTTTTTACTCTTTTTGTTAAATTCGATGAAAGTTTTCATACATTTTGAAAAAAACGGATTATTGGGAACTAAATTGAATTACTAAAAACTAATGAAGGAATTAATTTGCTTCAACATGTATTTCCAAATTGACCGAAACCCAAATTAATGCGCCTTTTAAGCGAAAGTAATAAATAATTATATTAGAGAAGCAAAGAAGAAATAAACCGTAAACTACGCTGACAAAGTAGTCCATTTGCAACAAGGCTCTGAATTTATTTTTAGAAATGAAAGAAGTCAATTAGTTTTTGCATTTTCTATATTAATTGTCTATTTTTCACAACAATGGTTCACAAGAATTTTAGTCTGACTTTAATTCATTAAGCGAACATTAGTTTCAGATAGAAGCTTACCGAACTGATAAATTAGTCAAGCAGAGCTGTTTTTAGTAGATAACAATTATCAATTTAATGATTATTTGCTGCAAGAATGGATTGCTAAGATAAAAAGAAAAGGAAGGAGAAGTATGTAGACTTTTTTTTAAAAATTAAATTGCAATGCATTAGTACTAAGCTTACGATAGTGCTGATGCGGAAAATTTCGAATTAGTGAAGTCATTAAAGAATGCAAAATGCCTAAAGAATTTGTTTTTTTTTTTTTTTTTTTGAACTAAATCGAACAAAGTTTACTTTGTCTATCCTTTGCTTCTATTTTCAAGAAACTAAAATCCTTTCAACCTCTCATCCGTCAACACTGCCGCAGTTATGATCCTTATTTCATTCAATTTCACTGTTTTTTTATCATTCAGTAGCGGAAAAAGACAAAGGGAAAATATAAGCATCTGTGGATGTGTTATCATTATTTAAGTACAGTCTCATTCATTTCAATCACGCACATTTCTGTGTAATGAATTTATTTTAATTGCACTTTTTACTTTACACCTTTCGCTTAATTAGAATTATTTCATCGTAATTTATTTAAATTCACTGCATTTCATTTTCTCCTCTCATAATCTCTTCCTGTCAATCCATTATCGCGATTTCATTGATGACTAGTTGTGTTCCACTGCCGAAAATGTCAATTTAGTGGCCTGTGATTGCTCACAAAGTTGTCCCGTCATTCTGAATGAAATATTTGTCACTGCTTTGGTGCACTAATAAGCTGTGATCATGCATTTTCCATTGTTCATAGGTGCAATTTTCTAGTGAGATGATGAGCGCGTAGGCTTAATGAATTTGTTGGCTAATTATCACAGAGCAATCATCTAAACAATCAATATCATCATATCACACAAGCAAAGAATCGTAATCAAGTGTTAGGGTAACTAACTGATCATTCAACTCAAGTGTCATTTTCAAGTGATTGAAGTAGGATGAAGAATGACAATGTCTGGAGAAACTAACTATCACACGCTATTTCTCTAACAATTGTCATGCATTTTTTGGTATTCTGAAATAAATTTTTTATTGCGTTGAGCGTAAGTGAGCCAAATTAATTTTTCAGAAATTCTCTGTCTCTTTCAAAGTGCCACAAAGAAATGAATATAAATTTGGAGCATAAACATGCATTCTGAATGTTTGTAGAAGCCTAGCTGGCCAAGATTCTTTTGTTTTTCTTCCTGAGCTAAGTTTTATTTTGCAGTTTGTTTCCAAAAAATCGGTTTTTCTTATCGCTTTTCTATCTAGTTTTATCCTTTTCTCATTCATGAAATGTTGTCTGCTTTTTCTTCTTTCATTTCATCATTTCTCGAAATATTTTTATTTTTTTTAAAGTTTACACTTGGAAAAAAAACAAATTTACTAAGTGATATTGCAGTTTCCTAAACTATCCTCTCTTTCCTTTTCTCGACATTCATTTATCAAGACTTAAGACTAATTTAATTTTAAGCAAGATGCAACAATCTACCAAATGCATTTCCATCGATTTCTCTTTTGCATGCGTCACATTAAAAAGCATTTAATGATTATTAGTCTTACTTAAATCACTCTTCACCTCCATATGTGTACTTCATTTCCTTATTATCATTTATGTATTCAAAATTTTAGGAAAATATGTTTGGATATAAAAGAAGAGCGAATTCTTGAAAAACTAATTAGTCACTTCTTGAAAACTAAATCAATCTCAACATCGCAACCTTTTGCAGTTCCTCAAATACCTAATTTTCATTCATAATATCGTCACTACTACATACTGTTCATTATTAGTTTGTTATAGGTAGCAAATAACTAGCAAAAATCTGCTACTGATAAGCGTGGAATATTGATTAAGACGTTAATTCTATCACTTTTCTTCACTTCTAAAGAGATCACTTCCAAGAGAAAGAAAAAAGGGAAAGAGAGGGAGAGGGAGAGGGAGAGAGAGAGGGGAAGAGAGTGAAAGCATTTCAGTCTTTATTGCCATAAGACAATGTATTTCCTGAGACTTTTTCTTTTATTTCTGATATTTAATTCTTATCTGATATTTGTGCTGATCTTGAAAACTTCAAGTTACTCTAAAAGTTTCATAAACATCCTAGACTAAGTAATATCGTAAGCCTTCATTCTGAATATATTGCCCTGATTGATTCGGTTGAGTTTGATTAAAGGGCATAACACCAATAATTCTGAAGATCCGATCTTTTATGAATGATAGGACTATTCCTCGAATTAATCTTAGATCTTCTCCCCAAAATATTTCACTGCTAATTCGCAATTTTAATGTGAATATTGCTTAAAATAAACTTTGCGTGGCATATTTCATTTATAAATTAAATGAAAATTTGTAAAACTTTAATGTCTCAGTAGAATTTTCATTTCTTCTGGTTTTTTGAATCTTCAAACAGATTGAAATTTCTTGTTGAATGGAGTGAATTGAACTTATATCGCTCGAAATCAGCTAGAACTAATCATCATTTATAATTTTCCCAAATTTCATCCCACTAAATGCATATGAAAATAATTAATTCATGGATCAAGTGTCTTGCTGATCCTCACGACAGTAGCATGTCGATGAATGAAAGTCTTATTAGATCATTCTTCATCTTGCAGATGTCTAATATAGATTTCCAAGAACGACTAGCAAGACATCGCGGCTTTACTACGAAAGCTCGTGAAGTGCTGTTAGAACCACCAGCACCATTCGTAGTTGCGACAGTAAGTTTTTGTTTACTATTTGTTTCTTTCACTTAATTAACTAAAGTTTGATTCAGTCCTGATAGCCATTTCTGTATTCCACTTTAAAACACAATGCGTAAATTTAGACTTTTAATAAGATAATCATGATAANGTGTAAGTTTAATAAGATAATCATGATAAAATACTGATAAAACAGTATCACAGTTGATATGGGTATAAATTCCTTCGGTTGTTTTCTTCTTTTACTTTAATGCACTTTTTAAGCTGTTATCAAGTACAAAAGGAACATTTCAAAATTCATTTTATCATTAACAGTTTTCATTTCCTCGTGTTCATGATGCATACTTTGTATTCAATTATTTCCTTTTCATTACTGAAGATCGTCTTATTAGTAACAAGTTTTGAAATTAATTTGTTATTTCGTACACATCATCGTTATGTTTCTATTAATTTCTTTCTATCTAGGAGATCTCGGGAAGTTCATCGAATGAACCCAGTAATCCAAAGTCACCTCATCGTGGATTTACAGCGAAAGCACGCGAAATGCTTGTTGAAAGGCAGGCAAATGATAATCACCACGGCTTGAAATGTAAATTTTCACTTATACTATCATGCAAAAAGAATTGCATCCCTGTGAAGCAAGGAAATTTCGCTCAAATTTCTTAACATTTTTAATTCATACAAATTAGAAATTTCATAGTCTTTTGATCTTAAAATTTCACTAAAAATCAAATTTTAAGCTAAAAATTGTCTGCTAGTTTATTCTTTTTGAAGCAATTCGATCAGATCTAGAAAAATTTCACAAGCAACAGTCATATTTAACCATTGCTACATCGGATCAACCACCAATGCAACAACCAAGCATTGGTAGGTTCACTTATTTTTAACTGAGATTTGACAAAAAAGGCAACTGAAATTCCATCCCTCTATCAGTTTTCAAAATTTCTGAAAGAAAATGAAATTGAAATTAAAATTAAAATTCCTTTTATGTCAGTTTGTTCTTTTCATTCACTACTTTTCCGCTCCTTTCATTCCAGCGGAAGTGTCAGTCACATTTTTTTCCATACAATATCTATAGGACAAAGTAAAATGTTGTGGAGAATGTAATTATGAAGAATACCATGAAATTCGAAAAAAAAGTGAAAAAAAAAAAACGGAATTTCATTATTTGTTTATTTCATGAGGCATTTCTCTTCATTCTCAAGGATGAAATTTCTATTTAAACTAAGCTTAAGAAAATGTACTTGTTCGCAATTTTTTTTCTCGAAAATTGACAATGTAAAATGAATGAAATTAGACTGAAGATGCAAATTTACTGACTACATAGGAAAATATCCTTTTGGGCATTTAAAATAAAACTATGGAAATGTTGGGAATGCAAACAAAATGAGTCATTTATTTGTTCAAAAGATGGTTTTTTTGACGCATTTAAAAAAAAAAAACTTTATTAATTAGAGTAATTAGGCATGGAAAAAAGAATATTCCATGCTCGAAGGATGAAGGGATGATTATGTAAAACTTTTATGAATACTTGTTGACTGTTTATACCATTACTTCATCTTTACCAATTAAGATTTTTTTTCTTTTTCACAAGTGTATTATGAATTGAAAAAATAAAAAGCCGAATGTAAAATCCAATTTTTTGATGAATATCTGCTTATCACTACTTTTTGACCCTTTACTCGTGCAGAAGAAAATTTGCTCCTTAAAAAAAAATTTTCAAAGCAAAACTTTCTGTTAAGTATTTGTTTGGAAAAGAAATAATGCTCAACAAAAAAAGAAGCTGACTGAAATTACAAATTTATATGTAGGATCTGATTCCATTCTTGGCCTCAGTGTAACATTTGGTTCAAGTCTTCCTTTCTATGCCTTCATTGAAATTCTGTTTGTTTTCATTTCGTCTTTCTCTCAGAAGAGGTAATGAATTTTTCAGACTATAATTTTTCAATTACATTAACCTTAGTGTCAAGGACACTTCCTACTTTCAAATCCAGGAAAGATTTTATTGTCTGAAAGTATCATTTTATATTGTACATCTTTGGCTGCAATATGAATGTTGGATTGGATTCTTCGAGAAGTGTGAAATTATAATTAAATTTCAATGAAAACAAGACATTTATAGTTTATGAGGAGAAGAAGATATCGATTCCTCATTCCAAGCTGTCGAGAATCAAAGCCCACAAATTGCTCGGTGAAACCGGGAAAACGCGATCAGCGAACGAAATTTTCTACGATAAATGTATGAAGCGAATGCGAAGTCCACCTTCACATAATGAATTACTAGTTTCAAGGTGAATTATTTAGTGCACTTTTCAAAGGACGAAGATTTAAGTTCGGAAAAGTAACGATAAAGTTTTTGCACAAATCGAAGGGTAGGGAGGGCAAGTGACTAGTTTTTGTGTAAAGTATGTTGCATATCTCCAGTGTATATTATTTTTCAGAAATTATTTAAAATAAAATTGAAAAAAGATTTCAAGGAAGAATATTTCAGTTTCTGATCTTTTATTCTCTACTATCAAAATTATAATTGATTGGTTAATCTTGTTTTTAATTCCGGTTTAAAAATGGCTTCACAATTCTAGCTTCAGTTGTATCAAATGCTTATTTAAAAAGAATTAACATCATTATCTAGGCAGTAATAAAACACAGAAACTTTCATTTTAAAGTTAGCAGCATTCTGCTTTATTTTCAGTTTAAAAAGCAAACCACAATAAATTCGGGCAGTTATCCTCAAATTTTTTTTTTTTAATTTAATTAGTCAAACTACAGTAAGATTTTTATTGATGGTATTTTTTCAGCGTCCGTACTGTAGACGATAAAATGATAAAGTATGCGACGCTTGAAGGACTACAAGTTGATGTCAGTGATAAGGAAAAGAATGCGGGATAATTTGGCCATAATTTTACACTCTGATGAAAACGATTTCGCTTGCTTTTTTTTGTTTGTATGTGTACGGTAAATCCCAAATTGCTGTATGTAAGTTATAAACTTAGACTTTCCTAAGCTATCATCTGTTATTTTTGCTTTCTCTAAAAGAAACTCCAAAAAAACTATTATAAGAAGCAATTGTCAAAAATTGCGCCAAAAATGAATTTACAAAGTTGTTCAAGTTATGTAGAACTTTTTCAAACGAATACAGATTATCGCGAGATATACGGAATAGTAATTTCTAGAAGCTAGATTACTTCAGAGTGATGCTTCTGAAAAAATACTGTCATTAGCATTATAGATTAATGTGCTTCCCAAAACAGGCAATCCTCGTTGATGAAATACCCTATAGAAATTTTTCCAAGTGTCTTGCTTTAAGCTGATTACAAAGATAGCAAGATTTATCTTATTTTAACATATTAAGGTATAAAAGCTAACCTCACTTCTTCTGTATTCATACTAACTTTATTCTGATTATTAATAGCATATTTCCACTTAATGTTCGACCTTATTCGAATGCTAATTTAAATCTATTGGTATCATGTAATAAAATCTACCTTACTTACTTTCTACCCTTCTACCTTACTTCTTTCTTCATCCTACCGTATAAAATTCTTCCGTTAAGTTCATCTTCCAATGAAAATGAATAAATTATAATGAATAATTCAGTTAATCAAGTAAATACTAAAAGAAACAAATAATGAATTTGTTATAATCTGTGAAACTTTTACAGCATATTCTTTGAGATGTGTCCATTTTTAATTTATGAAATTATTCCGAAATTATTCGAGTAAATATGCAAATTTAAGATTACACTTCTTTCATTTCTGTGGCAGTAATGCATGTTTACTAACTACATAAGTCTCCTTATTTAAAAAAGATTTGATAATTTATAATAGACATTTAAAAGAAAATACTACATTCGTTTTCTTTTCACACTAAATAATTTTTTAAATCAAGAATGTTAGTATTAAGATGTTAATACTTTTTCAGTTTCTACTTTTGGCAATTGAAAAATTGCTGTCGAAATTTTGATTTTTTTTTTTTTGTTTTTCAAGATGACTGGTGATTTTTTTTAACATTCCGTATCAGATCATTATCGGTATCACTGAAGACTTGTCATCACTTATCACAACTTGACAAAAATTTCATTCCTAGATTTCCCATTCCTATTTAAACACTCCTTAATAGGCATATCTGCTGTATAACATTTTCCAAAGTTTTCTTGATATTTCCGAGTTAAATATAATGTATCTAAATTTAAAGAAACAATTTGCTCCAATCCAATAAAAATTGCTTGTAGCAAATTTTTCTCTTCCTCATTGTTGATTTTAGCTCTTAAAAGAACGCACTACTTTTATCTTAGATTGTTAAAGCTATAGGAAACTGGAAAATACTAATGCATAACAGGAGCATTTCCAAAAGTATAAAGGACATTCAGTTTATGAAATTTTTCTTCCGAAAATTTTGCTCTTTTTTCATAAAAATGCTTAAAACTTCGTTTTGCAAATATCAAAAACTAAAACTTAAAAAAGGTTTATCAATGTCCCTTCTTCTATACAGCTTTTTTCACCTCCATTCTAAAGGTTCAGATTGCAAGGAGAAAATCACAAATGCTTTTTTGTTTTGCAAGAAGGAGAGGTTTAAATTCTTCGTAATTTCCCGTTCAGCTCAGGAAATCCTAGGTATAATACTGCGCATAATTCTTTTGGTAAACTTATTAGATTTCCAAAGCTAGTACAGAAATTTCTGCTCTGATTGCTGCTATAAGAATTTTTCCAGTACCATTTGATGCATAATTGCATATCAAAGAATAGTTTACATTTCTGATGATGAAGTAATTGATTCAGTGCTGAAGGAAAAAGTAATCAAATCAACAACAATTTAATACCTTTCTGTTGCAATTATTTCTGAATAAATTAGAGTAAAAGTCCAGCAGAGGCAAAAGAATCACTAATAAATTCATCGACAGCTGCTGTCAACACCTGCCTTATAAGTTTTCTAATAAGACTGAAAGGCTTTGTTTGTTAATGTCCAATTAACTCTGTTAGCAAAATTTGCCACTTAATTCTAGCATTCTCATATCTACCGGAAAATCTTAAAATGCTACAAACACGCATTTTATGCTACAACAAGTTGAGACAATTTCGAAAGTGAAGTATTTTTCGAATGGAACCTAAAATTAGCTCCTAGAACTACAGAAATAGTTCATTGGACGATTACTTATTTAATTACAAAGAATTTCGAAATTATTCATTTACACCTTATCAAATCTTATTTTTGACTAAAAAATTTCTGACTTTGGCATAAAAATTTGAGGACTTTTAAAATCTAATTTCTTATACTTTAAATATTTTTTTAAATATGACAAAAACAGAAATTTTCAAACAAGGAGATATTAAAAATTGTATTTCAAGTTGTCACTTAGAAAAGCTTTAGCAAATGAGATAAACTTAGACTAATGCAATATAAAGAGTTTAAAAATAATGAAATAAAACATTTACTCTTCATTACTGCTTCACCATAACAGTCATACTTAAAATGTGCTTAGATATGGATCTATGCTACAATACTGGAAGTGAAACATGATAAGGAAGCAGCTGATAAGTGACTGATATTAAAATAATGCTGATCTCTTAATCAAGTTCACGTAATGATTTAATGGTAGAACAGAAGAATCACTCAAGAATGAAAAAGAAAATGAATCAAAATATGATCAACAGAGCCTATGTTTCACAACAAAAAAGAATTGTCAATTAAATTTAGGTAAAGTTATTGAGACTGAAACTTCATCCTCCTCAGCTTATCATATTTGGTCTGACAAAGATTCTTCCACTTTTACCAGTTCGTTCTTGGTTGATACAATGTTTTAACAAATTCATTTACCATTTTTCTCCAGGTAAAAACAAGTACAAGAAAATAGAATAAAATTCAGAACTATTTATCAAATGCCAGATAAACTGCTTCAGCAAATGAGAAATCAGGACTTTCAGCAAGAAATTCAGTCACTGGATTATGTTGGATGCTTTGAAACAATATTTGCTAGAACTTCAAGTTCCTGCAAAGAAGTAATTAAAGGTTACGTCTTAACACATGCGCATACGTATACTGCTATTGAAAATAATATTCATTCGATACATTTTTAATAAATTACATTTTATAATCTATTTTAAACTGAAGTTTTTTCATGGCAAAAATGAGAAAAAGGCTGAAGTTAAACAGAAAATATCAATGGAATGTACAGCAAACGTGTACTGATTAGTACTCGCAATGTAAAATGCTAGACACGCTTTTCAATTTCACTATATTTTATTAAAGAATTATTTAAAAAAAGCGTGCTAAATTACGGGAAACTTTCTAATTTAGTTGATTCAATAGCTAGAACTCATTTTCTCCCTTCATTTTTGCAATAGCAGAAAATCGCAAAGACGTAGGTGCAACTAATTTTTCTCTCGAATGCCTTCTTTTAATCAGTCTAAAAGAGATGCTTTCAGTGATAACAGAAATTCAAAGTTTTTATGGCAAAGAAGCAGGCATAAAAAAGCAGCAACTATGCCAGTGTTGAAGAGGACAGAACGATCTAAAGCATAGCCATTAGGGTATTAAACAATTAGTGTGCAAATAATTGAAAAGTCTGATTGTTACGTTATGTGACAGTTTGTGAGAAAGCAAAGTTACAGTACAATTAAAATGACATTTTAAAAACAAAGATGATTTCGATGAGCAAAATGAAAAAAGTTAAATTTAACAAAGCAGATAATTATTTGATTCCATTCGTCTACTAATTGTAGTAAGTGATCATGATGTTAGCAACACAAAACTTCACATTTTTTATTTCGCATTTCCATTCCTTATAAAATAGATATTCAACATAGCTTCTGTATCGCAAAGACTATTTTAATAATAATTTACACCAAAAAGGGAAGGCACACATTCAAATTAGATGATCACAAGGGAAAACACACAAAAACATCAGTGGCTAAGGATCACGGGAACTATATTTTTTAATCTCATAAGCATAAGCCACTGTCTTCTTACTTGTCGAATCAAAAAT
>RCAB01000101.1:0-169513 GCA_003640385.1 Setaria digitata
ACCGCTGCTACCACTACTGCTAACACTGCTGCTGCTACCACTGCTGCTGCTACCACTACTGCTACTGCAATATTGTTGCTACTAACCATAGTTGGTGCTAAAACAATAATGTTCATTAAGCTACTGTGCAAGTTACAATTTCAAGCCTGCGAATTGTTATCACAGATGGATTGATGATGTAAAACGAATAGATTTGACTTCAATTATTGCTTTTTTCCCTCCCATCCCCAGTAATCTCTCAACAGTTAATACTATTTTCATCATTTCGCTCTAATAAACTCTTACTTTTAATTATTTCATCCCCATATTCAATTATTATTCTTTTTGTTCATTCATTCAGCATTAATACTAAAATTACTTTCGAAAACTATACAAATATTCTTTTTTCTCACTGCTAACAAACTTTTAGGCAGAAAACAGAAAAGAGGAACAATCATCAGATATATCATATCATCTCTCATCATCATCATATCATCGTCAAATCCTGAAACTTCCCTTCTCGCTTTTCTTTTCTTTTCTTTTTCTTTTTTCCCCCCCCTATTCCTACCACTCATTTAGGATGAAAATTTATGTGTATTTTCACTTTATATGTCTGAATTAATAGTCTCATTTTAAGATTTTACTTATTGAGATGTTTAATCATAGCTAGGCTTTTCATTTTATACATTCCCTACCAACGTCATATTCATACGCAGCCATACTTCATCCGTGACATCTACTACAGTTCAGTTACGTAAATTAGAAAACTCTTTGTCTTAAATTTAATCGTTTTTTCTTTTTTTTAGTAATCAGATACCATTAACTTCTGCTGGTCATTTGAAAGAGATGGAGAGAGAGAAGGAAAGATATTCATGTTTGCCCGTAATGTGCGGGGCAGGGTAATAAATGTGGCTGGTTTGAGATAGCACTACTGGGAGGGAAAGTAGTTAAAATGGAGTACTGAATTTGTTAAAATGAAGTTTAATTTGTTAATATCGTCTTCACAAAATGATTCCTTCCTTTTGTAAACTCAGAAGAGGAAAAAGAACCAAATTTAGAAATTATAAAATCAATATTGCTTACAAATTAAAAAAAAAACGAAAAACAATAAACAATTCTTATAAAAAATGATGATCTTACTAAAATTTATGATATCCATAGAAATAAAATGATTAATTATTAAAGTGTTTATTAATTACTAATAACAAATTGTTAGTGACCGAGATAATCCACATTAGAGCTAATTCTCAAACAATAAACAAATCAGAGTATATTTTATTTATCAGTATCGGATAACCATCCCACAGTGTGGACATACAGATATGGGCAGGAAGGAAGTGATGTGGAAAAAAAAAATTGTTAAATTAGTGAAAACATTTTGATTTATTTTAAATTTTATCGCTTTTATTATTGAAACGTATCGTTTCTTTTTTTTTTTTTTTTCTTTCTTTCAAAAGAAATATTTCAAATTTAAAACGCAACTGAACTTCTATCTTCCCTCTCTTTTCCGTTCTTTTTTAACATGTTGAAAATAAGAAAGGAGTGGTTAAAGGAATTTTTATGGCATGTAACTTTTACAGTTAAAAGTTTTCCTAATGTAATAATTGCCTTCAGAAGAGTAACGTATGTATGTATGTTTATCTGTGTGTGTGTGTATGTGTGTGTGTGTGTGCGTGTGTGTGTGTGTGTGTGTGTGTGTGTGTGTGTGTGTGTGTGTGTGTGTGTGTGTGTGTACGGCCTTCAAAGAATAGTTTCCATTAATGGAATGAGGAAGATTTTACAATGTTTTAGTATAAATGAAGGGAGAAGAAGAGTAGTTGGATGATATTTGATTGTTCGAATTAGATATTACATCTCTATGTTTATTTCATCCCATCATTTTCTTTCTTCCCTTTTTTAATTTGAAAAAAAAAAGAACACGAAATTTAATTCCTGTTAAAATTACTATGTTCACGTTTGTAAGTTTCCTCCTTTTCATGAAGGTGAAATGAACAAAAAAACAAAAAAAAAAGCATTAAAATATATATAGATACCAATTGTACCGCACAACGATAACTGTTTAATCGCGAGTCGTAATATCTCAGGTTTTTTTTTTTTTTACAGTCATTACAATTCCCTTATTAAGAGCTATTACTAGTAAGAACTGTCTGGAGTATATATATATCATATTTGATTTATCATGGAAAGCCTCGCTAAAGTTCACCATTGCATAGCGCTAGTAGGAGTTATTAAATAAATCTATAGTTAGTTAACTCTGAATACCGCTAAATGGGGATGAAATTTCCGGTAACTACTAGTGTAGCATGATAGTCCGAAAATCAGTGATAGTATATTGCTAAGGGAAAATTTTCAAGAATGGAAAAGAGCATCAAAGCGGATTAGATAAATCATTTAAGCCATCACTTCCATGTCCTTAATTTATTCCTCAAATCTTGCACTCAAAAATTATGCAGCCCGTTATTGGGCCGCATAATTTTGCTGTGTGAGAGGATAAGTACCCGCTTCTCAGGTCCTGAGCGATGATAACTTTTCCTTGCAACTCCTATTTATTTACAGCGCATTTTTCCATCATTCTCTTTGGTGTTACTTATCACTTATTCTTTATTATCTGTTGTTTATTGTTGTTGTCGCTGTTGTTTACTATTTACTTCCTTATGTCGTGTTTCGTCTACTTTTGTTATCATTGTTGCTTCTTTTGGATCTAGCTACTAGCTTAAGGGGGGGGGGGGGATGTGAACCAGCTTCATTAAGGGTCTTTAAAGTTGTTAAATAAATTAATTTTAGCCATTTGAAAAAGGATATGAAATGATTGATTAATTGGGTTTTGAACTGTTTTTTTTTTTTTTTTTTTCAAGATCGCTATTAGTGTCAAGTATGAGCATATCTTTGAATTACGATTAGCTTATCCCTTTTTTAATAGCAGAAGTTTTGTTTGTTAAATCAGACCAAGTATATTAATCAAACTTTTTTAAATTTTAAATTAAGCAAATTAGAAATTAATTGTATTTTCAATTTTTTCAGTCCATCTATTCGATTTTTCTCCTATTTAATTTTAAGCATATTTTTTTTCTCATCTACTAATTGCACTTTTGCTGCCCTTGAAATCACTGTTTCCCGTGAACTCGAAGTAAATCGCTACTATGCATATTTCTCATTTAACCATGAATATTCCAAGGAACTTCCATATTTAATATGAATATGCTACGTTTGGTTGTCTATATAAATGCTTCGGAAAGAAGTTCGATCGCTAGTAATGGAATTTCTTGACAGAGTTTAAAAAAAAGACAAGTTTCAAATAAAAATTGAAAATATCAGGAAATATGCATTTTGGGAATATTTTTAAGTTAATCTAACAGCAAAGCAAATATTACGAAAGAAGATACAGGTGGAAATAAAGGCTCATTCTTCTTTGAAAACATAACACAGCATGAGAACAATAATAATTCGATATTTTTCTTCTTTTTACAGTTCTTTATCTCCTTCTTTTCGCTCTCGTCTCTTTTCAATACAAGATTTTTTCCCGTTGTTTGCCGAAAAATGAAAACAGGAATGTATTTGGTTTTGCTGATTGATGCATAACACCGTATTATTTCATAGACTCTTTCATGAAATTATTATCTTTATTTTCAATTTTTTTTTTTATTTCAAAATTTTTTTTTTTTGTCGTCCCAAAAAAAAGAGAAGAAACGAAAATTTGTACAATACATGTAATTATTGTATCAATTTCAGGATGACTGATAATGAATGTTGTCGAGAATGGTATGTAATACACACACTGGTAGAAATAATATTTTGAAGAAGAATAAGATAATCAAATATACAATCATGATTTTTTCATGTCTTACTTTATTATTAAATAAGAGACATTACATGATAAAAAGAAAGGAAAAAGAGTAAAATAGTAAAATGGTAAGGGAGAAAGTATGGTTATCTATAATGGAATAGTTGGATCGGACAGATTTTTAGCCAAAAGATTGTCATTAATACCTGGGTAAAACTCATCTGTTAAATCTATTGATCAGATTCTAACAAAATAGATTATCGATAATGTCTTCCATTTAGTCGGATATCGTTTTTTTTTTTTTTTTCAGCTTCGTGTGCTACAACTATGCCTTGCCTTCAATGTTTAAATGAAAGTTACTTTCTTAAAATCAGCTTTTAACAGCGGTATAAAACGTCTTATGGATTTCTTCGAATTTTCCCATCTCAATCCTGCTTGGATGATTTGTTTTTGATTTTTATCTGGTCATCATATCATTATTATTTTTCATGCATTGCCTTTGTGAAGCCTAATATCTAAGTTTCACATATAAATTTCAGTATAGACTAGCTTCTATTCAGTCTTATTTTGTAAAGTGCTAAGTTTGCATCCCCGTAGGTGTCTCATTTGATGGACTTTGAAAGATGTTCGGCATGCTTTTTTTTTTTTTTTTGATGTAAAATAGGAATATATGATGCTTAGCAGTAATGGTGATGATATTAACGGTATGTTGAATAGAGTTGTTCGTCAGATATTTTTATCGGATCATTCATGATGCTTAACTCCCAAGATTATATTCTATTTTGAATTGTGGTTTATAGGTTGAGCAACAGCTATTAGATACAATGACCGTTATATAACTGGAACACGACAGTTTTGACTTTTTATGCATGAAGATGGAAATAGGAATTGAAATAATGTTTTTTGTTTTTAAACTTATGTTTGCAGCTCTAGCTGACATGTGTTGTTTTGCTTTAGGCAGAATGCAGTCGGCAGCTTGCCATAAATGAGAAAAATATGAGATTAGTTCTGAGATAGATGAGCTAATTTTGCATATTTGAAAGTGAAATTTAGATAATTGATATATATATATATATATATATATAGGCTTGCTTCAGACTTTAATATCTCAAGAAAATCAGTGAACTTGACTACTAAATATACAATTAATTGGTGTTCGAATATACGCAACAGATATCCTTGATATTATACGATTATCTCGTTGTTGTCAAGTCATCCTGTTCTTGGACGATGATTTAACAAAACCTTAATAATTTTTTGTTCTTTTCAGGTTAACACTGTGCGCACTTGTGCGTAGAAGAAACCGTAAGAGGACGGTGATATCTGCGAACACACAACTCGATTTTATTAAACTGTTTCACTGTTGCTCGAGTATTTAATTAGCATTTCTATTAATTCCTTTCTTATCATCTAAAATCTTTCAAGTTTCTCTATCATCGTCACTGTCACGAAGTATGTTTTGTTTTTATTAATTATTTATTTATTTTTTTCAGGAAATATAATTTCAAATTTGAAATCCAACGAAAATTATTTGACATTGCGTTGCTTATTATCACAAGTATTTTGTGAGTAAAATTGCAAATTGAGAATTATGTGCTGCAACGTTATGTAAGTGGTAGCGTTGATAAAATTGGAAAAATGAAAAGAATTATGCCATAATTGTTGGAAGATATTTATGCTAACTTGGAGCAAAAATGGCTGCTTTTTGTCTTAATAACGGAAAAAGAGGCATTTCAACATGAATAGAAGGAAGAGGATGTTTGTCTGGCTAATGGATACGGGAAATTTCTCTAGAATCTTGTTATAAAATACAATAATCTTTCATTTTCGTCGAGCGTTATGAGTCGTTCATCCATTCGGTGCTAATGCTTATTGATTATAGACTACATTTCTTTTGTTTGCACTTCAAAATTTTTTCTAGCTAGAGTTACGGAAGTGCATTGGTTATTTGGTCTTTTTTCCTTTTGCTTTTTTTTTCTGGCTTTTAATGCTTTCAAAAGTATATACAATAAGTCAGCCCTTATTCCAGCACATCTCGAGATGATTCGTCCAGTTAGGTTACATTTCGCGCACATCATGTTGCGCAGTTTTATTTAAAGGAAATTTTTTAAGTTTGGCTAATCTTTTCCTCATTTTTTAATCGAACACTTATTCAAGTGTGCTGATCTGCGACTTATTGAACAAAAGTTTTTGGTATAATATAGGCTAGAATATCTTTTTCTCTTTGTCTGATATTTATCCCTTATTTTTTATCCTTAAAAGATGCTATTAATGTTAATTTATTTATTCTTAATTTATCATTTATTCTATTTTATGTAAATTAATCTTTTAAATTTCAGCAATGCACTTTAATTCATCAAGCATGTCTTTTTTTTTGTGAATTTTTTACTTGATTTAATTAGAGATTATTATTGTGATAAGTAATCTGTCAAAACAAGCGTTCCTTTCATTTCTTACTTCACCTGTTCCTTTTATTTGTTTAGTTTCCTGTCACGTCATTTGTCACACTAATGATTAGATTTCCAGTCTTTTTGATTCGTAAGGACAGTTTCATGTCGCATACTACTCTTAAAGAAAAATAAAAGGGATATTTGAGCCGCTTTCGTTTTGAATTTTAGAAGTGATGAATGAATTCCCACAACGCTTAAATATACAAGTAACAGAGGATGTTTGCTAAGTTGGTATTTCTTTTTTTTTTTTTTTTTTCCAATACAGCACACGTCATTTTAAAAGTGAACGAATGAATATTAAGATAAGGAAGAAGGAGAAGAATGTTGGAAATCGTTGCATTATCATTTGAAAGCTCAAAGAAATTTCTGAAGTTTGAAAGNTAAGATAAGATAAGATAAGATAAGATAAGAAGAATGTAGGAAATCGTTGCATTATCATTTGAAAGCTCAAAGAAATTTCTGAAGTTTGAAAGTTTTGTTTTTCATGTAACTTTTTATTGAAAGGGATAACAGGAATAATTTTTGTTAAATTTAAAAAAGAATGAAAATAAATTGATATTAGTTGTTTTTGCATTGATATAGCACTTGCATTTTCATTTTTTAAACTAATATTTGGAATGTGAAGCTATTCAATATGAATATGAATTTATTTATGTGCGTATATGTTTTTTTTTTTTTTTTTTTGTTATAAAATTTGATAGAAAACTGAAATAGAATTTGAGGGAAGGGAATAGTTGTTATCATTTAAAGGTTTCCTTTCTTCTTCTTTTCCCTCTTCAATCATAATTATTCATTCGTTCAGTTTTACCACACTTCTCATCAGAGAATGAGAGAGAAAAAAATATTTATAATTTGTATACCATTAACTGTTTGCATAAGAGTTTGTGTAGTATAATGCACTATAAGGTAAAAACTGATCACTTAGCTCATTAATTGCTTAGATGAGTAGTAGCTGAATTGAATTGTTTATCAGTTCTTCTGGTACTATATTTTCAGTTTTTTTTTTTTTTTACTTTTAACAAAAATGATGATGTATTTATGAGAGAGAAGATAGTGATGCATATTTTTAATTTGAATTAAAACCAAACGATTTAAAGTTATTTTTCCAGCATTTCCAGTTGTATTGTAAATTTCAATGAAATGAAGAAAATTTTTTCTTTTTCACCTAAGTAAGTTGTTAATCGAGTACTTGAAATAGTTGGAACCGTGTTTCAGTAACACAGTACAGGATAAAATTGAACAGTATTCAAAAATAAATTCAAGTAATGATTAAAGGAAGCACAATAGAAATGATAAAATTCCAGCAGTAAATAACAATAGGAGGAGAATTTAAAGATGAAAGGAAGAGGGTATAAGAGTACGATGGATAGGAAGTGGAAATACGAAAGAAATATACAAAGATATATGTAAATTTCCTCAATTTTTTTCTGTTTAAAATTTGTCTTGGTAGAAAGTGCATGATGATGATGACTAACGATAATGTGTGAACATTGTGATGAGAGGATTCTCCGTGATAACGATAGAGAAAATTTGTCCTTTGTTAAATTTCTTGAAGTTCTATTTTTATCTTCATCGTAATTGATGAATGCATTTCTACAATATGCAAGAGTGAAAAATAATTGGGAATGAAGTAAGAAATGAACAAAGGCAAAATTGAAACGGTATATGCATAGAAGATTTTTAAATTTTTAATTGCTTTTTTTTTTCTGTTTACAAATTTTTCTCTTTTTTCCTTAATCATAATTTGTTAATTTTCGAAGTGTCTACTAGTTTCGGTTGAATAAGCTGTTTTAATTGTATTTTAATTATCATACACCATATTTCACTTAACTAAATGGTTTTTTTTTTCATTCATTCAACAGTGGATGGATGCTAAATAATCTTTTCTTTAATTATTGTAAATTTGATTGCACGAATAGAGAATTCATCTATTTGTCTTTTGTTTATGGACATGATTATTGCAGTTGAAAACTTCCTCTACTAGTAATAATGCCGTTAAATGTCAGGAATTGGAACCGGAGAACATCAATGAAAAGGATTTTTTTCTTTTGGAGGGGATAAATCGATAGCAAATTTCTCCCATTTAAATTTCTTTTCATGCAAAGATTTTTCTTCCTCTCATATCATTTAATATGTTTTATAATTCTTTTTTGTTTTTTCTTTTCTTTTTCATTTCTATTTTCTTTTTTTTTTGGTTGTACAAATTATTTAGGAACTAAGAACCATTAAAAATTTGGTTAAATTTAAGTAATTGTTTCATTTTCAAACTTATGCTGTACGATTGTCATTTGAACAAATTATCATTTCGATATTGTTTTTTTTTTTTTTTTTCCTTCTGCGGAATCTTTTGATTGACTTTGAGCCTTTTCATATTATCTTAGTAGATTGGTTCCCTACCCGATTCTTATTTGATTGAATACCACTTTAATTTTGATTTAATCATTGAGTCAGCAACTGATATAAGTGTTAAAAGATTTTGATTTAATTAACAAGTAAAATCTGTAGACATCGGATTTAATAGTTCAGCAATTTGAACTATTTTAACATCATAATATAAGTGTCGTAAAAGCAGTAAATCATTTCTTTATTTCTGTTTTAACTGCCTTATATTTTCTCTTCAGATTTGTATAAAGTTTTATTTATTTTCTCACTTAGATATATAAATATACGACAGTGAGCTATTACAGTGCCACGGGAAGGTGTGATTTGACGGGAATCTGGCGTAAAAAATGTCATTGCGTGAACCTGGCTCAACACGTTTGAAACAGCTGGAACAGTGTTATTTGAATGCAGCACGTGGTGAAGATGTCCTTTCCATTGAATCATTAGTAGATGCTCTTATATGTTTGTTCGATGAATGCTGTAGTTCAACTTTGCGTAAAGAGAAAAATATTGCTGATTTCGTTGAATATGGTTAGTTCATATTTTCAGAAGACAGTTATTTGAGATGAGAAAACTAAATACTAACATTGCAATGCACTGTAAGTATGTGGGAATTTTCCAACTTCCAATATTTACGAAATTTTAAACGATGATATTAGAATGTTACCTTGTGGTTCCGAATAGTAATTTATATTATTTTATATGCTTCCAAATTGAAATATCACTTACACTTTTCTCGTTGATTTGGTTTGGTAACCAGTAATCTGTTATGGATGGTAATGTCAAATAAACTGCAATGATTAAATTATATAAATGCTTTGAGTCGTAAAGGCAGTCAAGTGACTCTTAATTTGCGAAGTTTGAAATAAGGTTTTGTTAAGATTTTCCACCTTAATCTCACTTCTTTTTAGTGAAACCAGTGGTAGTGAAAGCGAAAGCATTAAGGTTATGTCGAGAAGATTTCGAGGTGCTTAAAGTAATCGGTCGTGGTGCATTTGGAGAAGTGGCGGTCGTACGCATGCGCAATACCGAGAGAGTACGTTATGAAGAATACCGTTATATATATTTGTGCTTTTTTTCTTTAAATTGTTTTTTTTTTTTCAGTTTCCAAAAAAATTCTTATTTTCTCTATTAAATATATATATATTTTTTCAGGTTTATGCAATGAAAATACTGAATAAATGGGAAATGTTAAAACGAGCTGAAACAGCATGTTTTCGCGAAGAACGAGATGTCTTAGTTCATGGCGACCGCAGATGGATAACTAATTTACACTACGCTTTTCAAGATGAACGAAATTTGGTTGATTTATTTTCAAAATCTAGATAGAATTAAATTTAACCGAACAACTAATAGAAGGTTTAAAGAAGAAACATGTGCTGCTAATTGTCGGTAATGTTCCACCATCCGATAAAGAACACTTTCTAGAAACTTCAAGTCTCATCCCGCCTTCATTCGGTGTGTAGTATGTTTTACGGATTGTAAATGATGTGTAGGCAGCGGTGGTAAGAAAATACTTGATTGGAAGATGCGACAGTATAGAAGAAGGCATTTTTATGATCAGATTATTATTGATCTCAATTTTAACTTGAATCTCTATTTTACAGTACTTAATAATGGATTATTATGTTGGTGGTGATTTACTAACACTGTTATCGAAATTCGAGGTGCGGATACCTGAAGATATGGCACGATTTTACATTGCTGAAATGGTACTCGCTATCGATTCTGTTCATCGACTGGGATATGTGCACAGGTTTGCTGTTACCATTTTTTCAGATTATTTTTGCATGAGACCCAGTTTAGACATCTACAGCTGCTTTTCGTAGGACTGTCAAAATGCATTTCCGTTTGAAAGTCTGATCTTTGTAGAGATATTAAACCAGATAACGTCTTATTGGATATCAATGGTCATATTCGGTTAGCAGATTTTGGAAGTTGCTTGAAATTACTTCCCGATGGCACTGTTCATTCCAACGTCGCTGTCGGTACACCCGATTACATATCACCCGAAATACTACGAGTTAGTTGTTTAATTCGTAAAAAAATAACACTGTCTTTTCTTCGTTTGAGGAAAAACATCAGAAGAGGCTATTATATAATTTAGTAATCATTGGGAATGTGAATGATTATACTACAGTAATAAAAGTTGATTTTAAATTTCAAAAAATTATTTTTTAAATGCAAGAATCTCAAAAGTTCAGATCACGAAGGTTTAAAACGAGCTGTTGATGCTATATAATGTAATCGATGATTGGATTTTATAATTGTCAATTTACCAACTTTATGGTTAGATTAATTAAGTTTAGAAAAAAAAAAATCTTTTCTATAAAGAGAATGCATTTTAGGCGATGGAAGATGGTCGTGGACGTTACGGTGCCGAATGCGATTGGTGGTCTCTCGGGATATGTATGTACGAAATGCTGTATGGAGTTGCTCCATTTTATGCTGAAAGTTTGGTAGAAACATATGGGAAAATTATGAGCCATCAGGTTTTTTTTTTTTTTTTTTTGAAGTTTAATTATGTTATTTCATTAAATATGGTATATTTTATGAAAAACCTATTTATTCTTCGCTTTGTTTAATTCTCAAAACGCAAATTTTGCATGACTTTTAATTTTAATTTTTGATATTAAGAATTTCAAATCCGGTATTGTTAATGATCCAAGATTTGTTTTTTATCTATGACATTAACATTGACAACAAACAGCTAAGTTACTATCATAATATCATAAGTTCTGAAAATAGTTACGAGATAAGCTTTCACAGCATCAGTTTAAAGAAGTGAAGAATTCTTCTTGTAGCCTAATCCATACAGCTTTGAATGGCTTCTTTATAGACTAATTCGGTAATATGCGGCCAAAAGTTGAAATTTTGAAAAGAAACATTTCCTGTAGCGCTTTTAAACACACAATGTATTAAGAATGCCCTGGGAATCAGACGCAGATTGTGAGATATAAATTATTTAAAGAATCCTGTTTTTTGCTTCAGCTTCCCTCCTCTTTTTTCTTATTATTTTCCTGATTTTCTCTCCAACTCTCCTCCATTTTCAGCCTCAGTTGGATCTTTGTTATAAATTAAGCCAAGTTTGTGAAGTGGAGCTAAAAAAAATTTCGTATTGTTTTAATTTTTCAAATATGAAGTTGATAGCCTACTCATCTTTAGGAAATGTTAGATTTTCCTGATGATATTGACATTTCGGAAGAGGCGAAAGATTTGATGAAACGACTTATTTGTCCACGCGAAACACGTCTGGGTCAAAACGGTTTTGTGGATTTTGCATCACATCCTTTTTTTGAGGGCATCGACTGGGAAGCTATACGTGAAAGTAAGTGTTTTTGTTATGTAGTCTTGCTGAAACTTTATTATTTATACTGTTTTCGAGAGAAAAGTAACCTATTTTTTGTCACCATGCTGCTCCTCTTGACAAAATGAACCGATTCGGCTTTCAATTCACTATTAATAGTATTGATTATTGTTTCTAAAAAAAAAAAAATTTCATTTCATGCGAAATGCTGAGTCTCATTTTACATTTCATTAAGCTAGTATATATTGTCAAGCCAAAATCAATCTCTATCAGCTAACAAGATTTCTTATAGTGGATACACCGTATCGTCCGGAAGTGTCGAGTCCAACGGATACATCGAATTTTGATGTTGAAGCATGTTCTCCGGATTTTACACCTTGTGCAAGTTTTTTTCTTGCAAAATGGTGCTCTAATAATTGAAAACTTTTCATATTGTAGAACGATAATAATTGAAAACTCTCTAATAATTGAAAATTTTTCATATTGTAAGAAGTTAGAATTGCAAGTCAAACTTTTCTAAACCTTATATAACTAATTTATTAGTTATATGAATTCGAATCATTTATAGGACACGAAACCACCGAATGTCACTGCTCCATTTACTGGACATCACTTACCCTTTATAGGATTTACTTATACCCACGACAGGTGTCATATTTTTTTGATATCATATAAAATTTATTTTTTAGCTAACGATCCCCTTTTTTTTTTCGAAAAAAAAAAACTTTTTGTAAATGAAGCATTATTGGTTCGGTCATTGCAGCATGCTGTCGGATTGCAAGAGCTTGTCATTATCGGGATTAGATTCAAGTGCCGATTCACTGCCAGCATTAACAGCTGAAGCATATGAAAGGAGGATACAAAGGCTTGAACAAGAAAGGACGGAACTTTCACGGAAATTTCAAGGTTTGTTAAGATTTAAATTATTTCTTTAAAACAACTCCCCTCCCTCTGTCGATTTCCGCGGATTTTTTTTTCCTGACTAATAAATATGTCTTGGGATTTATACTCCGTCAAAATGTTTTAGGTATGCTTTCAGTTTTTTGTTTTCTAGAAGCAAATCGCTTGATACAGACACGTTTCCATGGTTCAGCTCCTGATGGTGACACAACAAATGATTCAACTAAGTATGAACAAACCATCGCCCAGCTAAAAGATGAAGTCCAGGTGCTTTTTTTACTACAGTAATCATTTATATGATGCGCTTGTAGAAAAGAAAATTCATTTTCCATTTTTCAGCTTTCGTCAATGAGAAATATTAAGAATTTTTATATCAAGGCTCCAATCTTGAAGTGAAATTAGTTAAATAGTCTTCCTACCTTTTTCTTATTATAGATTTTGAAAAAACGTTTAGCAGAAGAAAACAGCTCATCGCTAAGGGCAGCCAAGGATTCAAATCAGGAAGAATTAGAGAAGAAAGTAAAAGAATTAAAAGAAAAGAATCGACAATTGATTTTGGATAAGCAGGATCTACAACGGGTACTGAATTTTTTGCTACGATAGTTTCCTTAGTTTTTTAATGTGGTCTGAATTGTATCCTTCTTTACTTCCGAAGTACTGTATAGCTTTCTTGCTGTACAACGAAATTTTTTCATCCATTTTACAGATTTTATACGTGCTACCTACTATTTTAAAAAACTTGTTAGTTTTTATTATGGAAAGCTTCTGTACTTGTTTCATTTATTTACTTTATCATTAGGATTTGGAAGAAACATCTGAAAGACTCACAATACAGACAAGGGAATTAAAAGAAGCTGTGAAGCATCGGGATTTGGCTAAGCAAGATTATGATGAGGTAGGTAATTTTAGTGAGATAAATAACTGTTTCCTAACTTAAGCAAGTGGTTGTAATCAGAAACTGGAGATTTTGGGATGTACGATCTAATCATTCTTGATTTGCAGCTTAATACCGCTTTAATAGATGAGCGAGATAAACTCAAACGTTGCGAAAAGTTGGCCAAGGAACGTGAGTCAGAGCTTTCTCAGTTGCAACAAAAATTGGATGTGTTTAGATTGGAACTTCGGAAACTTGAAAATGGTTAGTTGTCTAGGAAGAGTTTTAAATTATAGAAAGAATAATGCGATAAGTTAAGAGTTCTTATTATTATTCCTTGATTATTACTGCTTAAGCCGGCAAATGATTGGAAGAGATAAATTGAAAAAAAAAAAAAAAAAACAGTCAATTTTTCATTATAAGAAAATGAAATTTTTCCACGAAATTTTCTTATAATCTAATTCTCTTGAAGAAACTCGTGCATCTGCCCTTCATCTATTTGGGTTGTCTTCACATCTCTGCATAAAATGTATTCTACCAGATCGTCGTCTTGCATAATTTGTTTTTAATGTTTCGTTGTATTTAATAAATTAAAATGCCAGTTGTAGTTCGAAAAGAAGCAGAAGCAACAGCAGAGCGGGCTCATCAGGATTTGTCAAGCGAACGTCTACTACGTGAAACGCTGCAAACAAAGCTTGCATCGCAAGAGTCAAAAACTGAGAGTGAAGAAGTAGCACGATTGACTACGGAACTGCAGAAAGTAAATGTGCGTTACGCTGAAATGGTTGATTCAGAAGAGAAAAAACGGCAACAGACGGTGGAGTATTGGAAGGTTAGTACTCTTTCCCATAATTTTTTATATTTTAAGATCATTAGCTTAAGGTTTCAAGTATCATTTCTCTTAGCATGTCCGCATTCCGATATCCTTCCTATAATTTCGCGGTTCTGTTAAGCTGTTCGCCTTAAGAGTAGCTGGGATCCACCAAACACCAAATTCTACTTTTTTGAAAATTCCATATTTTTAGTCACAAATTGTCGATCTGCAAAGTAGTTTGGATCAGCAACAAAAGGAATTAATAAAATTGAAAGAGCGTCACGATGAAGAGAGAACGGAATGGCGTACAAAACATGAGGAACAAATAGTCAGCATTGAGGTTAATCCATTCGTTTTTATGAACTGGTTAATACCTGATACTGATTGATAAAAACTGATTTTTATGAACTGAAGTAATAGTATTTACAGAAAAGATCTTTCTTTCTTCTGTTTTTTCTCCTTTTTTTTTTAATTTTGCCATCTTCCTTACCTGGATGATATATGTTAAAAAAAATTCGTATACATACCGAAGATTTATGAAAATATGTAAAGCGTTCTGGTATTTTAGAGTTTCGATTAAATCAGTGATGATTATCATGTCCTTTGTGAATTTTTGAAGCCGCTTTTTTTTTTTTTGTAGAATCTTTATGAAAGGAGATTGAAATTGTTGGAAGAAGAAAATTCCCGGTTGGGTACAGAGAATGACGAATTAAGGAATGATATGAACAAATTACAGTCAGAAGTGTAAGTTTTATTTATGGTTGATTTGGACAATCCTTTTCTAAACAAAATTATGGCCTTGAGTTGTTTCGTTTATCTACCTCTTCAGGTGAGTGATTCATCTAGAAATAGAGCCTAAATCAATGTAGCCTTACCTAGTTACTGAATCAGATCCTGTTAACTATTCTGAAACCCTGATTATTTTTAGCAAATCACGGCTGTCTACATCACTTCCATTTCCAAACGCATCCGGTCTCACCGAAAGCCAACTACAAGAATTGTTACAATGGGTTAATGATGAAAAAGATGCAAGAGATTCGCTACAGGTAGTCTTTCTTCATTATACTAATTTTTATAGATTGTGATGTTCGCTTTCTTCCATTGTAACTTAAAGTTTCAGAATTTGGCAACTCGATTACATGGCGATGTAGAATCCCTGAAAATACAGCAGTCTTCATCAAACAACCCATATTCAAATGGTATGCTGCTCGCTTGGTATCTGTTCTCGTAGGCTTTCAGTTGTTTAGTTATGTTTATTTGTTGTATAAAACGATCCATGAAAGTGGGACTTGCATAATATTCTCTGCCCATGTGCAGGAAAGTTTCTACCTTCAAATTTGAATATAGGTAGGAAATAATTAACCAATTTTATTTTCAGGAATACCCATATCAGCAGTTGGACCGGAACGTGGTGGGTGGGGATCACGAAGAGTAAATAAGCAGACAAAGATTGAACTGCTGGAAGCGCAGCAAGCTTTGCAATCAGAGATACGTGCTAAACAGCAGCTTTTGGAAGAACTGAAGAAGATTCGTTCTGCTTACTTAGCCACAAAGCAACGTTTGGATGAATCTGATAAACAGGTAAATCTTAATCAGATATAGAAATAATGTTATCAAATTTTTTTGTACAATTTTTGAATTCAGTCGAATTATATATATCATAAAACATGGGCATATTCTTTAATGTTAATGTTGAGAATAGTAATTGATGATGATTTTTTTTTTTTTACTAAAGAAGATTGTAATTTTTAAGGTCATTAGAAGTAAGTTTCAAGGACTTAATTTTTCTGGATTTTAACAGTGTTCAGAATATTCAAAAATCCAGTTAGTTTTAGCGAATTCGTAATCCGTGTAAACTGTATCAATTTTGAAATGACCGAAAATTTCGCCAAATAATTCACATGTAATATTTTCTACCCATAGAGCACAATTCTTTCCTTCTGATCCTGATAAAAAAGTATAAGACTTTATTAGAACACAACTAAAGCAGTAACAGCTTTTTAGGCATCATGTTCGTTCGGGATAAAAGACAGTCGATTAAGTTTCAACTGAAGTAATTTCTAGGAAGCTCATTCAATATAAATCTAATGGAAATCGCTAACAAAAAAAAAAAAAAAAAACTATTTTTTAGAAATAACTGAACTGAAAATTTAATATTTCCAGATTGCTGAGCAGAATCGTGAAATCGAACGCATAACTGAAGAAAAAGAACAACTGTCGCGTATTTTAGCGCAGCATTCTGATTATCCTGATCAAAGCAGCTCCTTTTTCAGCGTTGTTGGTGATGTTAACAGCGATAGGTTATCATCAGGTCTTTAAATTTTTTCCTTTAAGCTTTAACGTCCCTTACCTCTTACTGTAAAACATGCGATGCCAGCCGGAAAAGGATACTTCGAATTATTAAATCGCTTCATTTTGTTTTTTGACTTTTTTCTGATCTTATTAAAATTTTCTTCAGTTCAAAATGTTTCGATGCTATATCGCGATAGTTTTGATAGTCCTTCTTCTCCAGCAAATGGAAGTGATTATGAGATTTCAAATAGTTCTATGAGACGGCATCAACAGTTGAAGCAGCAGTCTTTTAATAGGTAAATTTCAGTTCTCGTCACTTTATTAAAATAGGAACTGATTCTCCATTTCCGAAAGAAAGAAAAGTGAGGGAGTGAAAAGCAATAATTTGTAACTGTTCATCTGTTTTATATGGAACTCTTGTCATTTTCAGTAGTACTTCACCTATATCGCCTCCTACATATGAAAATACTCGAGTCCTTACACCAACACCGAGTACTGCTTCAACATTGGTTATGGGAACACAAGGACGAGGAGCCAGTCCAAAAGTTAGTTATTATTTGTTTGCTTTTAATCATACCAAGCCACTGAATTTAACAGGAAAATTTGAATGCAAACTGCTTCTTTAGAGTTTGTTAAAACCAAATTCAATTCTAACTTTTGAATTTTTCACAGGTTATTCAAACTTTGAATAATGCATTAAATGGTAAAGGTCATCGGTTCTCTCATGTACATTTGCAAACACCGTCAAAGTGTGCTTACTGCACATCAATTTTGATCGGCTTGGATCGGCAAGGTTGATATTAAACATTTATTGATCTTAAATATTGTTCCTTAACATTTGTTGAATGTCAAGATGAGGCGACGAATGAAATCGTTATCGTTTGTGGAATGTTTGCATTTTATTAGCATATGATTTGATTACAGTCCACAAGCAAAAGCATTGTCTATACTATACCGAAACACTTCGTTATCTAAAATATGACCTGTTATTTCGCCTTTTTTTTTTTTGCAGGACTATTCTGTCAAGATTGTCAGTACGCTTGCCACGTTGCTTGTTTGCCTAAAGTGCCATTGGTCTGTCCTGTTCCACCCGAAGCAAGGAGGCCATTAGGGATCGATCCTCAAAGAGGTACAGGCACTGCATATGAAGGTAAATTTAACTGTCTCTTGATTGGTAACTTTTTAACTATGTCGTGAAGGAAAAATATGTCCTTACGGGTCGAACCTAATCTAAATATCTAAGGCAGCTGTAGAAAATTTTGGATTTTGTTGCAGGGTTAGTTAAGACACCGAAACCATCGGGAGTGAAACGGGGTTGGCAGTCGACGTATGTTGTTGTATGCGACTTCAAATTATACCTTTATGACTGCAGCACAGACAAACATGGTAAAGCAATCGATATTCATCCAGTTATCAGACAGGTGACAATTTTTGTCATGATTTTCTGGCTTTGTTGTTTCTTAGATTTTAATTTCGATTAAGAACATTAATTTACGTTGAAGAGAATCTAGCAGTTTCTTTTTTAGGTTTTGGATATGCGTGATACAGATTTCACAGTAACTGGTGTTACGGAAGCTGATGTTATTCATGCATCGAAGTCTGATTTACCGAAGATATTTCGTATAACAACAAGTCAAATTCACGGTACACTGCCAACATCGGGTATCAATACAACGGGATCGACATCAAGTAGTGGTAGTGCTTCGTCAGAAGGACCCGTTTCACGGCAATACACCCTTCTTATGGCAGATAATCATGAAGTATGTTGTAGCCTGAGCTTTTTGTGCAAAATTTCCATTCATGTAGAAATAGGTGGTGGTTCAACACTAGCTATCTTAATCGATTTTAACGATATTATGAAGTGGTGGATCGTGCAAGTGTTACAACTTTGTCATTTAGGAAAAAACGAAATGGGTAATTGCGCTGAATGAATTAAAAAGTCTTTTGCGTCGAACGAAACTAGTTGATAAAAGTGCTTTCACGGTTAAGGTAAGAAGTCTGTTAACACTATACTAGCATTTGTTCCGGAAATTTTGGTTTATGTTGCCAAGGCCAATAATTGTCTTTATAGCAAACTATCCTATAAAGCGAAGAAATTCTGTCTTGTAATGTTCTTCTTTCTAAAATTACTCTATATAAGGTACTGTTTCTCAACTTCCTAACTTGTGCAGCTTAGATAGATTTATTATTACCTTTTCTAATGTGTTTTAATGTTATAATGTTTTAGTTATGAATAGATATTACTAAAGAATTACATTTTAGACTTTTCTGTTGGAAATTCTGAATTATTGGTCACAAGTTCCAAAGTTTTCGGAAATTTTTTTAAATTTAAGTCAAAATAGAAATTTAGGAAGTATTTGACTCTATAACATTCCGTGAACTACGAAATGCCCAGTGTGCTGCGATCATAGATAAAAGCAAAATTGTTATGGGTTTCACAGATCATGGCTTGTATGCTGTCGACTTGGATCGTGAGGTATTATTGCTGCTGCTTTTTTAAAATATTTTTGTTTTACTTTTTATTTTTATATTTTCTTCATTTTCTTTACTACAGCACTACGTTAGTACACATCAACAAAAGGAGGAATGATTTTAGGAGCCATAAGCAAATATATAATTAATGAAGAGTTCTGTATAAACATTAGCAAGTACGTACGACATTTGGTATAATTCATGCATTTTCTGCAATATTTAAGAGAGGAAGGAAATAAAAATTATATAAACGTCGGAATTAAATGCATTAGTAATTATAATTATCGTAATGATTAGCTAAAAATTTCAGTTAATTTCATCACATTTTTTTTTTTTTTTGAAAACGGATTTCTCCAACTTTTATTTTGCTCTTTGGCTTCTTTAAGATATTTATTATATTCGTCCTATTCTTTCTTTTTTAGTTGACTTTCTCAGCATTGTCTACTGCAACTACTTTCTAAAATAGCTTTATCCAAGTTTTCCTATATGAGATGATGTCCAAGTTGTATTGAGCATAATTATTATGTGCTGTGAATTATGTGCTACACTTTTCTTTTTTACTTATCTTTTCCTTGATTAAGGTTTTTCATCAAATATTTCAATCCTTAGTAAATTAGTACTTACTCTTTCCTCACGATATTTTAATATATAAAACTGAACGGCAAAAAATCCGATCATAACATAAATGGCGGAAATACATAAATACGAAAATGTAATTCCTACAATTAATCCGAAAACTAATTCATTTATTGCGCCCGTTCCAACTGTCACAAATAGGAGCTTTTCTGGACATCTATAAAATAATCTTTATTTTTCTGACAAATCAGTAGGGGACAACTTGCTTTTACTATGGCTGATGAGCAGTATGTAATATTTCAAGATTTTTTAATAGCATTCAGTGCCTGAAAAGGGAATCAGTTTTTAATGTATCATTCTGGATTAAAAGTGGAAAAGAGTGAATATAACAAAAATGGCCTACGCGCCAATATTGAAATGTTCAGTATAGGTGGCAATTGCAATGCCCAAAGGTACAGACCAAACAAAAGGTGGTGTTTGTTGATATTCTCTATTGCTTAATATATAACCTGATAAAAAACCCTGCAAAATGGGCCTTAGTTTATTCACTTATAATTAATTTAATGAAAGTTCTTTTTTGCTTATTCTGAGCTCATTTTGCTACTTTACCATTTTACCGTATTTATTTGGTCAGTGAGTGGTTCATTTGATCTGATCAATTTTTCACTTATCAATTTTGTAAACTGATCAAATATGGATTAATAATTGATAACTACAGAAAGTTTTTCTGTTTTTGGACAGTTGCAAAAATCTCATTACGTTGTGGAGATCTATTAAGTTTGATATAAAAAATTTACCTCAATAATGGTAAAAAGAAGAATTTTGGATTTCCTTAAGCCTTGATAGTTTCGCCAAAATTTGGCTAATTTCGGATGAGCGATATTAGCAAAAGTGATGAATGGTATTGCTAAATAGCACAGTGTGGCAGCAATAAGAGTGTTCGAGAATAGGTCACTTGCTTGATGATAGTAAATATATTTCATGGCAGTGTTACATGCCCAGAATGTAGCCATTAAAGCGGTAATTTCTATATACATTTCACTCATTGCCGATATTCTGACCATTTTGTCCGTGCTTAAGTTGGCTTTTACAGGAATTTCGAAGGAAAAAAAAAAGATTTTTTTAAATAATTTTCTAATCAGAGCAAAAAACAGAATTTCCATATGAAAACAACATGAATATGCTTGTTATCGCTCGTAAAATATCATTTAGGCGATAAGTCAGATGTGTCTGAAAGCTAATAAAGTCAAGATTATGATAAGAATTTGATAGACAAAAAGTTGGTAATCATATTAGAAGTGAATGCTCAAGGCATGACAGATGCTCGAAATATACATTCTGTAGTTATATTCGAACTATTTATGTATCTCTCCACTGATGCTATCCAAAGGATTTCGTAATTTACTTTTCATCGCGTGATAAACACACTTCCATTTTTTTTTTTTTCAAATGTGCGTCGGTTAGCTAGAACTTACTTCCACTCAGTGATTAAGGCAAATTCAGAAATAAAAGAGAATCAAGAAACAAGCTTAGAGAAAGATATTTTATACATTTTCTCTTTTTGGATATGCAAAATTCTAGTTTTTTTATTTTCAAAAAAAAAAATCATAGTGATCTTTAATTTCAGTCGATAACGTTGGTTGGTGGTGAGAAGGAAAACAATAAACGAACAGTGGAACGGGTGGAATATAATGCTGAAGAACAGGTGAATATAAAAACCTTATCGAAATGGGTGATTTAAAAAAGGAAAAGTCGAAGAATCAGTAACTACTTTTATCTCCTTTAGGTGTTTCAGATATCTGACCGCTGGGAACGCATTACACACTGAATGTTGTGGTCATATTTGATGATAAGTGATTGGGAACTTTCATATTTTTGAACTTAGCCAAATTTTCAACCGCAAGGATTGGAATTTCAAATTTCATCCAGTTTTTCTTCAGTCATCTGCTGAAAATGAAATTAATTATGAAATTTTATTTTAAGCTGTTCGTTGTACTAGTTGGTCCACAGAAAGATCGTCATGTCCGTTTGATACCGATGGCTGCACTTGATGGTCGTGATTTGAAGTGGATTAAAGTGGCGGAAACGAAAGGATGCCATTTGGTGACAATGGGTGCTGGTAGCTCAACTGATCCATGTCACTATTTTTGTGTCGCAATCAAAAAATCGGTCAGTTTTGTTGAAAAGTTAGTAAATGAAATAATTTGGAATGTACAAATGTGTAATAGTAGATATAAAATAGTGTTTGAGAGCAAGCAAATTAATTTAAAAGATACGAACATTCACCATTCGAGGATACTTCCGGATGCTCAACACAGAGCCAATAAAAGCAATATCATAAGTAAAAACAAACAACAACAGCATTCAATCAAACCATAATAAACGATAACTACCATAAATTGAAACCCTTAAAAGTATGTATGTAAATAAATAAAAAACATAGAAGCGGCATTAGAATACAGAATGTAGTTGAAAACAAATTGTATATCCTATCAACATTTCGTCACTCCCAATATTTTAATGTACGGCTTTATTACTGTCAAAAATACCTTTGGTCATTCTTTGATGCGGGCTCTTAAGGCAGAAAGGAAGCTTTTTTAATTGTTTGTATTTTTGAATGGCGATTCTTTTCCTCTTTTCTAGTTTGGAAATTTGATAGAGTGGTTTTTTTTTTTTTTTTAATATTTCATTTAACTTTTCCCTTGAAATTACCTTTTCAGCGGTAATGCTTTTATTAATACTCGACTTGGATTTAAAAAATTCTTTAATTAAGCTTATTTTAAAAGTATATATCAAAAGTGATATTTTCCTGTTTTTTAGGATGTTAAAATTAAAAAACAAATTTTATATTTTTCTCAGGTGCTTGTGTTCCAAGTTGACCGAAGTGAGAAACGGCATCGGAAAGTTCGAGAACTGGCTATGCCTGGACAGCCACAAACAATGACAGTGATGCGTGGTAAACTGTGCGTTGGTTATCCATCCGGTTTCCGCATGTGGGATCTAGTGGATAACACAACCACCGGTATGTTTCTACTGGATAATTTCCAGATTTTTCCTAAATCGTTTTCTTTTCTAAAAATTCGAGAATCAACCTTATTGAGTTGTATTTAATGTCTTAAAAAAATACTTCAAAAAAATATTTGTAGAGTTTTACTATCTTTTTTTTTTTTTTTAACTCGTCAAGATTTGACTATTGTGTAGGATTTTATTTGTAGGGAGATGGGTTGCGATCAACTGAGCAGTACTTGAAGACTTACCTTGTTTTTTATTTTCCTTTTAATAAATTTCAGCTTTGGTCAATTTTGAAGATTCATCACTTCAGTTCCTTAATCAAACATTATATGATGCTCACTTAATCATCAATGTTAGCGGGTATGAGCAAAAGGAATTTCTTTTGATATTCTCACGTCTCGGTGTTTATGTCGATGCGCAAGGTTGTTGTATTTTATCATTTACATAAAGAAATATTTGCATTTGTGAACACGCTTTGTATTTCTCTATAATTTTGCCACATTAATATGAAGAAGATCGTGAACAAACCTTTTGAAGATGAAAATTTTCTGGTAAAAAGCTATTTCAATATTGAATGAAATCAGTAGTCAACTCAAAATTTACGTGTTTTACAATATTTTTTCAGGTCGTCGTTGTCGTTCACAGGAATTAATGTTCCCAGCGGAGGCATCATCTGGTGGTTTTGTCTGTATAATGCCACATCTATGTGTTTATTCAGCCAATGAAATTGACATTTTTAATGTGAACAGTGCTGAATGGGTACAAACCATCAACCTCAATAAGGTTTCAAAAATTTTTCCAATCTAATAATGAAATTTGGAAGACTTATTCGTTTGAATCGCTTATTTCGAAACAGTCTGTTGTGGAATGAGGCAGTGAATTTTTGCATTCATTTCGCAGATTATTTCATGTCTTTTACTTTAAGTCTTGATTTAAATCATTACACGGGAGTAACTGCAAGTTTTTTTGGTTCTCGTATGTAAGTGCTTTCACACGTGTGATGGTCAGACTGTGCGTAGAAGCTGAAAAAATATCATTTTGGTGGTTTTGAGTTGCTAATGGAAGCTAATAGAAGTAATGTGATATAATCTAATCAATATACAGAGCTATTAAACTGATTTTTTTCTGAAATGTTTGACGTATATATGTCGTCTCTTAAAGACATAAGTTGAAATGTATCCATATTCATAGTGCTCTTATGCCGTTGGAATACATGTAGTTTTTTCTTTCAGGCATTTCCATTAACAAGTAATGGGTTGTTAACGATGTGTATGGTAAACGATATGCCATATGTTGTACTGCTCTCAGATGTACTCTCAGGTAGTACTGTCATTTTCATCTGCTGTTGATATCTATTGGCATTTCCATTAACAAGTTGTTCTAATTGCTAATTATTTCCTTAGTATCAGTTATTTAATACACTGATTATTTTTATGCATTACAAAGAATATTGAAAGCTGATTGGACAAGTAGATTAGATTAATTAACTTGATGTGATTCTAGATTTTGTAACAGTTATTTAATCGTGAAACTATTACTTTCGTATTTTTCCTCTTATCTCCGTTTAATAATAAATTTGCTAATTATATAATTTTTATGCATAAATACAGACGAAGATGCGGTAAGTATTCCGGTTTGGACATCATCCAGTGTTTCGAATACATCGGCACTTACTCTGAAAGGTATGGTTGCAAAACGTCGACGAAAATTCTCTATACGTACATCACGTGAGGATGACCGTCATGGAAGGTACATTTAACGAAGAACTTTGTTCTGAAATAGTTTTACCAACTGAACAAAAATTCAAATTCTTACAAACTTTTAAATTCATTCAGGGATTTTTGATCTTCCAGAATTAATTTTTTTTTACTGTTTTTTTTTTCCGTCATCATCATCTTACCGACATTTGCTGCAGATATTTATGCAATGAGTCAGATAAGACTAAAAATTCGATCATGTATACATAAAGAATTATCATAGTCTAATACCAGCTATTTGAAGGAAGAAACTGCAAATTTTTTTTTGCTGCTTTTAATCATGTGAACTTTTAATTATTTAGAATTATTCATTGTAGAATTGGTGATCGTCGTAGCCAGTTACCAATAAGTGGTCCATCTGATTTTGTTCATATAGTTCATATGGGTCCTGGAGCAGGACTGGAACTACAAAATTTGATGGATTTAAAACAACTTGGGCCTTCAACGCATTCGCAGACTAGTGCATCTGTCGGAGCTGGTGCTGCCGATAAAGTATGTTAGGTGTAGTATGTTACGCTGGAAGTTCATGTTATTAATTTAGTTATTTTCATAATTTAGCTTGCTTCTCGCTATCAGTCTTTTGATGGTTTAGTTGCATGATTCCTTTTTTACATGCTTTTTGTGGGAAATGAAGAGCATGCTATGTTCAGGTACTAGAATCAGTGGTACTGGTAGTAGAAGAGAATAATTTTTTTAATTTCCTTTAAATTTTTCTTTAAATCGCTGTTTTACTCTGTTCTTATTATTGTTGTCATCATTAACATACTTGCAGCACTTTTTTGTTCTCATTGAGAATTCATCATGTCAGAGAGAGCTTTGCTCTTCAGTGTTTTTAAAATTTTCAATTAGATTGAGCACTTAATTCGTGTTATCATTATTATATTTTCGTGGAATGTCAGCTTCATATGTGCTTGAAGGAGCTAATGTGACTTCATGTATCCTTTTAACTGTTACTAACTCTGCGTTCTTACAATCCCTGTAATTTCTTGCAGTGTTCTGGCTAAAATCTAATTCTGAATTTGACAGGTACGTCAGCTCATTAACCCGATAATGCGTTCGAGCAGTACAGCGACAACTAATTTGCATGGTGCGCAAACTTTAAGTAGTATTTCTCGACGTGATTTTGAATTGATGCAATCCAAAACACGCCCGTTGAGTTCGCATAGCAAAAGTTCGGATGGTAAGCTTTGCAGTTATCCTTGAGGAGAGTGGCACCATTAATTTGCCCGCTACATGTATTATGGTTTTTGCTGTTCTTCATAATTTCATTAATACATTGTAATGATGCTAAGATTTACTGATTTGAACTATTTTGTCCTAATAGCTAGCTTGGCGTAAATTGATTGGTTGCCCGTACAATGTTATCATCATTGCAGATGTAGCATTTTACCCTCATTGTCTTGGCTTTTTTTTCGTAATGTGAGATTTTCTTTTATTTCATAACTTACTTCCAACTCATTTTATTCCTTATTTTTTCATGCATTTCTAAACTTTAGCTTCTTCTCTAGGACGGAATGGCATGCTTTGCACAGCTCAGTTAACAAGTCAGGAAATTCGTACTGTGGTATGTTGCATGCATCTGTTATCTCTTAGTTTTTTTGTTCGCCATCAAATCTATTTATGGACCTGTTGGCTGCTTAAAGTTAATTCAGTATCTTGCCATTTAAAATTTGGACAAGGAAATCCCTGCGTATAAAATTTGCTGGATTTTATTTATTCCTTTATTTCACGGAATTTCTGATTAAAAATAAGTCAAAAATGTCATTAGTCATAACTTTTACTAATTTGAATTTATATTTCTTATAGTTATAGCCGAGTTTTTATTCAAAATTTCTTGATAAGAAAAGTCATAATGAAAGTAGGTTGCCCCGTCAATTTTCGAAGATTAAAATCAACCTTTTCTTGACTTTGTAAAGTTGGTTATACTTATTTGCACGTTAGTGCTGGCTTTTCTTGTGTTAATTTCTAACAAATTTTTAAAACTTCTGTTTTTAAAAAGAAGCAGATGTTGAATATTTTTGCACATCTATGTGTGTAACCTTTGCTATAATACAGTGATATCTATATATGCAGATTTCGAACTTCAATACCATATATCCTAGTCTTTTCATTTCACTGTCTTCTCACTGATTAAAATCATCACCGTTTTTCAGGAACATCCGCTATCAATGCGACGTCCTATGAGAGCAAATTCACAAACGACAGCGACCATTCAAGCGTCAGCAGTAAACCGAAATGAAGTGGCTCGTATATGACTGTAACTTTCACAAAAAATTTTTACATTTTCCTCTACAGTTATTTGCTTCTTCAAGTTTGTTGTTTTTTTTAGTAGTACTTCACGAATTACATGATTCCATAGCTGTAGAGATGGTAAACTCTTTCAAATTTTGGTTAGAAGGTGTTGAATTTTCCCTGTGTGATTAACAAATTATTATGTACTTACGTCGAAGTTACTATTTATCATTTGTCATCGATATTTTGCAGCAGACATACATACCTTCTAGGAGAATACTCTGCCCAGTGTTTGGATGCAGACTTCTTTCCTCAAAAACCTAATTAACCCAAAAACTTATACTGTTGTTTACAGTACATCAGCTTATAAATTTAAATTTAATTTCTTATGCGCTCTTCAGTGCTCCTCGTTACTTTTTTTTTTCTTTTTACTTGATTGAAATTTCAAGTTGTTTTTCTGAAAATTCTATCACGAGCACACCGGCGCATATTGTTTTGATCGTCTTCTGATATGTTTATTTTTTGTTCGTAAAGAATGATGCTAATTTCGAAATCTATGCTAAGCCTTGTTTTAAAAATCTGGCCCGCCTTATGCATATTTTTTGATTTTACGGATGCTTTTATTCAATATCTTAATGAATAAGATGTTTAGACGAGAAACTGGGACCTAAAAATGAAAATTGCATAATTCAACCAGTTAATCATTCATTCTGGGTACTCAGTTAGTCATTATCTTTTTTTATTGGTTATTTCAATTCACTATAAATAAATCAAGCTGCTAATTGTACTGTGCTGCTCGTGTATTATTTATTTCACTTGATTCAGCTGTTTCTTTTTTTTTTTTTTTTTGCTTAAAGAATTCCTCTTCATCATCTTTTGCCAAATTTTTTTTATTATGAGCTTTATGGTTGTTAAAATTATAGCGTCAATCGATCCATTGACCGATCAATTGGTGCTTCTTTTATTTTACTTGCGTAACACTACTTCCTTTTTGTTTTTTGTTTTTTGCTTAATATTGCATATCAGTTGTTATTCCACAAACTTTCCTTGCTTACTTTCTCGCCCTCTTTGCCCCTTTTTCTCTTTTCCTTCCCTCTATTATAAAATTTCAAAAGCTTTTTTTTTTCAACATTCTGAAATATGAAATTTACTATATTTTGATTTTGGACGAAATGATGATTGTGTGGAGCCGAGACATGTTAGAGAGATGAAATTCTTGCCGTCAATTATACTTATATTTGAATATGAATATTTCCACCAATTTAATTTCATCCAAAATTTTCACATTAATATGAATGATTTCGTTTTATTTAATCATCAGTTTTCTTTTTCTTTTTTCTATCTCTGTTCTGCTTGATCCGTTGCTTTCATATGTAAGTCCGTTCGACCGGTTTTTAGAATTTTAGGAAAAGTTACTTTTCCTTCCAAATTTCTTGTACTTTCATTTTTATTGCGTTTTCTTTCACAATTCCTAATGATGATAAATGATATATGTGATGCTTAGCTTGGCTGCTATACTTTGATGTGTCCGTGTGTTCTATGTATATCTATGTGTGTGTGTGTGTGTGTGTGTGTGTGTGTGTGTGTGTATGTGTGTGTGTATGTTGTTTGTATTACGTACGTACGTGTGTAGGTATATGAAACGTTGTAGGAAAATTTGCATATATTTGTTGTTCAATTATCAGTTTCACTTTTTTGTGAATGGAAATTCAAAAAAGCAAATTCTCTTCTTAAAATTTCAAATTTCCGTAGTTATAAATAGAATCGTTTTGTCATATTTTTAAAAGTCATTTTGTCTGTCGTCGAAACCGTTGATTCCTTATCTTCCTTTATTGTATTAATTTTTGAATTTTAATTGTATTATGTATTGATGATTTTTCTTTTTTTTGTGTTGTGTGTATCTACGGAAATTTTTTTTCCTCTCCTTCTCCCCTCTTCAACTGTTTTCTTGTTTTCATAAAATATGTTTTGTACTGTTTTTCTTTCAGTTTTTCATTTTCGTATTTTAATTATCTTTTCTTTTTTTCTTTTTGGTTTGACAAATTTGTTTCACAGCGCTTACAATTTATATAATGTAATTTTCTTTTCAGTTTTTTGCTTTTGTTTCAAATACAAATAATGAAAAAAAAAGGAATGTGAGGAAATTTGAGACATTATTTATATATGTATTTAATATATATTTAAAAAGGTCATAAAGTTGAATAGCTGAAACGAACATTATATTTCAAATAAAACAGTAGCGTTTACACGTTCGGCTTTTACAATGGCTTGTAAAATTATGATACCTATGAAAGCATTAATTTTATAGTAATGAACATAGCGCATGGTATGAGTGAGATTTGTCATGAATCTATTAGCATACAATTTTCCATACTGTTCATATGATGACAAAATTATGTCGAATAGTCGGTTTATAGCCTGATTTCATTCACTGTGGTCTGTATTTTTAGCTTTAAATTCATTTAATGAGGCTTTTTTTCTGTTTAAAATCTTTCGAAATTCTTTCATGAATACAACAATACTTAGAGAACAATCATTATTCCATCACAAATATTTTGTCTTTGCTAAAATATTTTACAGTTTTGTGAGAGTTTGAATGAAGCTCTCTCGGTAAGTAATTCGAAGTATTCTAGTGAAATCATCTATGACACATTCACATAGCACTCATTGCTCGTGCAGTGAAATGAAAGAAAATTTTAATCACTTTTAAAATTGTGCTAAATATTGAAGAAAGTAATGGAATAGTAATTTAGAATAAACTGAAAAAGTTAGGGGGGGGGGGCATATTTAGAGTAGAGAAATGGAGATCGGCATTTTGTTATGAGATAATTGATATACAAAATTGGATTGATTAACAATATTTTAGTACAAAAGTTCAGCATTACTTCATTGCAGGGTTTATGAATAGCAGCAATTTTTTTTTTTTTTGTCATTAACAACCCTAAGGATCAGTTTTTATTTCCAGAACTGTTTTAAAATTTATAAATCAAATCGATTCATTGTAGCCTAAGGATTTTTTTTTTCTTTTTTCTTTCGTGCTAGGAAAAGATAATAGTAATTTTACTCCTCTAATATATTTATATACATATAATTGATTGTAATCTTTACTGTATTGTTTTCATCAAGAATGTGTTAGTTAAATCCATCAATAGCGTGCATCCACTTCCGGGACTGCAAAATTGCGCTAGCATCTTGTAACGATTTTTGTCGTAAGGTAATTCACGCACTTTATCATTCCTCTTCCCATCAGGAAGGAGAAACAATCTTCCATAATTACTACTACTAAAATTATGTACAATCACGCAGGAGATGATAAGAAAACTCTTACATCGATTACTTTTAGCAGTTCAGGAATAAACCAATACGCTGCTATGCAACGATCAAGATAGAATTTTACGGTATATATTATATTATTATATATTAATTTATTTATTATGTAATTTTATGGTATATATTATTTTATGATATATATGTATGCATATATGCATGCATACATGTCTTCTGATTCCTAAGAAAGCTTAGTGTGATGATATGGACGAGTAGTAGAGGATATTATTAAATCACTTACATTAATGGGATTGAAGTGTTACGAAGCAGATATCGAAGAGCATCGATTAAGGTTGATGAATGAAAAACCTTATCAGTGATAATTTTTTCAACGGTTTTACCATGCTCTGTGTGATGTCGAATTATTACTTTTACATTAATAAAGTTACTGTTTTCGTCCACTTTTGTCTTATCTTTCTGAAATCTTGAAATAAATACACGATACTGTATGCAGATTTAACCAAGCTGTTTAAATTATTTGCCATTCTAAGCTTTTCTCTTAACATTTCGATTTAATTAATCTATTTTACCATTTTGCAACATTTTCCGGATAATTACATCACTCCTAGTAAAAGGATAATTTTTTTTCTTTACATTTCTTTCGTCAATGTTTTTGGGAGTAAAATTTACCACTAAAATTTGTATGCCTGTAGATTTCTGGGACTATAAAATCTTTTTTATTTTTTTATTGTTTTTTTTTCATCCAAAATGCTTCATTATCTATCTTACAACAATTATTACACTGCTCATTATGTTAATGTTTTCTCTTTTTCGATGAGTTAATTATACGAACAACTTGACAATTTATTTCATTATTATTGTACCCACTGTCAATACTGTATTTGAATTCCATTTCAGTTAACAATTCACTGATTAATTTCTATAGTTTTCATTACGTTTCCTTCACTTTTATTCTCATCCTCCTTTAAAAAAAAAAAAAATCAAAACTGATAGTATACCAAATTACTGTAATTTATTTCATTATCAGCATGTCGTTTATAGATTCCCAAGTTATCATGAGTTGAATATGCTTGAGCTAAAACTTATTATTTACATACAATTCCCCGATTAAAATTTTTTTCCTACGCTTTTCAATTTCAGATTTCAAAATTTGGAATGAGAATTGGAGTTTGAATGCACAGCTCAATTTGTTTTGAAAATGAAAATTTGAATGATTGGGAAAAATAGAAATGGAAAAAAAAACACTGAAATATTATCTATATTTGAACAAAAAATTTGAATACAGATCAAATTTCCTTACCGATAAATTGTTTTTCCTTTTCAATTGGTAGTTTTTGAACGAGTTTGGAAATTTTCGAGTGTTTCGGTGGTTCCTGAAAGCTGCCAATTCGAAGTTTTAATCCAGCAATAATTAGTGGTATCATTTAATCTTTAAAGATTTTGAAATAGTTATTAAATCCGATCAAACGGGATTAAAAACTGACATGAATTCGTGCAAATCCTTTGCTTTTTATTATGTCTGATGGATCGGTTGTGATTAAACATTCTGCAATTTTTTTTTTTTATTTTAAATCATTTTGTTAAAAAGCCAGTAATAGCCTATTCCTCAAAAATGATTATACAAAATTAAAAAATTTGCTTATTACGTAGCTTGTGCTGGCTGCATTGCAACTGGTCTCATGGTAATTAGGAAGCGATGATGCTGAATTTACCTGAGGATCTCCTCGAAGCATTATCTTTGATCGTACGTTCCGCTATAATTTGCGAACTTTGCGAACTTTAGAAGAAAATAAATTAATTTCAAATTTGCAAATTTTTCCAGAAACATAATAATAAAATTAACGGAAATCCTTCAATAATTTATTATATCTTCTTTTCTCGATTTTCAAAATCAATTTAATCAATAATAGCATCATTGTCTGTCCTTCTTGAGTGGTCTAATAAACCTTGGCTAGTGAAATATGCCATTTTGTCCATCAATCATTATCAAAACATTTCAATTCTAATCCGCTTACTCTAGAGAGCTATATTCACTTTCTAAGCTCCAAAATTGGATTAAAGAAGAGCTTGAAAGAGAATTTTCAATAATTGCAAATCATCTTTTGCAATAATTTTTCCCAGCAAATGACTTAAAATATAAGAATTAAAATGTTTCTTTCTTTTTTTTTTAAAAAAAAAACGATAGAAATTACTGCTAGAATAATTCATGTTATTTTTCCAGTTAGTACCATTTGATGACAATGCTTTCGGCTGATTTCGTCTTTCCCAATCGAGGACAAATGAATAAGTTGACCTCAAAATAATTTTTTTACTTTTATTGTTAATCAAAATGTTCATCCAAATTTATCGCTAATAAAATATTTTTTCTCATTCAAAATTATAAATTTATTAGTGAAATATAATTGTAGCTTAATTGCAATTAAAGTCTGCTAATATGGTGCAATTTTTCCGATGCAAATTATTAGCATCCTAACTGATAACAAAAATAATAATTTCAAAAAATACTCATTTTATGAAAAATTTGAGATTGAGTGCTTTATCAAATGAATTTCATTGCTAATATTACATGGTAGAAATAAATTTACGTACCAAATAATAACTAACTATAATAAGCTATGAGAGTTTTTGGGAAGAATTAGAATTAAATAAAATGCATATTCTTAATTGAGTGACATCATTACCTAACAGTGAATGATAGTTTTCATACAAAGCAAATAAATTAGTTATTTAATTAATGATTTTGAAAATCTTAACACTTGTTCTTCGAAGTGCATGCACATCTTTTATAGAAACAACTCTCTCTATCTGAAGCACAAGAAGGAAAGATTAAATTCTAAACAATACTCAAAAAATTTCTCATCCATTTACTGCATATTTAATAGAAAAGTTTTGCAGTAGCAATCAAGTCTTGGAATTATTTATGCATCATTTTGAAATTACTGCTAATATTTTTAATCTAATCACTAAATTGAAGAAAGGAGCAGTTCAATCTAATTGCTAAAATTAAAAAAAAAAAGAAAAAAATATGGAATGCTTTTGGCTTCTTCTAATATTTCGAATTTTGCTAATGTCTCGAAATTTCAAGAAAGCATTGCATACATAGATAGCAACGTAACTGTTTACCCTGAAGAGGGTGGTATCGAGATTGATAAGGTAAATCCGCTGATACGATTTGCTTCACAGTATTCGAAGCTCATTATTCTGTCCAACCGATGACGGACTAATTGACTATTCGGCTGCTGATTATCCTTTTGGTATGAAAAATTCATAGAGTTGAGAATTTTAAATATCGTTTTTTTTTTTTTTTTTTAATTAAATTTACAATTTATACAAGTGATAATTGAGAATGATCGATTGTAGTTACATATGTTTTTCATGCAAATAATTTCAATTTTAAATTAAGTTTTACAAATCTTTTATGTTATAGCTGTGATATTTTATCTTTTGCAATTCATTATAAATTTTAGTAAATTAGTTAACTGTTCCAGAGAACCTCTTTTCTCTTTCTTTTGTTATTTAAAATATAAATTGGAATAATTTCAGAGGCATTTCTTATTTATTTCCTATTTTCTATCCCTAATTTCGTTTCATTTTTCATTTCTGCGAACTGGGAATATTTTTTTTTTTTTCGTTCAACAAACATCTCAGATTCGCGTGCAACAAACATTAAGGAAAAAAAAGCAGATGAAGGTGAAAATTTTTGTGATTAGTTTTTCAGTGAAACCAATTTAATTTTAAATTTATTACAATTTTTTTTTTTTTGTTTCTTTCTAAGAACTTTTCTCTTAAGGAATTGCAAAAATTTTGATGAAAATTTCCATTTTTAACAAATATAATAATTTAATTAGCGTTTTTTTCCTATCAAGCAAGAATGGAAAATTTTGTAGTATACAGAGAAGGGAAATGTGTATTACTACTGTTAGTGTTGTTAATAACGCCTTTTTTTCTGTCGAAGGAAAAATTTTGTAGCATAAAGATGTGGAAATAATATTAATTTACATTTATCATTTAGGGTATAATGTACAAATTAATGACTAATAATAAAATATTTGGCGTGTAAATTATTATAGGGAAAGTTAAGAAGAAATAAATTTGTCAGACTTCAGAAAATTTCTTCATTTTTTACCTTCGCATTCATCAATAGTCTTCTTTAACTCCAATATTTACAAATTAGTAACGATGAAGTAAGAAAATAAATGACGATAGTATGATAAGTACTTTCGCATGAATAACGAGATCAGTGATGATAATAATCGTTATTTAGTAAGTAACATAGTAATCAGTATTGTTAACTGAAAAATCGCCAAATAGAACTTATTTCCAGAACAAATCAGTAAAGTTGTCTGATTTTTCAGATCTCAGTTCCTTCACCTTCAACGAAAAAAGCAATTCGTTTTATATCACCTATTTAATTTTAGTTTCATTTCGAATTCTGATCTTCATTACTGAATGTGCTTCATTGCTGATATGTAAATATATTCGATTCCTTTTTTTTTTTTCCTTTTTACAATTGTAATTTATAATTTTCGAAAAATCTGAAACAAGATGTGATAATTTTATAACAAGAAATTACAGTAAAGAAGCGAACTTCATCCCGAAAAAGCAATCTGACGACGTAATCAAACGTAAGCAATCTCACGCAACTAGACGTAAGCAGTCGAACGCAGCTCGAAGCCTCCAAAAGATGCCATGAATTTACAAAAGCCTCAACAGAAATCAAATGGAATCATTCTGTAACGCCATTAAACGCTTTAAACTGAAAGAGAAAAGCGGAAATGCATTACTGTAAATTGTAATTAATTTAATGGGCATGGATGTTAGAAATATCCTGAAGCGATAAAAAGTTAAATTTCAGGAAAATAAACGGAAATAATGCCAAACTGGACTCCTCTCTCAAAAGTATTATTTAAAGCAAAAAAATTATCATTTCGAAAAGTTTAATTTTTACAATTACAAAAGTAATTAAGCAATATTTTCTCTTTTTACAAATAGATGTAAATAACAATGTGTAATATGCTGTGCAATTTATTCAACTAATAGTTAATTTGTTGACTTCATTATTATTTCAATTCCAAAAAAGAAAAAATCCATCCGAAACAAAAGAATTTATTTGTAAATACTTTCTCTTAATTTTCCATTGTAATTATTGCCATCGTTTAAATGACAACAAATAAATATCGGACAAATTGCAGACATTAAATTGCTTTACTAAAATACACCACTATTATTTACCTGCACTCCAGGTAAAGCAATATAAACTGAATTATGGGATCGATCATCTTATTTAAGGTTGTTTTAATAGGTTAAATATCAAAGATATAGCTTTAAATGTATGTTTATAGTCTATCTCTTTCATTTCAAAAGTGTTAGAGTGAACGAAGAAAAAATCTTCGATGATTTTTACGTAAAAGTTGCCTTCTTTGATTTTTTGGAAATTTCTTTACAATAGTCTACAACTGCATTCCTTAGATTTTCAATTGCAGTAAAACTCAGTCTATAGGATAATTTCGACGCACCTGAGACTAAGAATGAATTAAACAGGAAATATCTTACAACATACCTGTAGTTCGTATACCCTGTTTCATAAAACGCATCATTTAGAAAACATTGAGGAACCGTAGATGAAAAATAAACTTAAAGCAAAAATTCCGAGGAAAACGAATATTCGTGTAAAATATATATACATACATATATATATAGATATGTCTGACATTTTGTTAAAATTTTTTTTTTTTTTTTGAAATTCATCACAGGAGAATTTTCTTAAATTACTAAAATTAAAAGTCGAATTTATAAATTAAAAAATTTCCCAAAAATTTATTTATTTCATCGACAATGGTGAATTTTTCGGGACAAAATTTGCAACACAGAATATTACTTACTTATTTCAAATCAACGCATAAGCAACACATAACATGAGAATGCAACATCAGAAAGCTTAGGAAAAACAGAAATACAGAGAAAGTGGTAATACTTAACAGATATTAACAAGCAACATTATAATGAAGCATCATGAAGAGTAAAAAAAAAAAAAAAAAAAGTAATGGGATAGGAGGTATACGTAAAGCTTACGGAACAGAACGGATATGAATGACTTGTCCTGGAAGGAAAAAAAAAAAAAAAAAAAAAAAAAAAAAACGATCAACACTTTCGTATAACGTATATTATTAACAAACAATTATTCAAAATCAATCAATTCCGAAAACGTAAAAGCATATGAAACATATTGCGGCAGAAGTGCATTTCAACTTAAGCTATGAATTATCATATTTAAAATAATTGTATCCATTTTTATGGACACTAATAGTAGTTAAGCATATTGTAAATACACCTGAATAGTGACTATTTTTAATATTTTGGTCCGTTCTTCAACCTAGCCATTTTTCATTTTCGATATATGAATTTCAAATATTGAATTTCCCTTTTTGTTGCAGCATTTTTTTTTTTTTTTTTTTTTTTTTTTTTAAAGCTATTAAATCAAACATGCAACATCCATGCGTTGCTGCAAATAAAGACAAATTTAACTGAAGCTCAATAGCGCAACAAAAAAAAAAAAAAAAAAACTTATAAACACATATAAAAGCCATATAATATGTCGGAACTGCTCGTAAAAATTACTAATATAAAAGGAAATGAATTTATTAAATTGCAAAATATATTTTTCAAGTTTATATATATTTATGGAAATCATGCTGATGTATACCTCATTAAGCACCGTCCTTTTAATTAATTAAAGAATTTATTAACCGATATTAATGCTATCCCTTCGGATATTATAAATATCACCTCATGTATTATCGACTTCTGTCGTTTCGTAATTGCAGATGCACGTAGGACCTAGAAAACGCATCAAAAAAGGCTCACAAAAATATATCATGAATATAATGTAATTTTTACCTACGTCTCAGATGAAAATAAAAGCAAAGGAGCTTGCAGTAACCATAAAAACAGGAAACAGTAAACGAAGGGATGAAGAAAAAATCCAGATTACTTTCACAGTTACAACCAACGTGCACAAAATGTGACTGAATTAAGCTTTTGATCTGCAAAATTTGCACAAATTCCAGATAACTTTTAGAAAAAATTAAAAAAATTAAGATGAACAAAATTAACATATCAGATGTAAACCAGATATGATTTGGGAACAGTTCATCACATTTTCTTCTCACCTATCTATAAGTCATGAATTGATAACATCGTGGATAATATTAAGGAAAAGGACCACCATTAAGGGTACCATTACTTTAAAATAAAATGGGATAAATTCCACTGACACCAAAAATGAGCAAAACTTTTTCTGATAGCTGTTACAAAAAAAAAAGAAAGCATTTCTTTGTATTTACATTTCCTCTTCTCCCTCCTCTTCCTCTTCTTCTACAATATGTGTAATTTCAGCTTCGCCGGTGAGATCAGAATGATTGTCTGGCTCATTTTTCACCAAAATGCCACCACTTCCCATAACATCTTCATTTTCCAACAACGGTAGTCCAGTGATGGATGACTGGCCTGATGATGCACCAGCAAATCTCTCCACCTGCAAAACATATGTGAATATTATGCAGTGTGACAAAATTTGGATAATAGAAATTACGCAGAGAGATTATGAATAGCAGCAGTGCCATTTTCGAGACGATACCTAACCTTGAAGCCATGAATGTAGGTCAAGTCGGAAAACACTCATGAAAATCCCAAAATAAAGAATTGAAATAAGATCGTCCTATAGAAATTTCCAAAATATGACTGGCTAGAAAAATTCGCAAAATCAACGAAAAGATATGACAGCTTATGTCCTAATCAAATTTATTACTGAGAATTAACATTTTTCCAAAAAAAAAAAATTAGAAAAAGTAAAAAGGATAACAAAAGAGTAAAGCGATGAGAAAAGCACCTCATCATGTCCATTTTCTTCAATCATTGCATCATCACCACTTGTTTCACTGTCCACCGATTGATCACCATCATTCTCCATTACAAAACGCTCCTGTGCATGATCTGCTTCACAGAGCATGGTATCATCTACGCCGTAATCGCCTCCTTCTGTAAACAATTGAGCATCTTGTTCCGGCTCCAAACCTAAATAAAATTTGCAAATCAAACATAGAAATCAAAATTCAACGAAAAAATCCACAACTAAAATTTGGGAATTTGAAATTCCCGCTGAAATCAGTACTTTATTTAAAAATAACGTTTTAACTTTCTAACCTTCCTCCAAATCATAAACAAGACTGAAATAACAAATGTAAGGAAATTTGTCTAAAAAGCACGAGTATGTGTTTCCAATGATTGTTATCCTTCTTCCTCAATGTAACTTCCACCCTTTCCAATTTTCTTGATTATCTACCAACCGTATTCGGAAAAAACCGCTGATAAGTTACTGCTAACTGTAACTAGAAGTTACTGTTACTGCTATTGTTATAACCACCTTCGCCCTGCCGTTCATCATCTGAGTCACCATCACCAGCTTCTCCGACATAATCCCGTTCGAGAGCTGCATCAACATTTTCCGATTGATCATCATCAGTGGACCCGAGAACATCGAAAAATCGACCTGATGACAGACTTTGTTTCCTGAAAAATTTTAAAAATTTATATAGAAGATGATCATGGAAGAAACTATGAAAAATCGGTCATCTCATCCTGTCAGTGATTTTCTATTTAAAAATCGAGTTTTGAAAACAAAAACAATCTCGTACAATTTTTCAATGTCAGCAGCAGTAGGTATTGGCGCGTCGATAAAATATGCCGGATAACATTCACGGATAATTTCTTTAATCTCAACACGGTATTTCCATCGTTCATCAATTGGATGTTCCTGACTGCTATGCACATCACGGATATGTTTGACCACCAAATCACGCGACTGATTTCCCTGTAATAAACGAATCCCAGTAGCATGACATTTTAAACTTTAAATGGTTTGAAACAGGTGCTGGAATTATCAGGGGTGTTCCAACTAATGCATAACTTCTATAATTAGTTATCATCCGTTTTCGCAAGCACTGCAGTTATTATACTCTCTGGATTCCAGCCATATTTTTCAGAGAAAATAGTGAACCATTTTTACTGACAAACCAACGTATCTTTCTATCAGTAAAATCATTTTCACAAAAAGAAAAAATAGCATAACAGCGAGGAAACCTACGATATCACATTGAGGACAGAGAAACAGCTGTACATCCAGATGTTTGTATGCATGATCACTTAATCTGGACGTTGTTAGCAAGCCACATTTCTGAAACTAGTTTTTTTTTCCTTCATCACTTCTATTTCGATTTTCAAGAAATTCAGAATCAGAATTTTCATGAAGACTATTTAGATACTACCTGACAATGTGCAGCTTCATTGAAGCGTTTTTTGAAGTACTGCGCACCACCAAGTCTCATACTAATTTCGCGTAATTTAGCCATTTCTTTACGCTTCAATTTAGATGGTGGCTTTCTCATCCCAAAGCGACGATTTCTGGCTTTTCGCATGCGATCACGATATGATGAGGAGGATGATGTTGATAGATGCGATCGCGGTATTGATGTTATCATTGAATCAGAGTGAGACGATGGTAATTGAGAGAAATCGCTGACATTCGATGCTGATGATGTCTTCATATCATATTCATCCTGAGCAGTTTTAAATACGATGATATCATGAAGCAGCGATAAAACATGACAGCTACTATTGCTAAAAGTCAAGTCTATATTTTTTGCATCTCTTTTCGATCTATCGTGAAAAGCGATAGATAATCAACTTTTCAGAAACTGGTTAATAGCTTTGAACTTTCAAAACTGAGCTTTAGAAACTCGACCGAATTGTCGAAATCAGGAAATTTAAACTGGTAAATCACAAATTCTATACTTACTACATCAAATGTTGTCGCACTTGCAATTTCTTCCGAAATTGTCGTTGCAGTGCTATTATCAATTATCATGGATTCCGCAATTATTCCTTCATCACTGATTGTTTGCTCTGATGACTGAAATTAAACAAAATAAGAAAAATAAACAACTTATTATCGAAGAATTTCTAAGCACAAATATCAAAAGTCTTTCAAATCATTAATAAAAAACATGATTCCTATGTTGAAAAGAGCTAATTGAGACAATCACATAGTTGATAATGACCAAAACATTTAGAAAAATATATATCAAGCAACAAGTCCTTCATTATCAAGAATAAATTGTTCACTTCTTTCGAAAAATTTATAACTTAAGCGCTATTTATCAAAACATTTGTGCTACAGGATTATCACCAAGAAAACTCTAATTTTCACATGGTAACAAGGTAATCCTTGCTAAGCAACCAAGCGAATGAAATCAGTAAAGCTATATTTGCTACTGGTTTATCATTGAGGACTGATCATAAATTTGGGAACATTTATTAAAATAGTCAGAAAATTTGCCTTGCACTGAGCACGGCTATCATACGATGATGTCGACTGCAAACCAAAACACTGTTCAGTCATAGCCTTCACTTCATCTGAATATTCCTGAAATAATTTCACTGGTTTAATTTACTTTAAGAGTATTTGATATATATATTTTTTTATATATATATTTTATATATATATATTTACTTTTTTTTTTAAAATATATATGAATTTTTACTTTTTTTTTTAAAAATATATATATATATATATTAAACTACCAAATTCAGAAANAAAATATATATGAATTTTTACTTTTTTTTTTTTAAAAATATATATATATATATATATAACTACCAAATTCAGAAAACAGACCTCAACTCGATCCTCACAACAGTCTTCTGTACCATGTTCCCTCCTTCCATGACTTACCACAGCTTGTTTTCTATCATGACCGAAATCACAGAATTTACATATATAACGATTAATACCAAGATCCTTGGACATGTGCCACAAGACATGGAAACCACGTATCTAAAGAAATAAATTAGATAAGATCTTACCGCAAAATCCAGCTCTATAAACATTGCATTAATGGAGTCAGGACATATTTTTAAAGTCAAGAAACAAACTGCCAAGTTCCGGCAATTTAAAAATCAATTCATCTTTAACGTTGCCACTATATGATAATCATTTCGTTACTTTTTCAGAATTACATATTCGCTTATTGAATGCTTAGATTAGATAGAATCTCTCGCTCAAAGAGGGAAAAAACTTATTTAGAGAACTTTCACACATGTCAAGACATCTACGCATTTATATAAAAATATGCTACGAAATTCATTAAAATAATACTACCTTATTATGCAACAATTTGTGACATTTTTGACAGTGCAATTGTTGTTCATCGGATTGCTCTATCGATGTTATTTCTCGTGATGTTGACGGAACAGAGGGGATGAGATGTTGTTGTTGTTGCGGTTGATCTGCGATACTACACCGGTTTGTTTCCTGCATCGCAGCCATTCTCTGTGCATTTAATGCTGCAGTTGCTACTGCGACTCGAGCGGTAGCAACAGCCCGAGCTGCTGCAACAGCTAAAGCCTAAAATTCAAAATAGTTCCATTTTCTCGTAACGTCACTTGAGGAGACTAGCATTTTTCCCAGCTGAACCTTGTCTACGAGTTTAAAACCAACAAATAAAATAATTGAAATTTACTCTTTCTGCAGCTCTTTTTTTTCTCCTTGAATTTCTTGGATTTCGGGCTTGTGCTGCCATCATCTGGTCGTAAATCATTTGAGCCCGCGCCGCTGTGGGACCAGGTTTGTTGCCTATTGTTCCCAGAAGATCCAGTGATACTTCCTACAAGAAAAAGAAAATTCGAAGTGAGAAAATCAGAGCAATAAATGATGGATGATTTCGCAGTTGGGTATTCTTCGCAATAAAGATGACAAAAGTCTTAGTGAAAAAATTACCTGTGAGATTTTAAACAGCTCAGCTGTTCGATCCTCAATTAACATCGGATTTATCGCTCCGTGTACTTTCGACTGATGATTTTCCATCTGATCCTTTCTGTAGTGCTGCACCTGACAGCCTGGGTACTTGCAACGAAAACGGAAAAGCTGAAAATCTTGGCATGATTAATTTTTAACTGAAGTAGGAAAACTACAATAGCCTAAGACTGAACAAATCGACTACTCTATTCTTCGTCAACATTCCCAATTACAAGAATAATCCAATATTACGCTTCTAACCTGACGATCCTTTGCCATGTGATAAAAAATATGCATTTGTCGTGCACCTGCGGTGATAAGCTGCTTGCACTTGCATATTCCCATCATACGTCTTTTTGCCAAGCTTTAAAAATGATAATACTGTTGACAAATTAGGAATACAAAACACTTTCAGATTTGAACTTTCACAAATTCGTAGACTGAGTAGATGAATAATTTAAGAAACATTTCCAAATATAAACAAATATAAAAAAACAGATCATTGCAAAAAAAAACCTGCTCTTAGTAGCTTTAGGTCGTTCACTTCTCGCGCTACAGTCAGTAATATTACCGTTATCATGACCACTACTACCACCACGGTTTCTTCGTTTCCACGGAATGGCTATATCACCGGCACTAAATATTTCGGCAACGTTTCCAAGAATATCCGTCGCATCTTGACCACCATCAACTGTTCCAGCTAATAACGCTTCGTCGGACTGCTCTACTGCTGAAAGATGCAACAAAGCTGACAGCTAAAGGAAAAATTTTAATATGGAAACAACCTATAACATTGATTATTATCACACTATTGATTTGTTCTTTCGTACAAAATAGATTTGACTAGCATCACTTGAACAACTCATCTTTTTTTTTTTTTTTTTCAATGTTAAGAATGCCTATTTTACCACGCCGACTATCATATTACCGCAAAAAGTTACTCGTTTCTTCAAAACTACACACAATTTCCTGCGAAATAAAGTTTCTGGTCTCAAATAGCTGATATGATATGGAAAATTGTGATGGGCTGGAAAATGATTAAAAATTGTTTCGGANATATTACCACAAAAAGTTACTCGTTTCTTCAAAACTACACACAATTTCCTGCGAAATAAAGTTTCTGGTCTCAAATAGCTGATATGATATGGAAAATTGTGATGGGCTGGAAAATGATTAAAAATTGTTTCGGATAGAGAGATTGACAGTTAGTACACTGCTCACTACTTTTCGGCTAGAGGAATTCTACTTTGAGATGCCAGAAAATTCAAAAAAATTTCTCTAAGAATCTTCCAGGATTGACGAATTTCGAAAGGTTGGTGATCTTTTAAGTAATGGTGAAATGCTCCGACGTTGAGAGTGGAAGCAACAATAGGAAGTGACTAACGATTTGAATATCAAGAGAATGACAAATGATATAAACTGTTGCTAACATATATGATTGTAAAGTTACATAACATACAAGATTTAATGAAGGACGAATAGATCGTGATATCTGAATTAAGCAACACCATTAGAAATATAAGGAAAAAGTTACTTGACTCTTCCATACCAACATCAAATGCGTTTTTAACATCACGTATACCACTTGTTATACTATTATTGAAATCATCATCCATTTCCCCTCCAATTACTACACCACCATCTTCGGTACCAGATCCTTCTACAGTTCCATCCTGTTCATCACCATTTTCATGTGTAGCAACACGTATCGCTGACAACACAGCATCCGTATTTGTATTCCAAGACATCGTATTATCACTGCTACAAATAATAGTTGAAATTGTATAAGAAAGTTTAAGCTAATTAATAACAAGAGAAAAGCGAATGAGTTAATCCAAGTTGCTCAGTAGCAAAAAATATTGGAAATAATCTCTTAATGTGTGATATGAGTAAGTCACTTATTGGATAGCATTAGAAATTATATCTGCTAATAAATTAGTTTACAAGGGAGAGTAAAATTTGAAATATAGGAATGACATAATGAATTAACGAATATAAAATGATGACCTTGTAGGCCTTTTTTTTGAAATAGCCGTAGCTGTCGCTCCAACAGTTGTCGTTGGCGGAAATCCAGACCTTTGTTGATTCACTGGTATGTGGTCTCGCCCATTAGTCAGTGCACCAATATTGCGTATGGGACTTTCAACGCCTTCACGTGAAGGAGATAAACTTGCCGTAGAACGTCTGTCCTAAAATCCTCAAAATATTAGTGCAGAATATTACATAATCTGATAATTTCCCTAAAATTTCATATCAAACAAAATAAATAACGTAAATGAGATCATAAATTTTTTTCTCATTCCTAATCAAAAACAGACCCATAATGTCAATTTTTTTTTTTGCACCTATCCCAATAATTAGCTGCCAAATTACCAAGTTTCTTTCCTTTTGTTTTACTAGCTCGATTGATTCAGGATGAAATACAATTCATTTTCATTTTTTAACTATGAAAAAAATATTTGGAGTGAATTTCTGTGAAAAATTCATTTTAGCTTCCAGTGTCTTCATTATGATACATTATGTAGCATATTTATACCGCATAATTTCACCACCACTTTAGAATATTCTATGTAATATCCTAATAACCTTCCTTAACTCGACTCTTACGCTTTGCAATGAAATTTTTGGTCAGCATGAGTTTCACAGTAAGGAACGAACCAAATCATTCGCATGAGTTACAAGTCGTTCTCTCATATTATTCATCGGGAACGTAGTACCATGGAAATGTGGTGGAGGTAACGTCGTTACTGTTGTTACGCTTGGTGATGGTTGTGAACTGCTGACCATTGATGGTGGTTGAGCACGACGTGCACTCATCAAGCAACGATCCATCATTAATTGAAGCAACCGTTTAGCAGTCGGATTATCGTGATACGCGTAAATATACTGTAATCAACATGTTAACTGGGTTCGGCGAAATATAAACATCAATGAAAGTATGCGATTATTGTTTCTTTGCATTGTCACTTTGCTTCATACAAATTAAAACTTTTAGAACTACTTTCAGTTATCAGACAAATTTCATAAAAATCTAGAAATCTTACTACTTACTACTTGCTGAAGCTAGCCTTCCTATAGTTAATATGCATGATTAAATATTTCACGGCTTGGAAGATAAAGCTTTTACGTTTACAACTCATACACGCCAAACAAGCTTATTTAACCGAATTGGTAAAAAAGTCAAGTAAATTACTTATCATATCCGCCAATATCTGAATGTTGAATTGTTTTTGGATTTACTTTTGACGCTTATGAATAATTTGATGTTCATTATATTTTCTTTCTTGGAGCATCTAATCAATTAAGGTTAACAACCAGAAAGCTTACTTAATTCTCAATATTCACGATCAACCTTCCGAAGAAACGCTGATAAAAATCTTTTGACCACTTACATAATCTCTATATTATTTATACTATCTATGACATCAGCAATTATAGTTTTAATTAAATATTACGGAAAACTCCCACTTTGTGCTCATAATTTTTCCGATGTGTTGAGTGAACATGTTCCCGTAACTGAAAATCGGTCGATCTCTCTGCATAACACTCGGTGCATTGAAATGGACTCCAGTGCAAATGCTCGACTTTTATGTGGACCTCAAATATATTCAATTCCCAAGGAAAAATAAATGTGATATATTTTCTTCTATTCATTCATTAATTATTACAAATTTTGATGTTATTCTTCTAATCCATCTGAACATAATTTTTTAAAACTGTTCATTTTGTTTACTGCGCTTTTCATTTGCCGTTTCCAATTCTGTTTTTATCCAATTTGCTGTGGATGTATTGTTCTGGTAAATTTCACCTCCATTTCTTCACTGCTCATTTTACAGATACCACACTCGGGACAACGCAAATACATCGGCGGTAGCGGGGGCAAATTGAGCAAATTTGGTAAATACATTGTTGATGCTCCCGGTCCTAGTCCATACGCGTAAGTATTACTACCTAAAATCACACACTACAGATAAGTTGATATTTCCTACTAGTTCATTCCTTAACGAGTTCTTTACGTCTAAAAAAAAAAAAATAATGTCCTGATCTATTATTTCCCTGCCTACTCTCAAATACCTTTTTCGATCTTGTAAAGAAAAATTGCACGTTTAATAGCAATAACTTTTTAGGCCACTAAAAATAGTTACTTACTCAGGGGAGAAGAAAAGCTGTCGGTTCCCGAAACATTTGGCCATAAATCCAGCACATCGCTATTCACTGGCTGAAATTTCTGATAAAGATTAGTGAGGTGACGGTAATTCAATTAAAATTTTATAAAGTAACTTGCAAAATTAAACAAAACCAGTAATGATCAAGTATTGGCAAGATTATTTTCAATCTTCTATGACAAAAAGTCACTTTCATGTTATTTAATGAGTATTTAAAACTTAGCAGCACCTAGTGTGATAAATTTAGTCTAGCAAATAACTTACTGATGTTTGAAAAGAATGAGATGGAAAATTTCGTCCTATATACTGTTGCATTTCTTCTCGTGATCGTTGTTCTGCACGTCCTGATCCGTTTGGTACACTTCCTGCTGCTGCAGCTGCAAAAAAGAAAAAAAAAAGGAAAATTAAGATAGAGAAGACACACCCAACATAATATAATAACAACAAATGTAGTAAGCATCGGCTTCATCATCAACAGTTTTCTTATAGTAACAAGAAACAATTCTTTCTCCTATAACTTCCAACTTAGCTTATCTGCTTAACAAAAATATCCAGAGAAAAATGCAACATAGATTTCTTCTCATAATAACTTGCTTTACACAGGTATTTGAAGTTCTCAACAAAATCCTGACAAAACCTCTTTCTTCTATTATCAATATCCCAAAATGACCATATTTCAAGTATCCATATTAGCAAACTATTTTCATGGTTAACAGCAATTCCAAATTCCAAAGGAACAAGGAGCACATTACCGAACACCTATGAAACTAACAAGTACTCCATACAAAAGCGTCTCAATAGTTGTTGGGAAACAAGAGATCAAGTATTGAATCATGCGGAATCACAAGAATACAGTCAATCCGAAAAGAGTTGTATGATTTGAAATGATTGTCTCATCCCGTCAACTCTGTCAAGGCCATCATCAAACCATAATGTATGGAAAGTTGAGGAGAAATCGGTTTTTTTAATGACCTTGACCGTAACAATAGACTACTAATAATTTTGTGAATTATTTGTTCAAATCACTACAGGCAAAAACCAAACAGAATTCCGGAATTCTGACCGTTGCATTTTTTCTTTTCTTTAGAATAAAATTTATTGAAAATTATTTACTTTGAGTGGAAAGCATTAAACGATGCATGATACTATCCCGAACATTTGATGGCAAGGATGAAGTACCACCACGTTGTGCTGGCGTCGGTGCTCCACTACGAATCATCCTTTTGCCCTAATTTTCACACCACCAATCGGTCCCAAATAGCCAACTGATTCACCACACTATCGGTTTCACGACAAAAAAAAAAAAATTTATAAATGAACTCCAACCTGTAATTAAAAATCACAATAAAATGTTGCGGTAAATCATGAAGAAAAAGTTCCACTCGATATTTACAATTAGCTCATTAATAATGATAACAATTGCAACGTGATGTGTGAAATATAAGAGGATAATTTGAAAAATTTAAGTAAAAAATGAATGCATCCGAGAAATGAACAGAATCTTGAATGAAAGCAATGATATCGGATACACGGTTTGGCCAACTACTACACTTGCGAACTGGTGTGGTTAATAGAGAATCAATCATCACGTGTATTATAAATTAGCACCCTTCTTCCTTTGTCTCTCCTCTTCCACTCTCACTTAGTCTTCTCTCAATTAGTTTTAATTTTTCATCTCTTCATTCACTGCAGTATTGAGATTCTGAAACCGTATCGTATTTCATAAAAATTGACAAGTTTCAGTGAATAATCCCATCACTTGCAACAACGTCTTCCACTACACTGTTTAAGGGTAAAAAAAATTTTACATTTTATGCTGGTAAATGTAAACATTCGCAAATGTTTCTTATAGTTTATTTTGAGAATTAGACTACAAAGGTCAAAGTTAGTGTGGAAGAGAAATCGGTTAATTCGTCCATTGTTGGATAACATTTGAGTAAAAAGTCCACTAGGACTGCAGAGTTGTTGTTTATATGTTTTTCCAGTAACGTGGATGTTGCCTTTTTAATCATTTGTAAATTTCTTCCAGGCCAAAGGTCAGCAAGGTTGTAGAAAATTTCTGCTAGTCGACGTTGAGCGACCAAAGGATTTTTGAAGTCAAATATGGATAAAAGGCAAACAATGGAGTTAGTGGTACGTTTGGAAGAATATGTTGTTTCTGCTCTCTCAATGACCCTTATAAAATGAGCATCAATGAAGGTGTGGAAGGATTCAGAGAAGGAATGGAAGTGTCGAGAAAATACAGCGAATGAAAGAATGCGATGAGAATCAGGATCAAGAAAAATGGAGTCTGAAGACAGAAATCCAAAAAGAGGAACATAGCTAGAAATCAATGATGAAAAAGAAAAAGAAATGTAACGATAAGCCAAATAGAATTTGGACATGAAACGAATGCAATGTTTATGGATTCTAATCGAAAAATGTTGAAAACAAATTCATAAAACTTACAGTTACTAGTCACGAAAAAGAAAAGAAAAAAACAAAACAAAGGCGAGGAAGATTATGGACACAATTAAATTCAGATGGATGTCATCAACAGATTACAAATTTTGCTGACAATGTCTTAAAAGAATTTAAAATATGCAGATGCAGATACAGAACAATGATAACAACTATCAAGATATCAGCTAATAATTAGGCTAATCACCAATTTGTTGCTAGGATTTCTGATGATGAGAATACCTTAGCCGTAAAATAATGTGATGAAACAAATGAGATAATAATATTTTGTCATGAAGAAGAAGATATTTCGAAGCTGGAAGAGATACGAATGCGTCGAGCAGTGGAAAGAACAGTAGCAGAAACTGAAGAGTACGGAAACGATGATGCCAACAGCCATCTGAAACACAAATGAATTCAAAGAAGGAGAAAAAAAAAAAGTGTTCATAATAAAGAATTTCATTCGAATGAATCTGTTGAAGGGTATGGTGAAGAAGCAAATGAAATCATTGAATTTTGGGAGTAAATTTTAAGAGGGAAGTTAAATTGACAAATGGAAATACTGATGAGAAGAACTTCAACTAAACGGACACTGCAAAGTTCGTCAATCAACTTGATCATCTGATTACAATGAAGTAGGCTGGAGAGATGCTGAGAAGCCGGTATTAAAAAAAAAAAAAAAAAAAAATGAACAAAATACATGGCCTTATTTAAAATTTAATCACTGCATTCTACTTTGTAACAAGAATTAGCCTGATATCTATTATATAATTATTCCATTACAATTTGATATCACTTATCATTACATACAGAATGTCGTGAAAAAGAAACATACTAAGAAGGAAATTTTTGAATTTCGAATGAAAAAGCATATCACCTTATCAACATTTAATTGCAAATCATAAAACATCTTAAGCACCTCTACAGCATCACAATTATCGGAAGAAAGAAAGAAAGAAAGAAAAAAAAAAAAAAGAGAAATGAATGAAAAGCAACGAAGTTAATGAAATTTGATAATGTAAAGAATAGTAGAATGAATCTTTGCTCCTGCTCCTGCTTACTACGAAACGATAAGTGAAATGCTACTGCTGCTGATGACTGCGAGAAGACTCTATCTGAAGCACACCACCACCAGCACCACATCGGGAAGAGCTGAAAATGAATTGGAAGGTTTCTTCGGGACATTTGGACGAGGACTGCTAGCTACTTAATGATGCCAATGCGAATAGTATTAACAGCTGACGAAAAATCGGGTGGACTTTCAGGGAGAAGAATCGAACCGATAAGACGACGACAACCGATGACTTCTTCTTTCCTCCTTTTTGAAAATTCCAGCAAACAGAGGGAGTCAGCTGAAGTGAGTCAGTGCTGAGCCGACAAAACCAACCAACTAACACAGATGATCATCATCATCATCATCATCACCATCATCATCAGCAACCACCCTCTTCACCCTTCAGACGAAATGAAATACTTCGTTTTCGTCTTCGCCTTCATCATCATCATCATCATCATCATCTGGAGTTCTTCGCTGATGACGACTGGGACGATGAGAAAATAGAACACTTCAAATTCAGCACTCTTCACCGTTTTCTTACACACTATTTTCTGGAATGCTCCATAAAAACGAAACTCCTACAGTACTGATAAGTCGTTATCAGTAGTGCTACAGGTACCACGAAATACCACGCTTCTTCATTGGACATCAAACAGTAGCTCTCTTCCCATGAAAAACTATTCTTACAACGTTAGAATTCGTTCATTCTCGAAGTGCAGAAGTAAACTTCAGTTCTTTCCAAACAACAACAACAACTACTAATACTTGCCTGCTTGCTTTCTTGAATTAGCATCAAGTTTCTAAAAGCAGACATTTCCCATTGTTATCTTTGGTAAAATGAAGGAAGGAAATTATTACGATCACTTCACTTCACAGCAGTGAAATTATTTGAAGAAGAATGAAAGGAAAAGAGATGAGATGGAAGAGAGAGAGGTAGAGTGGTGAGGAGGAAATCTTGTACAATATTGGACAAACTAATCTTGTTAAGATATAGGCAAACGATGAAAACGAAAATAATTTCTTTTCCTCCTTCCACACTGATGATTTCTGCTGATTCCAGAAGATTCATAGCATTTCTTCATTTGAAAAAAAAAAAAAATGTTGCAGAATTAATTCTAGAATATCTCAGAACTTGACTTATACGTGTATATCTCTCCTCATCATAATTAAACTTAATCATCATCACCACGACAACCAAAATGCGTTTTGCATACAAATCATTGCTTTTTATCTTAGATTAAGCTACTCTGTAAGGTTTACTCTCATTTTATAGATTTATTTGGAAATAAATATTATTTAATTTATCAACAATTCTAGTAACACGCAATTAGGATGAATTAGATTTGCTTCAAAAAAAAAAAAAAGGAAAGGAAACTCTTCCATATGACTATATTACATTCAGCTATGCAAATGTGATAGAAAATTTGATAATTTTACTCACTTTTGAAATTTTAAATTTTAAAATTTCTTTGCAATAATTATTTATGCAATATGTTTCCAGTTGCTATCAAAGAAACCTAAAATAAATAACAGCGAATGAACAGGACTTTTCAAATAAATAGCAGAATGAGAAAAACATATGTTGCTGCTGTATTACATTACTTGAGTTTGCACAACGGACACTGGAAAACCGAGGAAGATTCTTTGACTTGTATAATTTCGTAGGAATCTACAAATCTAACAGAAACCATCCATCTAATCATACTGCCATCGGAAATTTCAAATCTTGCATATGTATTGTAAGAAAGATAAATTTCGCTTCTTTCAGTTCATTTTGCTCCCTGAATCAAAAAGAAAAACCTAACGTTGTTAAGGAGAGAAATCAATCTCATCCACCTCTTATCACCGTTATCATTATCAAATGTAAACCGTTAAAATAGCAAAATGATACGACAAGTAGCACTTCTTCACTGTATCGGATAAGAAACAAAATTTCCAAAATGGATGACAAAAGAAGGAGTAAACGGATTCAAAACTTCAGATGTACGGAATGTGAAGCACAAGAAGTGCGTGCTATCACTGAGACTACTGTGTTGTTGATGCCGTTTAAGAATATAGGAAGGACGATAGGTAGGCTGCACGGATAGATGTCTGGATGTCTGGATGGATGGAGGGATCGACAGATGGATGTGGTGCTCGGAGGTGGGGAGGCTAAGTGAAGTGGGAAGGCTACTGATGCTCGAAACACCTAACGAAGCGCGAACATAAAGCATCGTCAACGTAAGCGTCACCGTCACCGTCAGCGTCCGTATCAGCGTCAGTGTCAGCGTCACGTCATCGTCAGCGTGACGACAAATTGCAGACGATAAACGAATATCTTTCATCGTCTTTGTAGTCAGAGGTTGACGTTGACATAGAAGAATGGAGGAGTGAAAGGCAAGCTTGCAACATACTGCAATTATACAGGCCGACACTCACAAAGATTAATGGTTGACAATGACGACGACAACGACGATACCGAGGACGAGGACGAGAATGACGACGAAGAGGATGACAAGAGGATGGATGAATGGACGTGACGAGGAGTAGTATCCGTCGAAGAGAGGACTTCTTTCGCCTTCTTCTCTCTCGCCATCAGCTCACAACTAAGCAGGCATCAGCCAGCAACCCTAGTCCATCTAGACAGGTCTTCTACGACGGTTAGACAGAAGCAAAGAGAGACACTTCTGCAGGCGCAACAGCAACCCTTCAGCGCACCAGAATACAAAATACAGAAGAAGAAGCACTCGAGGAATCAGAAAGTTTTCCACTGCACACACATACGCACGCACACACACACACACGCGCACGCACGCACGCACGCACACACAATGCATCACCTCCAACTTTGCTATACAAGAGGGAAGGTAAATAAATCAAAGCTGAAGACTAAAATGTGATGATTGCTGAAAGTGGAGCAGATGGAGCATCTCGTGTTCTTCAGTGATAGTTGAAGGATTCTATGACACGTACGTGAATTAGGTCAGCATATTTGGATGAATGTGTAAACTTGAGTGCAAGAAGTCTGTTACAAAATCAACAAATGAAGGAGCTTCAAATATGAGGTGATAGCAGGGATGATAAGTTTGAAATGGATAACAACCATCGGCAATGATTGCTTACATAGCATTTGATCGGATGTATTATGATCCTTGATTCGTGGAAGAATCACAATGTTGATTCTGAATAAGTAAGAAAAAAAAGAAAAAAGGAAACTGACTGAAAGTATTTTAATCGGTTAGTTTAACAATTTATCACTTGTGTTTTGTGATATATATATTCTAGAGAATTATCATCACTATTGATAAGCAACATTTGTATCAATACGTATATCAATTAATATTTGAGTTATCCTCTCAAATAGCTAATTAAATTTTCAGTTAATTACTAAGTAGCCAGTAAGAAGAAATAACAAATGCTTCAATGAAAATTGGATGAAAAATGAATTTACAAGTAATGAAAAGAGTTATAATCATATATGAATAACTAAATCGAGATGATCACTGAATAGGAGACTGTATGTTAAAAATTTCTAAATAAATTAATTTTCACGATAGGCCAAAATTAGATTAATTAATAGTTTCATAATTCAAACAATATTTCCGATTCTATACATACATATTCATACTTCAATAACTCAAAAAAGAAAAAGAAAGAAATTTCCGTTTTATTTGTTTTATTCATTCCATCATTTTTCATGTTTTTTGCTTTTTTTTTTTTTTTCGCAGAAGGCTTTACATCTGTTTCAATCCAACAAAAAGAAAGGAAAATGCAATGAAAATAATGTCTGTTTCTCCAGGGCATCAACCGAACCGGAACCCTTTGAATCACTTCTGAAGGATAACAGGAAAGTAGTTGCAGAATGGAAGAACAGAAGGTATTGCTGGTACGACGAGATCGATAGTAACAACCAACCACCAGCAAACACACCAATTGCGGGCAGTAGCAGTAGTAGCATCAGGAGCATCGTTATTCCGATGCCATTCGTTTGCCATCATCAATCCGAACTTGCATGATCGTCGTCACCAGCAGCACCATCACTGTCATCGACATCGACATCAGCAACGGACGGCATGGCATCACAGTCGGCATCGGCATCGACATCGACATCACAGATAGACGACGGACGACGACTGATGGAAGATAACAGTGACACAGTTCAGTTCAACGGTGGCGATACGATGAACAAGCAGACCCTGCCACAATCATCGACGAGAATTGCTGGTGACAGCGGTGTAGTGATGGCATCAGATGCCATCATCCTTCGTCCTCTTCTCTCTTCTGTAACAGTAGCAGTAGCAATTTTTTACGCTACAGCGGAGGTCTGAAGTATTTTCAGAGCAGATGCCACCGTTGTCAGCCACTGTATTCCATCTACCACTGCTGAAGCATGAAATGCGAAGTGAGAGAGAATGTTCGGTGTTGTTTGAAATCTGTGAAAATGCATTTTCTTTCTTCGTTCAATTAGCAGAAAGTTTCAAATGAAACAACGAGTTTGCAGTGCGTGTGAATTAAATTTGCATGAAAATATTTCTGGCAGTACCTACCTGGCAGTAGTGGTGGCATTCTGTTCGTGTTTGTACTTGCAGAAGAGAAATTTTACTTCCGTTTAAGTTCCTCTCCTGGGATGCATCGTAATTAGGAAGAAGTTGCTTTTAATTAGGAAGAAGTTGAATTTAATAATCTCAGTATCACATGAGACAAGAATGATTCCGCTTCCTTTCGCTTTTAATGGACTTCTCGATAGAAGAAAAATTTATCGGTGAAAAATTTTGTCTGAGATAGGAGTATAGGAGCTTATTTCTTATCTTTTGAATAACATATTTCCTACTGATATAGCATCTGTTTTCAGTTCCAGTAAATGCTAAACTGACAGGTAATTCGAATGAGAAAATATCTCACATTTATTTTCTCATGATTGTTCTGAAATTCCCGCAAAATGCATTATATTATTAATTCATGAAAGTTAATGAAATCATTTGGACTAATTGTAACAATTTTAAATACACATAGTCCGAGAAGATAGAGAAAGGAAGAAAGAATGATAAGAAATAAATTTTTAAAGTTAAGTTTTTTTTTTTTCAATTACCTATCATCAATTTCTTTCATTTTGTCATTAAACATCCTCTAACAATTATAAAAATGGCATAAGAATACTGTTATCCTCTATTAATTAAAATTTAAATTTGTGAATTATTTGAAGGATCCTGTAATTAGTCTGCTATAAAGAGATTATAGTGCTAGGTTAGTTTTTATAGTTTAGTATAATTTTGCTTGCTTGGCTAAGTTTTAAATCGTTTCTTTCCATTTATGGCCATAATAACAGACAGCCATTTAATTTCTCTTCTCCTGTTTTACATCAAAAACAAAGAAATTGTAGCATCTACAAAGTTATTTCTTGTCTAATCTTGTAATCTCTTAGCATCGTTAAATGTTCGAAAAAAAAAAAGCATCTGAATTTGTGATATCGTAAAACGAGAATCTTTCTCGGAATATTACTGAATCAACATGCTTTAACTTATTCATAAAATATTTTTTTTTTTTTAAACAAAATGATCCAGCAGAATGTTCTTTCTGCTCATTACACTAAGAACTGATTGAATATAATCGCTAAAATTTCAATCAGAAACTAAAATAATTTTAGAAGCTATACAAAAACAGATTCTCACCATCGTTAGAAGTATTTGGCTAGAAATCTGTTAATTTCATATTCAACGATAAAATTCTAGAAAATCATAATCAGACATAATATTGAACTGTTGTTTAAATTAATAGGTCTTGATCTGAAATGATTTCATTTGTAAGCTTTAGACAATAACTTTTTCTTTTTTTTTTTTTTGTTCAAACTAAAAATAATCATTACATAAAACGATTGGATTGGAATTTTCTTCTGCTGCATTCATGAACTTTTCGCTTCTGAATCAATGTTGTTTGCTTGAAAATGAACAGTTGACGATAAAACATGATGGATACATCGTCGAGAGTTGCACAAATCAACTAAAACTTACGGAATCACAGCAGGAAATATCGAATCAAACAACCATCACATTTTTGAAAGTTCAACTTTGCATGAATCTCACTTTAGCTTCAATTCTTGTTTTCCTCCTTTTTTAGTACAAACAAAAAAAAAAGTGTTTAATATAATTTGTGCATATCAGATGTTGTTTGCATTTAATGATGATAGGTTCAAACAATTTGATAATAAGATACTGGAAAAATTTATCATTTCTGAGCAAAAAAGAAAGGAGGAGAAATGATAAGATAATAATGATTTTGGTATAGCACAAATTAATTCCTTTATGTGTTAATAACATTGATAATATAATATAACAATCAGTGGCATAGAGTACAAAATTAGTCATTATTAATAATAGAAGAATAAAGGATTTTATGAGAGAAAGAGAAAAAAAAAGATATATTTTTGCAAATTATTTCTTTTAATAATTTCAATGAAAATATACAAACTTTTTAGATAGTAAAAATTTTAATTTTTTGTAGAGAAAAAAAAAACAACTAAAAACATATCACAATCATCCTTAAAAAGCAAATAAAAATAAACTAGAAGAAAAAAAAAGAGAGAGAGAGAGAAAAAAAAGAGAGAAAGAAGAAAACTGACCTAAACGAAATGCTGCTTTTTTTCTTCCTTTGATAAAAAGTAATTCCACTGAATTGAAAAGAAATAAATTAAATAGGAAAATGATTGAAATATTATTATAAATGAATGATTCTTTGGCAAGAAATAAAAATTCTGAAAAGTTTAATTAAATCGAAAGAGAGAGAGAAGACAAAGAGAGGGAGAGGGAGAGAGAGAGAGAGAGAGAGGAAGTCTTGAAATAGAAGATAAAATCTTTCTTTGTTACAACAATGGAAGAGTAAACTTTCGGTGAAAAGCCGAAAAAAAAAAATTGAAAAATAAACTGGTTCGTTGAATGTATGTTCCAATACTGCATTCGCTTGAATTTTCAATCTATGTATTACTCACAAATTCTTTTATCATCTTATCATCTTATATGCTTGATTATATTGATTGATTGATTGATTACAGTGATAAAATCCATTTCAAAATTTAAATTTAATTTCACTAACAAACTCAATTTTTATTATATTCTCTTATATATTTATTTATTTGCTATTCACAAACTGGTCAGTAAAAAACTAAAGAAAAGAAAGAAGCAGGATAAGAATAAAAAAAAAAAAAAAAAAGAGGAAAAATTCAACATTGATTAAAATTTTTGAAACTTCAATCCAAAACTTAAAGAAATGGATAAAATATTGAAGCATTTTCAGGCAATTCCAAATGTCATTGCATAAATTACTAAAGCATATATAAAAAAAAAAAAAAATGTTAGCATTTTTTTCTCTTTCCTTTCTTTCTTTCTTAAAAAAACTAAAAAGGATGATGATGACCCGTCAAGTCTCGACAACAAAAAAGTGTCCCCTTAGAAACGGTGACAATGTGGCTTCGTCTTCCATTATTTACACACCATCAAAATCTCCTATCCAAAAATTATATGCATAAAAATAAATAGATGTGTGTGTGTCTGTCTACAGGTAAGCATCAGTTGCTCAGGTCGAAGGCTATGTTCAATTTCACGAATCACAGGTGCAAACCGGTCTTGGTTGATTATTTGTATAGGTATCGGGATGGCTCAAGAGGATTGTTTGCATATATATCACTCACTCACTGATATCAAAATCGTTAAAGATTGTCGGATGATTGTGTGCTAGGAAGTTAAATGAAGGATTCTGAATTATTTCGACAAAATTCTGTTAATTGGTACTTGAACAAATAAGAAAAGAAAATTGAAATGAAATACTTAAAATGGTAAAATTTGTGATAGTAATGAATAGTGCTCATAACAGTTTGTTCAATCACTGATAATATCTGAAATAATCCTTGAATACTTGCAAAAATCTAGCAGGGAAAGAGTTAGAGAACGATAAAATGAAACAAATATGATATTATTTTGGAAATTTATGAAAAAAAGGAAAAAAAAAAAGAGTAAAATAATTTTAGATATGTTAGGAGGGAGGGGGGAGAGGAAAAAAAGTACAAGAATGGAAAATTATGGGGATGCCAATAAAAAGCTGAATGAGAGATGGAAGAATTGCTTCTGAAAACGCCACTAATTAGCAAACTTCACTGATTGTTTTCTTTTGGCTCTGTCTTATCTTGGCATCATTAAAAATTTTAAACGATTAAACTGGGAATTAGCATAAAATATAACCATTTTTCAAAATGAGGCGGACAAATTTAAAAGGCGGAAATTTGAAGAGAGCCTGAAAGGGAGCAAGCAACAAAGAGGTGAATTCTTCTTTTGAAGACATTTTTGTCACGATTGCTGAAAAAAGCTGTGCGGAAATGTCNTCTTGCTGCTGAAAAAAGCTGTGCGGAAATGTCGCAAACAAAAATATCATCAGTAATTTGATCCTGCAGAATTGATATAATTTTCTTCCCTTTTTTCACTTATCTGAAGCATTCCATGACATTTTCAACAATATTGATTAATTAAAATGTTATTATCTTTGCTAATTTCGTATTCGATTCATATCAAAATTTTAATTTGATCAAAGATTAAATTAAAGAATTGAAAATTGATCAGAAAGTTTTTGAACGAAATTCGTTTATCATTCAGAAGATGTCCTCCACCATTAACTACTTATCAGTTCAGTAATTATCGAAGCAGAAAGTTGTTGAGTAAGTATTTGAAAGTTTCAGTGTTTAACAAACAAAAAGTAAGCAATATTAACTTCCTTATTAAACTTTCAACAGACAAAATCAATCAATTTTATCAAATCAATCAATCATTTGATAATTGATCCATCGAGTTAGTTCAGAACAGATTTGTCTAACCTATATCATTTCAACATTCAATTTTACCAAATTGTATCTGTTAGAGTTTGAAATTTACTAAATAATTCCACGTTTATGTTTCGATGATTGAAGTTTGATTTAAGAAAATTTTAATCATAAATCAATTCATTTAATTATACGAGAAACTTCCAATAATTCATTCTTTCTCTCACAATTCTTAACATAATCATTTTGATTAATGTTTGTTTAAAAATTTTTATCACAATTCATCATAATTTTTGAAATTTGAAATAATAGCACTTGACTTAAACCCTAAGGGAGATGTTTGGGGTTCAGATTGAAAGAAATGAAAAGGATTTTTTTTTGGATTCACTGTTAACTTCTAAGCTATTTTGATAATAATTAGCTTAATAAATGAGAGACAAAAGTATTAAATTTATTCTAGTGAGATGAGAATCATTGTTTTTTGGATGGTATTTTAAACGCTGCTCATTCCTTATCATATCATTTTATCACTAATTATGTTACGACATTGTTTCTATTATTTACACGGTGTTTTTCCATTTTTTTTTTTTAATTGCCATCTTCGAGGCATTTTCTAACTTCTCTTTGCTTAAACTTATTTTCTTCTTCTTTTTTTTTTCTTTTTTTTTTCATTGAATTACAATTAATGACATTTCGGACATTGGGCATGAACAAATTTCGTCTAATCTAAGGATTAACTTGCAAAGAAAGAATTAGAGGAAAAAATAAAGTAAAATTTCATTCCTTTTTCATTAAAAAAAAAAGAAAAAAAAAAGGAGCAAGAACGATTAGCAAAAGTGTGAAATAAATGGGCCAAACATTACGGCTAAACAGTAATAAAAAGTACAAATTTTCACTACTTAGCGCCGAATAATCATTTGAGATTGTATTTTAAAATTTATTCTCATCCATTTTTTGTTCCCATTGCCAAATTCCGAATTATTCCACTTGTCTTCTAGTCATCAGTTTCTGAGTCTCTTCATTTTCAGCTAACTTCTGAATTATTCCATTTTGTCATCAGTTCCTAAATTTCTTCACTTCCACCTGTGTGACTTCCCAATTATTTCATTTCATATCTGTTTCTCAATCTTTTCATTTCCATTTTTTTAATCATTTACAATCTTTTTAAATCATTTTTTTCTCATTATATTATATTATTGCATCCTTAGAATTATATTAAAAAATTTCCATTTCCATTAAATTCACAGACTGCTTTTTTTTTCGCATTAGCAATGCAATGGTATCAATTTTTTACAAGTGATATTAAATTTGTGCATAGAATGTGCTGAAATTACGAATTAATTTTTTTTTAAGATTGACTTTTTTCGTATAAAGTAGTGATAATTAAAATTGTAATCAGTACCGACACTTATATATTGTCTTAACAGATAAAATGATAGTGTGCTAATCAGCATGCTCAAGTTTCAAATTTCTCGAGACACATTCGCTAGATCTTAACTAGAATGGACAAACATCCAAATGCATTTCACACTAGGCACTCTTCCGAAATTTGCTCTTACTTCCGGATCTGCTACCTGAACCTTGCTATATTTTCAGGAAAACCAGAAGCTGACATTTCATCACTCTAATCAAATTTGACTGATAGCTTCGGTAACAGACGAGAGAGCCTATGATAGATGGATTCTCACCTGCTACTGACAAATGCATCCATTATTTTTTTTTTACATTTTTTCAGTATTTCATCTTTTACACTTCGAATTGCTAGCAGTTTCATTAAGTTGAGAGAATTAATTATTAACAGTGAGGAAACACGACTGACTATTACTACAGCTATATTTCATTATCAAATTAACATTTTTCCATTCATTTATGAGCGTCAATTTGAACAGTAGCAAGAGAGCAAAGCTTTCCCGTTGCCTCTAATTTTCATTTGATTGTTTCGAAATTAACCAACTATTAACAATCACATATAATTATTTTACTATAAGCAATATAATTTGCTTCAAAACTTTAGTATGATCATTTCTTAATGAAACAATGATTTCATTTAAAAAAAAAAGGAAATTTATCCGTAAAAGATGGATGAAGTAGAAATTAGTGAGAGACAGTTTCATTTCCTTAAAAATGAACTTTCAAATATTTTCGATGAAATACTTAGAAAATAAAAGTCTTTGTATACGATACCTTTCTCAAGCCTAGTCCTTGATAATATTTCCAATACAAGAATCATTTCTTCATATATTATTTTTTTTTTCTAATATTTTGCTATTTTATCATTAATTATTAATATATCATCTTATATAATAATAATATTAATATTAGTGATACTCAGATCAGGAAGGAAGCACTTATTTTCATTGTGTAATGAATAAATCAATTCCATTTCTTCCAGACTTCACACATTTCAATTAATTAATTATAAGCATTTTAAAATTGTTTATGGAGAAATCGTGATATTTCCTGAACAACAAATAAGGCTGAAATTGACTAAAGTATTCTGCTAAATTGTTTTATATGGTAATTTAGTTTATATTTTATATTAACAATTGAATTGTTTTATTCTTTCAAAAGTCTTGAAAGTGTTAATTGAGCCACCAATTTGAAATTAATTCAAACTACTAATAATAGTTCTTCCATTACTGATATTTTCGTCTTTATTTCTACTTTTTCCGATTTCATTGTTGTTCCTTTTGCTGTTCACTGATAAATTGTTTATTTTCTATTTTTTTTTTTTTTTTTTTATATAAACTCTTTATTGCGTTGTAGTGAAAACAAAAATTTAAAAGAAACAAAAGAAGAAAAAGGAATCAAAATCATTTTTTTCTTCTGATAATCCAGCAAATGATTGATGAACAATGCGAGAAAGTCTTCAGCTAATTGGAATTAGAAATGAAAATTTAAATTTAAACAATTAATCTATTTCCTTTCTCTGTTTCGATTGACACACTGATTTGTTACTCTTATTTTTAATTCTAGTTTTCACTTTTAAATGCAATTGTTTTTTCTAAAAATGCCGAAATTTTCAATAAAATGGACGATAATTTTTTTTTTAAGTTCAAAATTTTTAAAATTTAAATGTTAAGAAATGCCGCATAAAATTTTCAATTTTATACTATGCTTCATACATGCATAGATAACATACAATGAATGATAAATGATAATTGATAAAGGATAATAAAGCCTTCTATAGTTTGTTTCTTTAAAATTAAATTATCAAGACCTAGTCTTGGCACTAAGCTCATTTTCCAATTTCATCTCTTCAATTTTTACAAGAAGAATCATTGTTTTTTCTTCTCCTCATCAGGCCCGATCTAATTGTTTTTGCCCTTTTCCTTCCTTTATTTTCCACACATATTTATGTTACTATCTGAAAATAATGCAAAAAATTCATTTAATTAGTTCTATTTTTAGAACAATCACTAATTGGCAACTAATAGCATCTTATATGCTTACCATTGCAACAAATATTTGGTTTTTTGATCTCAACCGCTAAACGATTAGCAGCAGAAATGTGTGCTTTGTTGCTAATAATTAGTTTTGCTATTATTTATTAGTTGCTATTTCTAGGAAATTAAACTTAAAACTTTAAACTAAAATAGTTTTTACAAAAAAAAAAAAAAAAAGAATCATTCTTGCCAAATTGTTCAGAAAACGCATAATAATGGTTTACCGCTTACAATATTGTCGTTCTCCAATCTTTTATTTGGACCATAAAACTTGACAAACAACTTGATTATCATCATATCATATCATTATTAATCAGTTTTATTGCAGTTCTAAAATTTGTGTTGGGACGAAAAATGATTAGTAAGATATCAATAATGAAAACTTTTATTGAATTTCTTCGATACTTTCATTGGGGAAATTATATTTCCGGTTGAATTTGGCATCATTTGAAATCAATATGTCCCAGAAAAATATTTTGGTTTTTTTTTTTTTTGGCTAATTTTACAAGTGCATACTTTGGACCGTTAATCAAAGCATTCTAAACTTTCTCCTAAAGTGCTTTTCTCGCTGAGTTGATGTATTATTAAAAAGTAAAATTTAACTTAAAACTATTAAAGTCTTAAATTTATTCTAATTCAAATTTAATCTGAGAGTTTCGCTACTTTTCGTGCCTTATATTTTAGAGGAGATAAATCTTTTACTACACTATCAAATTAGTGCTATCATTTTCATTTTTTTGTTAATTATACGATTTGACAAAAGTGATGTTAAATTTGCGCTCTAAAAATGTTTAAACAATTGGTAATTTAATAAACAAATGAATTAAATTTTTAGGTTCTTAAGTTTGTTACGCAAAATTCACATGAATACATTTCATTTAATTGGTAATTTAACAGACAGCTAAAGTGCTAATTACTAATAATAATAATAATAATGATAATGATAATAATAATAATAATAATAATAATAATAATAATAATAACAATAATAATAAAAGTGATTGCGCTATCTATTACTTTGATGCATTTCAGTTATTTGTTTCGGGAATAAAACATACTGGTTGGTAAAAATTGCATTTATAATTGAAATAATTTCTTGAAAATTGAGGAAGTGTGGAAATTTGGTTATAAGTTTATGCAAAAATTGAATAAAAGAAGGAAAATAAAAAATATCTTCCACTAAATCATCTTTTGCCGCTCTTTGCTATTCCCATTTTGGGATTCGGCCCAGAATTCAGGGCAATTAATTATCCCCGAATGAGTTGTTGAACCCATTTCATTTTTCCAACTTTCTGTTTGTTTCTCTTCTTCGTTTCACTTTTTAATCTAGCAAATGTTTGCTTTCATGAGCAAAAACTAACTTCATTTTATATCATTCCTAGGCTTCATCTACTTTTTTTTTTTTTCCGATTACAAAATCAATTTGATTTAAATTGTTTTAGCTTAATTTTATATTTCCCCTTTTTGCTTATACAACTTTAGCATTCATGTTTCAATTAAGCTAACTTTAAGTAACTCTTACTTTTTTCTTTTCTTATTAGATCCTACTATGACTGTTAATAACAATAATTGTGTTAATTATTGGCTGTCATGAATAATTATTCCATTCATTTTTGCATTCTACCTCTTTACTTCTCTTACAAAGAAGATAAATTAATGAAAATAAGCCATGATCTTCGCACCGAAAAAAAAAAAAAAAGGAAAAGAAGAAGAAAACTGCAGAAAAATATTTCGCTTCAACTACTACGGATGCAGTAACTTTTGACAGAACGAATACGGTAGCAGATACTGTATCGACTATTTGGCAAGCTTTAGTGCGAATGGATACCATTACCAATAAGTAATTGCAGCAGTTAGATTATGCTCCATTTTTCCTGAAAATATCGAGAAGTAAAGGTAACAAGTCCGGAAAAAAGCAAATGTCGTGAACAGCGGAAGATAAGTAGGTAGGCCTAATTTATCTTACCATCTCGACAAAATTCAGAGATAAACTGTTGTTTGCAAACGAATACACCAATTAATTAAAGCACATTTTATCGCTGATAAGTTCTAGTGAAAGTTTAGTTCTGTATTTTGAGAAATTTCCGATCTGAGCATGCTGATTAACACATTACCATTTCATTAGTTAAGACAAAACATAACTGTCAATATTAATTACATTTTAATTATTATTACTTCATGCGAAAAAAGAAGTCTGTCAATAAAGTGGGCAATTTTATCATATTTGCATCTGCAAAAATCATAAATTCCTATCTCCTTCTCTTTCATCTTTCCACCTCAGAAAGTTACATCAGAACTGATTAATTAATCAATTAATTAAACATACAGATGTACAGAATGATGTACAGAAGTACATATGCAGGCATACGTATACAGAAGCTACATGTACGCAAACACACTTATGCAGGTAAAATTAATCTTCATTAGTTTTCATCGAATATCGTTCCAATCCTTCTCAATCTTTTTCTTTTTGATTACAGTTAAATTGATATCGGTACATATAAATTTAATTCATTTATTTTCTTTCTGTCCTTTTTTTTTTTGAAGGTAGGAGTGAGGAGGAACGAGGGAAGAAAAGTCTTTCCTAACAGTTATGATGTTGTAACGAAGTTATTTAGAGATGAGGCCATTTCAAAAAATTTACTCTCGAATTGATTGCTGATAATTGATAATTTTAGCAAAGAGAATTATTAAATTTGGTCAAATTTTCATCAAGCATTTTAACAATAACCTGTGAGTAAGCTTAACTAATTAAACTTGCTGAGCATGAAATTTTAGTTTCCGTTATCTTTTCTTGGCTTCTATTTTACACTTAAGAAGGATCAATTATGAAATGCTAAAAATTACGATTGACATTTGCGCCTAGCACATTAATGCTTTGTATTTTCCTCTTCATCAAATAATTTTTCGTCGTCGGTATTTTTCCTCGTCTATAAAAAAATTTTAAAAATATTCCTTTATTGATTTTGAATATTTTCAAACCCAAAAATAATAATGTATTTAGTATATAATCTTTGATTCGCTACCTATATTATATATATTTTTTTCTTCCCAATTAATTTTGGTTTAACAATAACTAAACAATTAAATAATGAAAAAAATTTAGACTAAAATCAAGTAAGCAAATAGCATTAATAATTAGTAATAATTTGCAAAAATCCACTATTAAAAAAATTTACTGTCACAGAATTGAAAGTGATAAACTTAATGAGAGCTATTTAATTGAAATTGTTAAGTTCTTTCTTTTTTTTTTTAAATGCAAACTACTAGCAACCAAACATAACTCATTTGGAATGAAATTGTCTGTTTGCAATGAGCCACAAAGTACATGACATTTTTAAGCATCTTTCGACTCCTTTTTTATAAATAAATTTTCAGATTTTACACTTCCGTGTACTTTAAAACACAGTTAAATAATTTCCGCAGCAATTATTTTGGCTAATATTTTTATTTGTTTGTTTTAATTATACTTCCCTTTTACATACCATAAATAGTCTTCTTGCTTTCCTGTCAAAATATTCGATAGCAATTAATTAAAGATTATTTGAAAAAAAAAAAAAAAAAAACGACACTCTTTAAGTTAATTTCTCGTCACTTTGTATTAATTGAATTTTCTATTACATATATAAATAATATTCTCGCTTCCCAAGAGTATAAATGAAAAATTATTATGCAGTGAATTGTAAAGTTTTCGAATTCTCATCTAAAATCTCTTTGCATGCTAAAAATAATTAGCTTCTTTATGATATTCATCTATAGTCATATGATTTATCATAATAATTTATCCAACGAAATTTTTCCATTAATTTTGCAATAAAACTTTTCCTCACTAAATTTGTTGAAAAAAATTGGAAATTTAAAAAAGAAAAGGAAAAAGAAAAAAGAGAAATAACAAGGAATAAGTTTTTACCGCATAAATCAGCCACAGTGATTCCCAGATGGATTCCACGTCAATCACGTCTTTCCACATTGTTGCATTTCAAACTTTTTGACATTACTGAACGATTAACTATTTGTCAATAAAAATGCAAAAAAAAAAAAAAAAAAGCAAAGCAAAATAAAGAAAAATGAAATGATCGAAAAACTTACCGATAACAAAAAAAAGAAAATCTAAATTTTACAAAAGAAAACATGCTCATTTCTTTTGTAAATTAGCAAATATTTTTTAAAAGATATATCACATTTTGTTTTCTTTTGAATCTTTTTTATTTTTGTTTTTGTTTCCAAGTTAGTAAATATTTGTGTTTGTATAAGCGAAGAATTATACGGACTACAAATTTTGGAATGACATAAAATTTAATAATTTAGAAGATAGTTTCTTGTCTGAAATTTGATATCGATGTTTGGAAGAGTGTAACGATAAAAACAACAAATATAACAGCTTATTTATAACTGCTCATTTTCTTCAACAACTATGTTCATAATTATCTAATTGTTTTAACCATCCATCATTTGGGCTATTTTTAATCATCATTTTATTTTTGATAATTTACACTATCAATCATGTGCAATTTGCAAAATCAGGAAAAATTTTAGAAATGATTTCAATAATTTTTTTTCTCTGCATTAAATTTTTATTGATTTTTTTAATAAAATAAAATTTAATAATTTAGGAGGTAGTTTTTGTCATCATCAGTGATCAGCGCAAAATGAACGATAATACTAACCAGATTGCTAATTGCATTTTAATTAAGAATGTCAATGGCTTCTAGCTTTTTGTCGAAAGTCTAAAGAGGTAATGTTACTGATGTATAGGTTGATGTGCCGGAAGATTTCCTGTCGTAATGAAAAATTGAACCAATAGATAGAACCAGTAATTATGTCATTAACAATTTCTAAATGATGATAACTGTCATTTTTTTACTCAAAAACAAATTTTAAACTGAAAATTTCTTTTCGAATCAGAAATATGAATGCTAAAATGTGCTATAATTACTGGATATTAATAATTGAATTAATTATGTTTCAAAAATTATGAAACATTAACGATTTTCAATTTCTTATTTAAAAAAAGCAAGAAAAAAAAAATAGATAAATTAATAACAAAATGCTTTATGATGGTGTTAGAGTATTTTAGTTCCTATTAGTTCCAAACATGTTTTATTATTAATAAAGTTGTTTACAACGTGGAAAGATAATTAGTTACTGTTATATTATCTTTAGATACAATCTTTTTAGGTTCATTTATTGTTTAATGCGTTTTTTTTCTTATATTAAATTTCTGCATTTGCGCAGTTTATTTTAGACTAAAAAAGCAAATTTTGGTCAAAAAATAAAAACAAATTCACAAAAAGTTGTTTTTTAGTTAAATTTAAAATGATTCATTCCACAGTGATAATTTCACAATGTCACTTTAGCTAAAAATTATTTGCAAAATTGAAATGCAGATTAAGTGAAGAATACGAGTGGCATGAAATGTTTAGCAATTCGAAGTTGATCAAACTGATCAATCGACAGTAATACCGGAATTGACCTCATATGCAGTATAAATTAATGGAAAATTCAAAATCGATCAGTTTACCTTCGTTCAGCAATTGAACTGAATAAACAAGATGGGGAAAAAAAGTTCATTACAGAAATATTCATTAACTAATTGATAACTGTTAAATTTATCACTGTTCAACATTGTGTTATTATTCTAAGTTCAGATTCTCGATATGAGGCATCTCGAGAATTCGCTTCTATATGACGATGTATGAGAAATATTTTGAGACTTGAACAATTAAAAAGTACAATGAAAGTTCAGAAAATTGAATTTAACACAAAAATTTGATAGTTTACAGCTACGATAGCTTTATGAATCCTGACAAAACTATTAATCATATCTCAAGAATGCACACTCAGCAAAAAGATAACACTTGCTGGAAAATGTCATGTCTTCAATCAATACTGATCAGCAAAAAAGTGCATTTCTCGATTAGAATACTTAACATTGTTATCATTAATCACTTGATCATTCAACGTGACCCTTTTTTTTTTTTGTTGAGAAAAATTCGTTGCAAAAGCTCGTTGAAAAAGAAGGACAGAACCGTACGAATGGAAGAAAAAATTACTTATTTCTTTCTTATTTGGACAAATGTTTATTCTATTGTTTCATTTCATATTTTCAATGACAAAGAGCAAAATTGGAATTTTAATTTAAGGTTGTAAAATAAATTAGGATCTAACTTCAAATATTAAAGGAATTTTGAAATTTAATGAGAAATTTGTTGCTTACTTTTCAACTGACTATAAATTAGTCATGAGCTGCGATTTTTTATTCTTATTTTTATTTTTTGTTTTAATTCTAATTGTGAAATGTAAATCAGATGTAGAATCTCCGATTATATTAATTAAAAAGGCAAAAATTTTTAATTGCAACAAGTTTCATTTCGAATTTGAAATGTTCCGACAGTGCTTTGAAGATGTCTTCGAGCTGCACTCACAAAATAAATTGATCAAAATTTCGAGAGAATTTTGAACAGATTTTCATAGATGTTTGTTCCATTCCAAAAAAAAAAAAAATTACTCTTTTTTTTTTCTTTTTGTTGAAAATGATTTTGATCCATTTCAAAAACCATTTATCTAACCAAATAATCTTACAGTTTTTTTTTTTTAAATAATAAATTTTAAGAAACGACAACAAGCTCAGCTAGCTACCACTGTAACATTTCTCTTTGAATTAACTTGTCTTTCACTCAGTCATTTGCAGTTTCCAAAGGTAGTAATCCTAGAAAAGCTATATTTTTCTACTAGACATATATTCTTCTTGCAGGCTGTAAATTTGTTTACGTGCAACTTTATCAGTATCGAAATTACTTTTGATCAAGTTGCTTATAAAGTCAAAAATTTAAATATATATAACATATAGTATTAATGTATTCTATGGCAACTTTGTGAGCTTTTCTCAGCGAGCGTAATCTAAAAATACTCTATGGACTACTAATTTTTCATTTTTTTTTTTCCTTCTAATGTTTAGGAATTGAAAAATAATTTACTTTATTTGGAAACGATTAAAATGTAATTGAGCTAGCAGTACTTACTGTTCATTGAGGCTTTCATGGATTTTTTTTTTCCAAGCTAACTAATTAGAAATGAAATTCTTTGCTTGAATATATTTTAACGCATTTCAGATTTTGCTCATTTCAGGATAGTTTGAATAGATTTTTTCACTTTTCGGTTTCAATGATTTTTTTTTTATCCCATATGATTGTATTATCATTTCATCACAATTAATTGCAATGAAAACAAGATATATTCATTGAACAATTATTATCAGTTGCAATCATTACAAAAGTTACGTAACCATTTTATCAAAAAGATTTCATTCTTTTCTCATTTTTTCAACCACTTCTTAATTAATAACTATCCAGTTTTCAACATCAAAGATTGCAGTTGCTCTGTGAAAAGTGAAAAAAAAAAAATTGCCATTGAGAAATTTTTTTTAAAGAAATGAAAAAGAGTGTCATTTTTCTGAGGGAAAAGAAGAAGTGAAATGGGATAATTTGATACGGTGCGAATTTTCCCTCCTGATGCAGTACGGATTCAACTCTACTACTGATCCTTAATCTGGATAAATTGGATAAATTCACTCTTTTTTTTCTAGCCTTTCACACAACAGATGTGCAACTTTTTCTTTCACCTTAGTACTGTAGAGATTCAAATTCATCGATACAATATAACGTTGATTTTTGCTACCGTAATTATTTATTACGGTACATGCTGCAACTACAGTATGCAATAAAACGTTAATAATTGATTGCATGCTGAAATTTTTCGGCGAAATTTTCTTTGGTTATCTATTATTTATAAATGAATCTTTGCTATTGTTAAAAGAAAAAAAGAAAAACTAATCTATAGCTCTTTTCGATGACTCGTGTGTTTATCCAGTGAAATCAGTGATTTAATTCTCAGTGATAAGTGAGAGTTTTATGATGGAAACTTTTAAATTTTAATTTATACAACTGACAGAATTACCATATAAAGATTACATAAAAGATAAAATAACATTAAATTATAATCTTTAAATTTGGACCAGTTTTTTTTTTTTTAAAGATTTTTAGATTAATTCTATCTAAATTAAAATACACAGTTATTAATAAGATCTATGCTAATTATCTTTAGGTACCGTCTGAATAGATAATAGAAACTTTGCAAGTTACAGACATTACAGCTTTAAAGCAAAAACGCTAAATAATTCAAGAAATTATTTTATTATAATAATATCACACTATCAAAAAATCACGAATTATAATTTAGCAAAAATGTGGCAAATTTTGGAAAGTGAATAATACGGAAAAAATTAGTAAAATATTTGCATTTTTAATACAATTATTATCAGCTTTTTATTTTTCCGCTATTTTTCGTAAAAAAAAAAAAAAGGAAAAAGGAAAAAGTTCATGCTTCTAAAAAGATTAATTTTGAGAGAGGCTATCTAGATACTAGCCCAATTAGGAATTGAAGCAATAAATCTTGCTGCTTAATAGATCCACTCGTCACTATTATTAATGGAGTTTTGAGTGAATTAGACGAATTAAAATGAAATGATCAGTATAGAAATACAAAAGCAATAAATTAAGAAAATGCTTTCCTTTTTTCTTTTTTCTTTTTTTTCAATCATTTCAGTCCAGTAATAAATGAAAACTTCTTCCTAAATTGGAATATTTTTAAAAATTTTTCACCATGTGGTAGATTTCTTTCCGTTTCATGCAGTGTATTTTTCATTTAGTTATAGATTACATTTTAACATTTAAATGTCACGTCTAATCCTTTCTTTTACAAATGACTTAAGTTTCATTTACTTTGCAAACATAACGGTTTGATGAAATTGTTGATTATTTAAACGTGAAAAAAAGTATAACTAAAACTGAAAAAAATAATTCTAAAATTGTGTCTGAAATTGAGAAATAATTATCAATCTAAGCTTGTTAATTAATTCTTCTCCTCAGATAAACTCAATTGCCTCAGTACAAACTGGATTTTCAGCAGACAGTTTAGTAGCAATGTTTGCAAACTTATAATTAATATCCACTAGTCCTTTCCTCAATACTAATTAAGTTCTATTAATTTTTGTTCAATTACAGCTGACTAACACAAAATAACACAATCTAAAAAATTCAAGAAAAAATTTTTTCGTTAAACTATTTCAGTGTTTAAATTTGTTGTATGCTTGTTTTTCCTGTCTTTTTATTAAACAGATTTAAAATTTTTGAGGAATTTCCAATTGAAGTTAGTAATTAAATTTTTTTAACTTTTAGAAAGATGATTTTAATTAAGTTAAAACATTAACGTGGGATAACTGATAAACTTTTTTTATCCTTGAAAATTGCCCAGGAATGAATATGCCTAGTCTGTGATATTGGAGCAGCGTTTCTGAGTTTATTCTAAGTATAATATTTTCTTGGAAAAAAAAAAGTTTTATTTAGGCGTGTCTGAATGCTCAATCAATGAATCATTTAGTAAAGCAAATTAGACTGAGTGAATAATTAAAAATTAATCGGAAATCATACTTGCCTGCTCATTTATTTGAATTTACTTAATTGCATCGTTTATGGCACGAAAATGTGAACCTTTAATTGAATTTTTGATGGAACTTGAAACTGCAATAGTCCAGTTTTATATTACCAAGTTATCATCATTTAGCATGTTTAGCTTTATGTCAACTTGACCTTGGAATTGACCTTGTAGTTAATAGGTGATCAATCAGTATTAAAGGACGATTTGACTAAATGGATAAAATTTGGTGCAATCATTATTATTGGAATTAATAGTCTTCCAATTAGTTATCAATAACAGGTAAGCAGCTTTTAGGATATTTAAATTGTGCCAAGGCATTGCTCCTAATTTATTCAAACAAACACTTTGGACTGAATAACTGTTAAATAGATTAATTTGAATTGCACATTTTTCTAGAAAACTCATTAATTTAATTTTTGTTTGCTAGCAAACTTGATAGTTTTGATAATGTTCCTTTTGCTATCGAACAATAATTGGCAAAAAAAATTAAGGAGAATGATAATTATAAAAGCGATAATTTCAATAGGATAAACTGTTTGCTATAAGAGCAAATCTTAATTAAAATTAGCATTTTTGTACAGAAAATTTCGAGACTAATGGTCAAATTAATTGGAATTTATCAAATATATCGTCACACTCTCAGAAATTTCTTTTCTTTTTTTTAGCTTATTTATGACTTCCAAACAAAAATTTACAAAGAATTCTAACTGACAAGTTCATTTGTAAATGCTGAAAAGTGTTCTTCTGGACTGATAGATTCTACTTGGAAACTTTGATCAAAAAAAAAAGGAAAAAAAAAAAAAAACCACAAATCTAGATCCGTGGGTCGTTGCAATTATTTTTAGATAAAATCATTGGTTTCTCCCGGTGGCTTCGCTTCTTCTAATTTTATTGTTGAACAATTTTTTTATTAGTAACCATTGCTAAACGAAAAAAGCTTTTAGTCAGATTCAGATTTTTCGACTTGATAATTTTTTTTTTTGACCTAATTATTTGCTAATGTAAATTTCTCCTAGAATTATTTATTATCCGTTCTCAATGAAAATAAATTAATTTATCTATTTTAAAATGGTTGCTAATTTCCAGTAATGCTATGGGAGGCATTTTTCTAAAGCTCAGTGTTTTTTGCTTTCAATTTAATTTCTTTCAGTAATTACATTTTGTAAGCCTTTTTCACTGAATTTGATGATGATTTGAAGATCATTTGTTTTGTTTTTTTCCTTTCCTTTTCTTTTTAATTTCTTATAAAAAGTTTTATTGGCTCTTTTAGGAGAAAGCATCGAAAGAGATGTGCTTTAATTATGGAGTGTAGTTAAAGAGATAATTTCTTCATTAATCACTGATAACAGTATTATTTAACAATTTTACTACGGTGTTACTTTCCCTAAGAAATAGTACTTCTGAAAGATGGATATTTATTGAAATTAGTTCAGTGCTGAAAATTAGTAGAACTTGCCACCTGTCTGCATGAAATTTAGGGAAAAAAAATCTTCAGATTCACTTGTTAATGTACTCTCTTATCATCATGATATCATATCATAACTCATCAACCATATGCTTCATAGTTTTGATGTACGATAGTCAAAGCTTAAAAAAGCTAGCCTTTGAATTAATGCAAAAGCTTTTAAAGAGGATAAGCTAACAGTTTTTCTAAAATAATTCAAAATAAGTCATAAAAGTAAAGAGATAAAAGAAAAGCTTTTACCGTTTCCTTCAGTCTTTCATTAAAAAAAAAACTTTTGCAGTGTATATTATTGAAGCAATAACATAAACTATTTTTAATGTTTGCACAATTTTCTTTTGTTTTCAAAATGGCAACTGAGAAAAATTTCAAATACGCAGAAATGAGGAAAGAGCAGAAGTGAATAATGGATGGTTATAATAAATTAGATAAAAATAATTAAACAACTATGACTTACTGTTTTTTTTTTTTTTTCTTAGGGAAGAAAAACTTGCAACATTTCCCTTTATATTACTTGCATTTTGCATTTTTTTTTTTTTTTTTTTTTTTTACTAGTCTTTCATTTCTGCAAGTACCAAATTTATTTTATACATTGAGTTTATTTACTACGGCCATTAAAGTTTTGATAAATGTATAGTTTATGTGAAAAACTATAACTGTAAACATGAATATAAATATAAAATGAAAGCAATGTAATTTCCGCAAATGATGATAATGAATATCGAAAAACTGAGAACAATTAATTAGGACGAAATCAATTAATCAAAGCATTAATTAAATCAACAAATGACAGTGCTGTTACGTAAAATAGCGCTTTATACAAAAATTGCTGCACGATTCAATTTTCAATATTTATAATTTCCTAAAATTGAATGGAAAATTTTGAAATAGAAATTATCTGAGAAGCAATAATCATTCAAATTATTATCTTTTATAATATTCCGACACTTTTGCTGCTTGATATTTTGAACAGTGAAAAGAATCACTATCATAGAAAATATGTACAGTTGTCATTACTTTGTTCAATTCCCATTTCTCCTTAGCTCATAGATATTTCTGTAGATAGCATAGTCTGAAAAAAAAAAAAAAAAAAATTTTAAGATCGTTTATCATCAAAATGTTCCGATACTTTTTTCCGGCACCGTTTTCAGGACTAAAAATAAAATTAATCGCTATCATGGGAACTAGTCGTGTTACGTTATCAAACTTATCATTTGAAGATGGGATAATAAAAGTAAAAGATGAAAATTTTTCAAATATTTCATCATACTAATAAAAGCTATTGCGGTTTAAGTCTAGCTTCTCATCAAAAATTGTGACATTTTCGTGAATTTCCAATTTCATCCCACATTAACTACGCATAATGTTAAAATTAACCTCTCAAAAATATCTAAGTTAGCCTCAAAAAAAAAAAAAGTTATAATGTTAGATTAATCTTAAACAGTTTTCAGTGAAAATTATCAGCAAAAAGTATCAATTTAATGAAAGCACCAATTTAATGGGAAGTAACAATTTAATGAAAGCATCAATTTAATGAAAATATTGACTTAATGATTATTAGTGTAATTATTAGTCTTTTCATTCTATCTCCCCTTTTTCTTCTCTCTCTCTCTCTCTCTCTCTCTCTCTCTCTTCTCTTTCTTCCCCTCTTTTTTTTTTTTTTTTGTTTCATTTAAAGATGAAATGAAATACATTCCATTAAAACATATCCTATAACAATGTAAAAGTTTTTTCTTTTATTTCTAACTTTTTGCCTATAGATTAACTTCCTCTAACCATTATAAGCTTTCTCTCTCCCTCTCTCTTTTCATTTTTTCTTTTTCCCTCATTTCATTTCATACCAAATTTACGTTCATTACATTGAAATCCAGTCGACCGTTATATTTTTCTTTCCTTTTCTTCCTTCTTCTCCTTTCCCTCTCTCTCTCTCTTTCAAAGAAAAAAAGATTTTTTTTTTCAAATGAATTTTATTAATTGCTTCATTTTTTTTTCTGCCTTCTATTCTTTAGTTATAACCAGAAGATATCATCATTTCAAAGAGATATTTTCAATTGTCTTTATATAGAAACTATCTCTTTTCCTAAATGCTAACATTTTGGTTGGTCATTTAAAAAATTTTCCATTTTATGAGTGATATTTCAATTTTAATAAAATTTAAAACTATCATGATAAATCGCAGTTTTTACGTCAATAGTTGAAGCACGCATATGTTTGCATTTATTCATCTCACTCTTTAATAATTAACTGCACTCATATACGATAATTTTACTTAATTTTTTTTTCATTAATTTTTTATTCCATTTACAAATATTTGATCAGTTATTCTTATTGTTGCGTTTACAAAATTTGTTAGGTAGATTGTAATATCAGCTGATTCGATTTACCTGATTTACCTGATCATTACTTGATCCGGAACAATTAGGATATTAAGGAGCCAATTCTAGTATTCTTCCCCCTAAAATAGTATTGTAACCAATTGCTATACCGTATTCATTATCCGCTTCTGAGAGTAATAACTTTTACCGGAGTATATAACAGTACCATAGTAAAGACATAGATGATACTGTATTTATGATAAAACTGATAACTGTACAATAGTACTCAAATAATGGATATTACTTGATTAATTTAAGACTGATCTTGACCGAATTTAATTCTATTCTAGCTTAGCCTAATTAATGTTTAAAATATCTCTCCTCATCTAACTTATTCTAAATCCTAGTTCCTTCTTTACTCTCACAATAACATATTAAAGTCAAACAACAGTGATAAATTTAAGCAAACGGCAAAATGTTCTATCATTCTCAAATCAACTGTTAAAAGTTAACGAACAAATTAGGATATGCATACACGTAGAAATGTACATAAGCCTCTAAATTATCCACGCATTATCACTTAAATAATTTTTTTTTTTTTTTAAATAAGACGATAAATTTGATTACTTTCATGCGTCGAATTTGACAACATTTGTGATAAGTTAATTAATTAATCAACTGGGTAATTAAAGTAAAGTAAGCAATGATATGGAGGGGGGAAGGGGTGGAAAAAAAAAATAGGAAGTGCACAACATTCGTTTAAATTCATATTCACTCTGTTGAAGCACAACTGTTCTAAGCCTTTGGAGAAATGAAAAGAAAAAAAAAAAAAGAAAACGAAATAAAAAAAAATCAATTTATTTAAATTTCTGCACTTAACAATTCAAAAAATTTGTTTTCATGTTATTTGATCAAGTTTCAATTTTATTTTTCTCTTCTCATCTTACATCCACTTCCTTTGTTCTCTGTTCTTCTTTTTTTTTTTTTTTAATTCAGTTTTTTTTTTTTTACCAATCTGTTTTTATCGAAAAAAAAAAAGTCAACGTGAAGGTATCAACACCATCAGATATGTAAAAGGCAATACTGTGGCAATTTCTGTTCCACAACAAATTCTGAATGAATAATGTTATTGAGAAGTAAGGCCGAGCTGGCACTGGCCTAAGTGCCCGTCCCCGAAATTTCAGGAAAATACCGCTGAATAGACATTCGGAACAGGAAAGACTAGAACCCGGAAGTAAGTGGTAGGCTACAGAATTAGAATGAAACATTTAGCTACTTCTATTTGTTGCAGACCATTCGAAAGATCATTTTGATGATATTAGTTATTTAGCTAATTAACAAATGTCATTGTTAATTGAACTGATATGGTCGAAATTTCAGCATAAAAAGGAATGAAACAAAATGGATAACAAAAAAATTTGGCAAAAATTTTTAACTAATTTTCAATAATATTTGAAAAAATAAGAAACTAAAAGAAAAAGAAAAAAAAAACTAGAAACAAGGCAAAGCAAAGGCTAATTCATACGAAAGTAGTTAAGTACTTAAAACAAATTTTATTGAATAGCATATTTGGANAGAAAAAGAAAAAAAAACTAGAAACAAGGCAAAGCAAAGGCTAATTCATACGAAAGTAGTTAAGTACTTAAAACAAATTTTATTGAATAGCATATTTGGAGATATTTGCTGATAAATGGGAAGATAATGAAATGGGCTGAGACGAAGGTAACTTGAGCTATGATCCACGTCATATCGGTAAGTTTTTCAAATTTTCCAAAAATCTGAATTGAAAAAATATTCTGCAATTATCTGCTGCATGGTGAAGCTTCAACAATCAAGAAGTTGAGCTTATAAGAATTTTTGGAATTTCTTCATCAAAATTTCAGAAGTTATTTGTCCAAAAATTTTGCAGTGAATATTTATGCTTGATAAAATGCTGTTTTAGAAAGAAGAGATGACTGATGAAGGGATTAAGATGATAAAAGTTTGAAGTGCTTAAAATGATAAACGTTAAATGGTTACGATAATTTTTTCGTCAGAAACCTGACACTGATAAGATTAAATTAAAAAAAAAAAAACAGTTAATTTTGCATCTGTTCTCTTTCTTTTTTCTTTTTGTCCTATTCCATTCACTGTGATTTTTTGAAATTTCTGAAAGAAAAAAATTTTAGAACATTTTGTTCTATTTTGATTTGGATTAGATTAACGGGTCATCTTGCATATCTCAAATTTGCACTGCTAGCGCTTCATCTCCGGTCAGTGTGACATATATTTCTGGCTTACCGCGGATATGCGGGGTTTTAGAAAAATTATTCTGCTAATTAAAATAATTTCGCCCTGTTTCTAAAATTGACGAAAAACTACGCATTTTTGTTGTCATTAAAATTGTTAATTTCTTTTGATATAGCTTTTCCGCAATTAATTTGGAAAAAAAAAAAAGAAATTAGTATTATAAGGAGCAATTAGCTTAGCTATGGCATTGTTTGGATAAATAACATTTATTAGACATATAATTTTATGATAATTTTCAGTGATACTAACTGATAATTCAATCAGTTGCAATTATAAGAATGTTTAATAGTAGCGGAAGAATATTACAATTCAAATAAAGCAAATGAAATAGTAAAATTGGTCGATTCAAAATGTATCTGAAACTATCTAACATCAAATTTACCCATGGGAAAATATTTACAGAACTTTTCAATCTGCACAGATATGTCCCATCGAATTTCATTTTCTCTCTTCCTATTTATTTTTATTTCTTAAAACTTTAGCCGAAATAATTCTACCTCAGTCAAATTCCATTCTCTCTCTCCCTCTCTCTTGCTGTCTGAGATTCTGCCGAGGATTCAAAATATTTTCCAAGATTTGACAAATTTATCTGATAACTTAAATACAGGAATGCATTTGTTTCTCTTAAGCTACTAGAAAGATGAAAAGCTTCTTCTCTTCATGCTTTTTCCGCTTTTTTTTTTGCTAACAATGATTGACTAACTCTGGTAAAAAAAAAAAAAAAAAAAAAATTGCAGAAACGATTTTGAAATGTTCGAAAAAGCATAAGTCATAATATTTTAGGACAAATTTGCTAATTAAATTTCGAATTTCAATATTTTCCCAATAAAAGCACATTAATTATAAAAATAAAAGAAAAATATGCGCATATTGTCTATTTTCTTCATTTACGAAAATATTTTCATTCCATAAATTTGAAGAAATTTGCCGAAAACAAAATCTTTCCGAAAATTTTTTCTACTTGAATTAAAAAAAAAGAGATTTAAAAAAAAAAAACGAAATAAAATTTCTGCTAACCTCCAGCAAGGATATACCCTTTTGCTCTTTTTTAAATACGGTCAATAAAATATAAATCATCTTGTATTTTTTTTTTTTTTTGTTTTTAAATATTTAGTTGAAATTTAAAAAATTTTCAAACTGTTCAAAAATCATCAATCATCTTCTTCAGCTTTTTTTTTTCTTCTATTTCTAGAAAATCCACCCATGCATATATTACTTAGACTAGTCTTTTACGCAATACTATCCAAGCTTAATTGTAAAAAAAAAAGAAAAAAAGAGAAAAAAGTTTTTGTATTCTAAACATTTCAATGACATCTGTTACTTTTACTTCACTGAATGTAAGCATCACTGCTAATTTAACCATAAATTGCTTGTTAAATTTAATTGGAAACTTTTTTTTTCGTCATATTTAAAATGGTCAGAAATCATTAATTCTGATTTTTTATAAATATTTGCTAAATAGATCATACGTAATGTATTATGCTGATATAGCGCATAGCAAATATTATACGACGATCTTACCTGTCTCAAGTTATTAATTAACACACCCACACTTAAATGGTATCGAAAATTCAGGTAGTTCTTTCGAATACTGGCTTAGGCCAAAATTTATGACCTTCTTGAGATTTCAAACAAGTCTGAAAAGTTGTTTGGGATCGCAAGTAAAGCAAGAAAATATTTCATATACATACATACATATTTTTGAGTTAATTTATATATATATATATATAAATTTACTCAAAAAAAGAAGTCATAAAAACGACAATGAAATTTGAAATTTAATAGATTGTCAATTTAGTGGCTCATTTCTGTTTAAAACATTTGGCAATATTATATTTCAAGCAAGCATTGAAAAGATTGATATCTGTCAAATAAAATGTTTAAAAGTCGAAAATTTAAAAAAATTTTTTTTTCAAATATTTAAAAACTGAAAAAATTTCACAAATTGACAGAATAGGATTCTTACCGATTTACAAGATTTTCGCCCCTCAATTCCAAAAATTTTCTTGTTTTCAATAGCATATTTATATGCAAGGAAGCGAAGGCGAGAGACAGAAATATGGAAAACAAAAAGGAAAATTTGTATAAATTTTTAAAAAAATTGAAGAAAAAAAAAAGAGAGGAAGGAAGAGGAAACAGAATGGAAAAAATTGCATACAGTGATTATTATTTATTTGTTTGCTTTTAATTTTAGCAAAATTCGTTAAATTTCTGAGAATTTTTTTTTTTTTACAAAAAAAAAGTAGAAAAAAAATGTTATAAAAAATTTATTTTTGAAACTTTTTTGTTTAATTTTTTTTTAAAAATTTTTTTTCTTCAATTTCTATTTCCGCTCTTTGCTTCTCCAATGATCAAAAATTTCCTTCCGGCTTTTTTTGTAACATAGTGCTTCCATTTGTATATAAGCAAACAAATAAATAATAATCACTTAAATATATATATATATATTTTTTTTAAGGAATCAAATTTTCTTTTAAATATTTTTTATAAAGTATAAATATGTATGTACGCATAAATGCACATTCACGCAGGACACAGATATGTTTTCAAAAAAAAAAAAAAACAATTATGTCAACTGTTTGGATTTATTCATCCGCTTTTTTTCCGCTCACTATTTTTGCTTCTTATCAACTTGAGAATCAATTTCAGTCTAATTAGTTGAATTTCAATTAAACAGATGAAAGTTTGTATTAAAATGGGTGTATTAAAGCAGCGGATGGTATAGCCTAAAGGGATTTGGTTAACATTGCTTTGAAATTGTTCTCAGATTAAAATATTTTACGAAGCGGCTGATAGATAAAAAAGAAAAAGACGAAAAAATAAATGACTGAAATTTAATTTAAATTATTTATTATTGTAAAAAAAAAAAAAAAAAAAAAAAAACGAATTTTCCACTGCTCAAAATTTTGCATCATCAATTTCAAATATGAAATTCTAAAAATCTACTCAAAATATTTGATAAAAATCTATTTTAGAATATTTAAGCAAAATTTTTGCTCTAAAAGTACTAAAATCACTAAGTTGCAAGTTGACTTAATTTTAACGAAGTCAATTTTATCCGTAAATTCTATTCACTTCTTAAAACCCAAAAAAAGAAAAATAACATGTTCAAATCTTCCTAATCATAATCTTATAATAATAATAATAATAATAATCATAATAATAATAATAATAATGATAATAATAATATAATGATAATAATAATAATAATGATAATAATAATAATAATGTGATCGCAAGGACAATCCTACTGGGAATTATTATTTTGGAAAAGAAAACAACTCAAACAAATCGTTCATCCTTGGCTTCATCCCATCCAAAGCAGTGAGTTTTCAAAATTTAACGCCAACGAAATTTTCAATTGGCTAGCTAATTGCACTATTTTATTTTTCTATTTTATAATAATATTAGTATTTAGTAATAACAATAAATAACAAGGAAATAATCTTTACTTCTTATTTCAGCACAGTTATCCACTTAAACATCTGCTTTCATTAATTTCCAAATTGCAAAATGCCCACCCGTCCATGGAATTTCTTAGTTTTAACTAAATAAATTTCCATTGAAAGTGAATAAAATGAATGAATTTTTCATTGTAAACGATGTAAAATGTCGATGCAGTCTTATTCTAACATCATTTCTTATTGTAACTGTTTGTTTAATTCTAAATTTTTGGTCAGAGATCTATTGCTTTTAATATTTTCAATATTCGTTTATTAACATGCAAGACGAAAAAAAAAAAAATAAGACAATTGAAAAAGTTTTTTTTTTTATTAAATATATTAAACTGGAATTTAAAAAAAGTTCATTTGTCCAAAAAACTTTTTTCATTTTTGTTATGTCTAATCTTTCTGTTGCTACGCAAAAGTTTTAAAGAATTATCCAAAAAAAAAAAAAAGTGTAATTTCCCTTTTTCCGTGCATGTAATATTTTCAAATAAAGCGAGAAAAAAGGAATTATAACAAAAACGCTTATAAATTAGTCAAATATTTGTTAAATGTAGTTTAGTTTAAATCGGTTCTCAAAAAAATGCCTTCTTTCAAAAATTCCCCTTTTTTTTTTTTCACAGCAATAATTAAACCATTATAGGCATTTTTGTCCCATAGGCTGCTTCCGCTTTCACTCTGGCAAGTAATATTAACGTGAATTTAAGTTAGCTTAGTTTTTTGAAAATTCAAATTGTTTAAGAAATTGAAAAATTTAGGAATTTACCTCTGCAAAAAAAAAAAAAAAAATTTTATTCCCAAAGATTTATTTTCCAGAAACTACTGGAAAAACTGAACGATAGGATATCGTATGAAGATAATTTTTTACGTCATCATTCAGTACACATGAAGGAAAATATGCTGGCTCTTTTTGCACTCGAAATTCACTTATTCAAGCAAAACGCATCGAATCTTTTTCTCGAACACATTTCAAATTTACATTCAGTGCCTATCTAAACTGAAAAATTATATGCATAAGGATTTTAGTTGCAAGAACAAAAAATATTTTGACAAGAATCAAATAAATTTTTAATTCATCATGTAAAATTTAGCCTTCTAATAAATATTTTGATGAGATATTTAAGTCGCACTTTTTTCTTTTTTTTTTTTTTTTTTTTAAATTCTCAGTGGCAGTCATTGCACTTTCTGTTCTAGCAAAGTTACTGTTTAAAAGTAACCATCTTCCGCCTAATTTTACCGCTCTAACAAGTTATACTGTAGAGCGTTACTGTACAATAATAGTATTTGCCTTTCCGCGTTTTTACGATTAAATAAATTACTTTTTTCAAAAAAAAAAAAAATTATTCACTTATTCTTACTGTTAACATTCAACGATTAGTTGAAATTAATGTGCTCGAAAGAAGTGCATCAAAACTAAACAATTGCGAGAAAAATGAAGAAAGAAAATGTTTGTTTACTGCGAAGAAAGTCTGAAATAAAAAGGGAAGAAGTATTTTATCCAAAATATGTTGCACTTTAATATTTTCTCTCTTTTACCAATTTTTTATCTATCTTTGAGTTACAATCTAATATTTTCCAATTTCTTTTAATTTCTGTCTCGCAAATATCATCCTCAAATATTATTACTCCTTTCACTCCGGTTTCATTCATTCAATCCTTTACTAATTTACAAATGATCTATTAATTTAATTTAATTTCCACTACTGAATATGGGATTTTTTATTTTTCATCACCTATCTTATTTTACATCTCATTTCTTCTAAGCTTTTTTTTTTTTTTTTTTAGGAATTATTTTCAATTATAAATTCCATGCATTTACGAATGATAAGCTTCGAACTACAAGCAATCCAGTAAAAATTTTTTCTCCTATCCACAATCATTTTACACCTTTTTTCGGCTTCTAATTTTTTGTCCACAAGGAAGTAATTTTCAATAATTCAAATATATATTTCTTTGATGACTTGTTTTTTTTTTTGTATAAGTGAAAGAAGAAATAAAAGTAATTGTAAAGTATTTAGGTATCTTTATATGAATTCAGATCAAATCACGTTGAGCCGGATCTGATGTGAATCTAAGCTGGCTAGCATTAAAGCAAGCGAACAATACTTGATTTATTTGTTATCTTCTATTACTTGCTAACAACAAATTAGTTTTGGTGATTTCGCAGATTTTAGCACGCCCAAAATTGAATTTCGAAATTATAAATTTGGCAGGAGAAATCTAAGATTCAGTTAGGTTGACCCAATTTTTTTTTTTTTTTTTTATTTCCCTCGGGAAGCGAAGTGAATGAAGTAAGGGAGCTCAACATTTAATTAAATTGATCTTTTTGTTTTTGAAAGAAATGGAAAGAGAAAAAACAATGATAATTCATTTCGTATTAACTGAGGGGAATTAGGCTCTATAGTTTCCAGCTATAATGATATTGCTGAATCGCAATAATGATGTGATAACGATGATATTTTCATTTGTCAGTGTTTTCGTTTGTTTCTATTTGTTCTAAGGCAAATTATTACTATTTATATTTCCATGAGTTCCATGCCTTTCTTTTTTTCTGCTTTAATTTTAAAAATTATAATTTTTCAATCATATTTGAGCCTATAAATAAATTATAAAGAAAAATCTATTTTATAAGGATACAAAAGTTTCATTGTTTCCTTCTTCCTGCTAAAAATAGCTTTTCTTTAATTCTTATATTTCACTTTAATTTGAAGTATGGATGAATTTAATTTTCGCTTAGTGCAAAAAATCTGATCAAAAACTATGATTTGACCTTAAAAATAAGAAATATAATCTTTGCATTTAATAAAAAAAAAAAAAAAAGCAAATTGGTTAGCTAAATGAATATTTTTTAAAGTGAATTGGTTACAAATTAATGTGTCACATATTTTCATTATCATGAAAAATTATTATTTCATCAACTAAAATCTTTTCATTCAGTGCATTTTCATTTTAGCTCTATTTTTAGAGCAAATCGAGTGCTTTTTAGTTCGCGCAATCATTTTGTTGATAAAAAAAAGTTTCCGTTGTTTTAATCGCATTTTAATTCAAATAAATTACAAATTTGAGGAACATCATTTTTTTTTTTCGAAAAATTATTTATCGCAGTTAGAGATTATTTAGGCTAATAAGAGTTTAAGAATAATGCCTACTAACAAGTTCCTTTCTTGGATGAAGATTCAACCCTTTCTTTTCCTTATCGACCATTTATTATCCATAGCGATCATTTTAAAATTTAAAATTTCTCACTTCCTTTGATGTCAAGTAATAATGATAATGAGAATTACTAGGAACTCGAAATCGATGTGATGCATTCAAATGACTATTTTAGTCTATTTGTGGTTAGTAAAGGGAATAGAGAACGAAGAGAAATCCTCGAAATAGTTTAGTTTATTAATGAGCTAGCTGAAAAGTCTCAATTAATTAAATGATTTAGCAAAAATTCAATTCTTAAATGAATATCTCCGATGCTTCTCATTTCAAATTCTGAATGTATACGTACGTATTTTGCTTGTAAAATTTTTTTATATTAATATTTCGTGTTTTCATGTAAGCGTAGCACTTTAATGGTATTATTTTCTGAGATCCTTTCTAGCATGTTCGTGTAACTGAAGTTGGCGTGTATCGGTTCCGAATACGTAAGATTATTTACTGCACATTACAACTCATTTATACACATTCTTAACATAATATCAAAAATATGAAATTAATTTTTATCAGAAAACATATTGTTGAAAAAAACTTTGTTAAAGATGCTTTTGTTTACAACGAAATTTCGAAATTTCGAATGGTTTGCAGCAAATTAGGCTAAACTATTTTTAAATCAACCAAATTTAAAGAAACAAAAAAAGAATTAATAGCTTTGACACGTCATTAATTACTGATTTCATTTAAGATAAAAATTAATTACATATCAATGGCGAACAAATCTTTTCGGCGTTTGTTACAATCCATTTAATTTTAATCTAACAAAATAACAATCAATTTAAAGTTCATATTTTGCTAATTAGACTAATTACCGAGGAAAATGCTTCCTAAATATTTCTTTTCTTTTTGCAGGATGCAGGAAAACAGAAAAAAACTAGAACGATTGAAATAGAAAGAAAAGAATGGCAGTACTTGAAAATAACATTTCATTAACAATTTATAACAACGGTAGTGCAGCATATTGCTTGGATCGTATCTTTACGGATGATCAGGTGGATTACCGCTTATTTGGCAATTTACCTATTTCGATATTCGGCATTTTAATTAATTTAATTAATATAATTATATTTTCACATGCTGATATGCGTCGAAGTTTGGTAAATCTATTTCTGCTTGCAATTAGCATTACTGATTTATTATTACTGATTTTCAATTTTTTCTTCCTTCTATTTCCTGTAATTGCACTGTTTTCAAATTCCTTCACATTACAAAATATTTATCCTGTAGTACTCAGGTTTGTTTTTTTTTTTCTTTGTCTGAAATTTTAAAGTCCAATTAATCTTTGAAGGAAGATATCAGTAGGATTCGATATTATTGACAGATAAAGTGATTTAAAAAAAAAAGTGGTAAAAAGTGATAATATAAAGCGTAACTGTAATCATCGACTGATAAACACATCATATTTAAAATAAATAAAATGTGCTACTATTGGGAAATGATACTGCTTAAAATTTTCAAAAAGCCTTAATGAAATTTAATCTATTGTTTTTATTTTAAAAGATTTCAAAAAAATTTTGATAAATTTCGAAACTTATTTTGCTATGCTGAAAGGTTTTGAAAATTTCTGACAGAATTTAAAATTTATTTTACTACACTGAAAGAATTATTTTTATATGCGCGAATATGATTTTTCATTTTGAAAAATTAAAAATAACAAATCATTTAATTTCTAACTCTTTTCTTCTAACAATATTCTTGGTACTGAATTTGACATAAATACTTCATGATTTTTTAACTTAAATAATTTATCGCTTTCCTGAGAAATGCTCCTAAAATTTATATAGATTTATTATATATATATATAAGAATTTACAGTAAAATTATTATGTATATATAATAATTTTATATATATATGTATATATTTGCTTAAATCAGAAAGGTAAGATTGAAGTTTGTGAATGCTGTTTGCCTCACTTTTAAATTATCTTTGAATAAATAACTCAGAGCAAGTTAATCAAGGCTAAATTTTAATAACAATTTTTTTTATTGTAAAAATTTGCAACACAGTTTTTCCACATTAGCTCTCAGGACGGATGTCGTACCTTTTCAGATTGGAATTTCGCATCAGTAGGTTGTATTGAAGACTGAATGATTAATAAAACTTAATGAAATTTTGATGAATTTTCAGGAAAATCTTCTCTGAAGTACTTCCTCATTCTTTTTCTTTCTTTTTTTTTTTTTTTGGCTCTCTCAATCAAAGTCCATTCGAGAGAAATGTCTTAAAGAAGTATTGTCAAGAATGACATTTGCTGTATTCTTTGAAAGCATCTTTCATAGATCAGTTAACTCATTAAGATAATGAAACTTTTCTTAAACTACGTGTTAATGAAGAGAGAAACAATGAATTTTGTTAAATTTACCGAACCTACTTTTTGTGGCAGATGTGTTGATATTTCTGTTAAGAATGCAAATGATTTGAAATGACTTAATTGACTAAAAAAAAAAAAAAAAAAAAAAAAAGAAAAGAAAATAATAATTGAACATTTATGCTTACTTAGAAAGATAAAAACTCTAACAAGCTTCTAGTCAGAGAAAGGCGATTAAATCTGTGGCTAAAAATAATATAACATTTTATTTTATTCTTGATCTTTTAAAGATGGCTTTCATTGAATTATGAATATAAGATAAAATGAGAAAATATTGGAAATGAAATTTTTTTTTAAAAAATTTGACCAGGACTGGAATTAAATTTAAATTTAGCTAAATATTTATTTATGATTTAGTGGGGAGCAAGATTTGAAGCAATTTCTTTCCTTTTTCCTTGTTTGCATATTTTGCAACGAAATACTTGCAAAATTTATTATTTAAGTTCTATCCTAATTTATATCAATTAAATGATAAAGTCATAACAATAACAATGATAAGGACACCACGAATTTCAGGTTTAGCTATCCATTGGCTAGGATAGCACAAACGTGTGGCGTCTACCTGACGTTATTCGTCTCGGTACATCGTTATCTTGGTGTTTGTCATCCATTTCGAGCTAAACGATGGATCACGGGGTCTGATTCCAATTTCATCGCTACTTTTTTTTTTTTTTTTTTTTTTTTTACGGAAGCTCAAATTGAAAAAAGTATAATTAATATTATTAGACATATCATTCATTCATTTAATTGATTAAATATTTAAATTTTTTCTAAAATACTTTGCTCTACGCTTATTTTAAATTTTCGTTCTACTTAATCATTTTTCTTTTTGCTTTTTGTTGAAGAAAAAAAAATAAAAAATAAAAAGTTGGCGCTTCTTAATGAACATTTCTATAAGATGAAAATTTAAATTTACTATTAATTAAACATTTTCTATTTCAAAATTTTCATACACTAAATGTTTAATATCGACAGTTCGAAAAAAAACAATAACACATTCACACAATAATTAATCACTGAATATGCTACTGTTCATTAATATTTATTTTTAAATATGTATTTTAGTAAATGAAAATTACCTTTATCATTCACTTGATAATTTATCCTGAAGTGTTTATTTCTGTTTGGTGTTGAATTCAGTTTAGATGTGAACAATGCTAGTTGCAAATATTATTATTATTTTTTTTCATTTATATTTATATGACTAATTTTGTTAAGTGGTACAATGATGTGATATGATAGTAATGCTTGGAAAGAAAGGAGACAAGAAAAAGAGATATTGAAAACTAAATGAGTTAAAACAAACTGCTAACTTTAAATTTTATCATGATAGCAAAGACGAATGAAAAAAAAAATTGAAATATAGCATGGAAAAAATTTAAATCATATAAAAATGACATATAAAATCAGAAATTGGATGGACACATCACAGACAACAAGGGGAAAAAAAATTAATTATTTCTTTGAAATCATAGAGAATGTGAGGTTTTGGCATTTCACACATAGTCTTAAGGGTAATTGTACAGAAGAAGGAAACTTGAAAGGATTGAGAGAAATTAAATTAAAAATTAAAGGGTGATAATTTAGAGAAATCTAATATTTAATAGAATACTTGGGAAATAAAACTCACTAATACGATGAAATAAGTGAAATTTCTCCCTCTTATGTCCTCTTTCCCTTGTAGCATATCAATTATTTTTGATGCTAACATAATAATTATTGATAAGATACTCGATTCTGCAAACATCTAGCCATGATAATTTGATCACTCTAATCACTGGTAATTAGGGACTAAAATAATTGAGTTAATTGAGTTTCTAATCACGATAATTCAATTAAACGACCATACATTTCAATTCAAACTTTCAGGAAGCCTGTGAAATATGTGATTTTTGGTTCAGTTGTGTTTTCATTTGTCATCAATGCAACCACTTGGCTTGAGCTTACTGTCGTTCCATGTTATAGTATTCAGTTTCGTCGTTTGTCAAGGTAAGCAAATTCTTTGAAGATTGTTTCGGTCCAATTTTCATACTGTAAAATTCATTAAACTAGAAATGAATCGTCTGCTCGAAGCATTTCAGACTAAATGATCAAATTTTTTGGAGCAAAAAAAACCAAATGAGAGAGATTTTTTTTTTGACACTTAGGAATATGTGAACCGATTAGATACAAAATTCAATCATTAATTGTATAATTAACTATTCAGTTGCTAATCATATGGTAACTATTCAGCTGTTAATTACATGATAATTATTCATTTACAGTTAAGTAAATTGAATGATCATTTGCATGATCACCTTCTACAGAAACTAAAAATTAACAAATGAATTCAATTTCATAGGCATATTCAACTTACCGAACTGCAAATGAATTACACGTATGGAGTTGTTATGAAAGTGATCACGTACACGTTAGTGATGTTTGTCGTTCCGTTTCTCACGCTAATTATCGTCAATTCACGCATGATTCTCGCACTTAAACGCAGTTCAAATATGAGAGCATTACATACCAGTCGGAAGTCACTTCTGTCGAAGCGGAACAGCAGGTTGTCATTCTTCATTCCTCTTCCGGAATCTGATGCATCTTTACGAAGAATATTCACGAATTTGTTTGCGCATTTTGACCTTCATTTTCTAGCATAATTTTTGCAAATGCGCTTCTAACTCTGTCAAGTTCAAGTTAATGATGTATGTCATGTTTTTAAGCAAAATTACAATTTCATAATTAATGACAAAATTTTGAAATGTGCAAATTTTATGTACAGCAAGCTAATTTCAGTCAAAAAAATAATCAAAATGAGGTGGCACTAATACTAAACTCATCATCATATACGACAACTAATGTACAGTTTCCTTCAACAAATTTCACCAAGTAAGTGCGTCCATTGTTCAACTTTTTCACCGTTTCTTTTAATCTAAAAATGGATTTAGTTTTACTAAGTGAGTGAAAATAATTTCAAATATCAGTCGAAAAGAAAAAAAAAAAAAAAAAGAGAGAAAATTCACTAAATTTCTTCTATAATATGAATGGTACTTACAGTTTTCGTCCAATAGCAACAAGGATGGCTAAGCCAATGACAAACTTTCATTCATCAGCTCGCGACAGTTCTGTGACACTAATGCTTCTGGCTATTGTAGCTATGTTTCTTACCTGCAACGGTTCACTCATTTCATTTCTTTTTTTTTTTTTTCTCCTACTTAAAATGGAATTAGAAAAAAAAGAAGTGTATTTTAAAGTTTTCGAGCATATGACTAGCTATTTAATTATTCTATAAAATTAAAACTAGCATCGAATCTTTAGCTAAACTATTTCACTATTACTTATTGAGAGCGAATTAATTTGCCATATCTATTCATTATTTTTTTCTTTTAAATTTTAATCATTTTTAAGAAATGATTAGATAATAAATGGCAAAATGAATTAGCAGATCTATGAGAGAATAAGAGCTTTGAAAACTTTTTCATGCTTCCGTGAAAATTAACGAAACAATCATTTGCTACTAACTAAATTGTATAGATCATGAAAATTTTTTTCAGGCTTAGCTTTTTGCAATAACATCATCGAAATTTTGATATTTGTGGATAAGATCGATAGTAGCGAGAAAGAAAGCGCATTTGAGCGAAGTGTCGAGATTGCTAATATTTTAGTCTCGTTGAACTCATCCACATCCATCTTTATCTATCTCATCTTCAGTTCAAAATATCGCCATATTGTGAAAGAATATCTTGGTCTAAAAAATGCTCATAAAGTAAGCAGTAAGCATTTTTAATTTTGACCCTTTTGATAAGAAAGGAGGGAGTAGGGAGAGGAAGGGAAGGGTGGAGAAAAGAGGAAGTCGGTGTTGATAACATTATCAAATAAATATGCCATATCGAATGTGATATTTTTCGTAATTCAGTGCTTTCAAATTTTATCATTTTGATAAGATTTTGCACATTTGAGGGTGAGATCATTTTTAACAGTTCATGATGATAAAGAAATCATGAATTTCACATTAGATGATGATAAGAGAAGAGCGAATTGCGATTCAGCAGCAGTGATCAAGTTGCTTATCAGAAATTTGGTTTTTGAGCCAGTTCTCTTGTTGGGAGAAAAGAAGCCCGATGTGAAAGGGCCAATCATTCAAACTCAAAAGTTTCAGGCTTATGAAGGGGCGCTAACAGCAGCAGCAGTAGCAGTGCGGCATACATTCGAGTATCCATTCTTTACTCGAGATGAGATACCTCCCAGCGGATGCTTGCCAACTTCAACTAGATTCCGTTTACCTACCGGATTACGATTTACGGCTTCCGCGCAGCAACACTGAAAGATATTATACTACCTGGACCAGGTACTTCATCCAATATTTCAATAAAATATTCCTCAATTCATCTGATATAATTTCACGATACAAAAGAGATAATGCTGTAAAAAATTTTGATTTCTGATGAGGAATTTATTCAATTTTCCCTTTTCTAATGCTTTCCGCATCAATGAGAAAAAAATTCGCAATCAGTCTTGTCTCTCTTAGTCTCTATGCTACATTTTCATTTACATACAATTAGGAATCTTTTTCTCTTCTTTTTGATGATCTTACCGGAAACTGAAAGACGAACGGAGTTCTTTATCAGGACTGCTAGTTTTTGAAAGAAATTTAACACCGGAAACGGAAAGCATACACTATGAGTAGAGATCATTCCTACTCTTATTTAAATTAATTAATTACTTGCTAATAAGATAAGTGTCTAGGAATTCAAGAACATGTTTAAAAATAAATTATTATGAGGACGTATTTAGTTTTGAGTGCTTTTTTTCCTTAAATCTCAGACTATGCACTTCAAACAATTAGGCTATGTAGTAAAAATAAGAAACTAAACAGCTAAAGTAATTTCCTTGAAAAAAATCAAAGAAAGGATAGAAATGTGAGGATTAATTAAGTAATTAATTTGCATCGATTGATGACAAATGATATGAATGTTGAATAAAATGTAAATTTCAGGATTAATGCGCAGAACTGGAAGAAACAAATTACCAGTGTGAAAAAAAAAGAAAAAAAAAAAAAGAGAACCGAAGTACCATTTATAATAAACAAGATAATGAAATGCATGGAAATTATCATCATCAATATATTATTACCATCATGATGAGAAACGAAAAAAAATTATTCTAATAATAAATAATCCAGTTTAGAATGAGCACTTGTTTTTGATGTGATATTGCTAATTGCTACAAATATTTAATAGAATACATTATATGAAAAGCATTTGAAATTTGATAAATCACTGTTACAGCGAGCTTTAAATTTGAATTAAAAAAAAGAAAAAATGCAAATTTTCCTTTGAGGTCTTACTTACTTATTTAATGCTATTTTGCTTATTGCTACATCTACGTACTATATTGTTCTATGCCAGTTCAAGAATCGGCGTACCGGAATTTATTCATTCAAAAGTTCCGGATCACTTCTCTGATTTTGCCAAGTTGCCTGTTCCGCTTGGTCTATCCTAGCCGATCGATTGATTATCTGATCTTTCTTCACTCTTCTGTGCTGCTTCTAAAATTCCGAACATATCTATATGCTATCGAATCAGTAACGATAAATATCCATTTGTTACAAAAAAAAAAAAAAATTAAACGATTGAAATTTTCACAGATTACGGTATCAAATGGCTTTTCAACTATTTGCTTCATCAACGGAGCTCTGCCATCTGTTACAGTAATTCGGAAACTGTGCTGAAATTAAATTTAAATTTGTATAATTAAGTTAATACAAAAGAAATGAGAAGCATTATTGTTTACAAATTTACTTAATTTAAAATTAAAATAACTTCCAATAATTGCAGCACAAAAAAGACATTGTTTATATTATTCCTTTTAAACTTTTTTAAACAGGAAATTGCATTATTCTTTAACAAATTTAAACATTTTTCAGATCATGCTACCAAATAACTTTACTTTGAAACTTTTTCAGCAGCAAAATAAACAACAGAAACTCATTTGTCAGTCATTCCGGAAATGTTCCTTAAACGGAATGCATTGCTGGCATATTGTCAGTGAGCAATAAATGAAACATAAAAACAAGCAGAGTGAAATGAGTACCTAAAATCTAAAAATTAAATAAAAACTTAACAGAGTGAAAAAAAGTAATTCTGAAAATATTCTCTAAAAAAACATAATAACTAAGTGGCAGAAAAATTTCCCGCAAAATATCTGAAATCTAAAAATAAATAACTGAAGTAACAGCTATTAAGTATATGACTGGTACCAAGCAGTGTGTGTATATGCTATCTGCATAACTTTATTCACCATAAATTATCATGAAATATCGTTTAGGATGCAAAAGATCCTTTAAAATGAAACAGGTGAAATAAACCGAAAGTAACCTAATTTACCATTTATGTCTGTGTGCAACGTATATGCTGGGCTATCAGCCTACCTTGTTATCACCGACCTATATATCAAGGTACCAACCAACAAAATTAAAACTTAATTCTATCAATTTTGCGCAATTTTTTTTTTTTTTGACTGTAAAAAGGTTTTTATTATTAATAAATCATGCTAAAACTCTAAAACACCAGTTTCATATTAATTTTTTTAAATTACTGGTAACTAGTACCTAATTTGGTACCTGTGATAGTAGTACGGTTTCCTTGACAGTATCATTTGCAGTCATACTTCCGGTAGTATTTTAAAATTTTCAACCGTAATGACAGCATCCTAATGAAATACTGAAATGCTTCCGTGTTACCTGACTTTTCACTTTTCAGTGATACTTGTAGAGCGCATCCTACTGATTGTAATTATGACAATATCTTTAATGACAACTTTGAGTATTGTCAATATTGACAACGATGGATGTTAAAGTGCTACCTCAGGTAACATTTGCTTAATTGAAAGAGACGATAAGATGCTACCTCTCTTCCCGTCTTCAGCATCAAAATTTGCATATCTGAGGAGAGTTACTTGCTCAATCATCCACAACTAAAAACACTTTCGTTATCATCAGTTCCACATTTACTGCTTGTTTCAACGGTTGTTAGCGCAGCGAAAGAAGGTTTGTTCAATCTAACTTTTTACCTGGCATATGTAACAAAAAAAAAGAGAAGAAAGAGAAAAAGAAAAATATGAAATTAGCAATTCTTAATTAGGAATGAAATTTGACTACTGTACTAGTTGAGTTAGAGACCGAAAATTCCAGGAGAATCAACTGTGATCTTTTTTTTTAATTATATTTGGCATTTTTTTTTTTTGGCTAAAACTGCAATCTAATAGAATGCGATCAAGAAGTGATCAATTCTTTAGATGGAAAGTCTAATCAAATTTCGATCAGTAGTGATCTAGTCCAGTTACTTTGCTGAAATATTTAATGCAGTTTCCTAAATGAAGGTTGTCAGAATTTCTCTGAAAAAAATATGTAACATATTCTTTTTTCAAATAAAAAAAGTTTTTAAGAACGATTTTTAATTTCAGAACAGGAATTAATTTGATTTACCTGAAGTAGAATCAGATAGATGTATGCGATCACAAATTTGTTCTCTTTGTCCAAAAGTAGGAACATGACTAAACAGAGTTCCACCAAAAAAGTTCAGACTTAGTCTCGCTGCACGGAATCTACATATTCAGTACAATACTAATACAATTTCCCTAGATCCTACAAATTGCAGTTTTCTAAAATAGCTAAAATTGCACTCTAACTCAGGGCAAAGCCGAGATTGTCCACTCTAGAAAATCCCTCCGAAACACAACCCTCATTTGTTTTCTCCCTTATAGGATTCAGCTATTCTTAATCAAAGGTTCAGCTCATTAGTTTATTTCAGTAATTAAATCAATCACTTCAGAAAAAAATAGTAATAACTACAATGTAGAAGAGTAACGATTCACTAGGGGTCATATATTCTCAAGAAAGTTCTTTTTATTCTACACTTCATTAACTAGATGCTTAAATATTGCTTAATTAATTAGTTGAGCTTAGAGCAAATAGCTATACGGAAGTGCTCAATTTGTATTTCCCATCATTTCAAAAATCAAAAGTGAACTATGCAAAAATCATCTCATCATTATGACAATTCCAAGAATGCTAAACACTTTGATAACTTATTCTTCAGAATTTATTACCGCAATTTCCATTTCCATGCTTATCACATATTCTTTAATGCAATTGTAATTTTGAAACTTATGATAATCCTTGCATTTATCAATGATAAATTCTTGCAGTTATCAATGGCTCATAACAGTCAGCAACAAGAAGTGTCAGCATCTGCAAGCAGTAGTAGTATTACTTCTAAAGTCGATAATCAACTATCGTCTTCAAATGTTGCTAACAATGTAAGTTCTAGATTCTATTCTATCTACAAGGGACATTTCAGAATCACTTTCATTCGAGCAATTCATCGATGAACGACAGAGATGAATTCTGCTGGTCCAGCGGATTCTGTCATCTTTCAGCTTCACAATCAACCAACGGTTGACTTCGCATCCTTGCTCGAAATACCGCTTTTTAATGAATTAATGCTTGTTTATGAAATTCAGTACAATGCAACTAAAGATGCTCTAAAACATTTCCTGGAAGAACAGGTTAGCTCTATGAATTATCATAATTCTCTGTTCAAACTTATCAAGTTTATCAATACAATAATGCAGAGATATTTGATGTATTTAATATCTTCAAAGCATTGCATTTAATTTATTCATTCTAATGAGTAGCCGAAAATGATATCAAGTTTATTTAATAATCAATCATTCTAACTATTAGTTCTAGTTGCATTTTAAAAAAAAAACTTTGTTCATTTTAAATCATTTCTTATAATACTGCTACTTTTTCCTATCTATTCTTTCTGCTCTAATTTAATTAAAGATTTTTTTTTAGCCAAATTTAATCCTTCCTCTTTTTACCAATGTGCTGTGGAGTTTATTGGTTAATCCATTGTTGGCTGTACAAAACAATCAAGTTGCGAATTTGAATCCAACCGTTCCGGATTCACTAGCACCTGCCAGTGAATTGCAGAAGAATCCTGAAGAAGTGATTAATAAAGCATCCAGCAAAAGGTCAGAAATAACTTTTATTACTTTTGTCGCATTATTTCGCCTGAAGCTTTCTTACTGCTTCTGAAATATCACTCTTGCAGCATGCAGATTGCAGTTAGTGCTGCTCAACAATGCAATCAACTTGGCGCAAACAGTCAGCTTAGGAATCATCCTGATAAGCGGAATCGAAGCGTTCATCGAACTGAAAATGTTTGACATTTTAAGTTTTTTTACTATGCCCAAAACATATTTCATAATTAGATAAATTTTAGCTTTAAATTTCCTCAGAAGCTCTTTAAAAGTTTCAAATATAAACTAAAAAGCTTTCAATATTGCAAATCACTTTTCATTGTTTATCTGAGACTTAACATCAAATTTTAATGTAATCTTAATGATTTGAAAATGTAAATGAAGAAAGACAATGATGGTTACTTCCTAGCACTATGCATCTTATCCATCGTGTTGTGATTCTGATTCCGAAGATTCAGCAGATTTTTTGAATTCGTGTTTTTTCACAGTTTCTAACATTCATCTTTAATGCAGAAAAATAGTTCAATTCTGTGCAACGTTTGCGCAAAACCGTTAAAAAATCGAGCTGCATTTGTGAAGCATCGTCGTAGACATCTCGGAATCTCGGAACTTGCTTTTGCCTGTGGTACCTGTGATAAACGATGCAGCGAACGTCGTCATCTAGTCGTTCACTGTAAGAATAAGCACCATGAGGTAGGTCGTTTTCTATCTTCCACTTGAAATGATTCTTTTGAGCTATCAGTGATTTATCAGCTAATGCACTGATAATTTTTCCTAGAGAAAATAGCCAGAATGCTTATTTATTTTTACTGTATCTCAGTATCGCAAGGCAAAACAATAAAAATGTGTTACAGAAGGATTTATAAATTTTGCAAAAGCCATTAACAGACTAGCTTAGAGTTATTCGAGTTTGCTATGATAGAGAAAATAGAATACTGATAAGTTGGTTAATTTAGAAGCAAACAAAGTTTTTGTTTTTGTCTTTTGTAAGTTTTTGAATTCCATAAATGAAGTTTCAGATGCCATCGGTACCATCATCACAATCTGGCCTTAGAGACAATCCGGAGCAAGATATAATACCGCTCAGTGATTCAAAAGAAGAAAGTCCAGATTCAATCCCAGAAATAAATTCCATAAATGAGGAGGTATTGAATTCCTAATGTCATATCTAAGTACTCTACCTGTTACAAAACATTTTGCGGGAACAGCCTTGACTATTAGCACACAGGACGTTTTGCTTTAGAATCATGCCTAAAACTTTGCCTCGATAAAGTACCAACTGGAGAACTTGCCCAAATTTCCATCCTTCCTTACATAAATAATTATAGAAATGTAATGTAAAGCATATTTATAGAAATATAAATTTACACAAATAACTTTCTGATATTTTCTTAAATTACTTCTAATTTAGGTTCTGGTAAATCTATGGCAATCAGATGATGATAAAAATAGCATTCCGAATGGAATCGATATGTGCAGTCAGTCATAAAGACAAATTTTCTTTTTTTTTTTTTTTTTTTTTTCTAGAAAATATGGAAAATGATTAGTCTGCTTTCAATCTTTCTTCTTGTATCCACAGAAGCTCGAGAGTGCATCTGCAATTATCCATTTTCGATGAGCAAAAATTATTTATGTGATCATCTCTTGATTAAGCACGATATTTATACATATTAACAAGAGATTACATTACTTGTAACTTCATCGAGGATAATTTAATTTTAATGAAACTTGCCACATATATATTAAGCACATTATTAAGCAGTACATTTTTGATAGAATAGACTACTCTAAAATTGAAATAATACTTCCAATTCCTTTTTCCAAATTGCCTTCACTCTTAATTAACAAAAAACGAGAAAGTGAAAGTTCACTGTCTTTCTTAGTTTGCTTTAAGAATGAATAGCTCAATTTAAAGCGTGTTTGGATAAGTTTTATAGCTATAAATTAACAACAAATAATAAATCCAATCAAACATAGGTTGGATTCCTATCAAATTTCCTCCGCCATTACATCTCAACTTTGGGATGAATGATTGAACACGGTAGAATCAATTGTATCTATACTTCTTTTTTTGTTTTTTTTTTTTTTTTTTTTTTTTTTATTTTTTGAAGCAGATCAGGAAATTTGAAGAAAAGATAGTGGAAAGACTACTTAGGATGTTACCGGCAATATGTTTGAAGCCTACTACTATATGTGGAAATCTCGTTTCATTGGTAACCCTTTTACTGGCTTTACAGCAATGAAGGGACGGAAAAAATCGGAAGCCTTTGTGGTTTATGTTAACAACATTCTTTTTTTTTCATCTAATTTATTAATCTAAAAAGGCATTATGAACAGTAAAAAATGTTTGAAAAGAAGCACTCAAACAATACGCAATTCATATAAAAATACGTAACCGTCTTTAAAGGATATAACACATTCACTATATTCCGTGCAAGACAAAAATTTCTCACAGAAAAAATTGCAATAGCCAGGAAGGGAGAAGAAAGAAGGATACATAAATATCATTCACGTAGATCCTATTTCCATTTTGCATCTTATGAAAGCATCAGCAAAATGTCCCACTTAAAATTAAAACTGTAAAAAAAAAAAAAATTATGACACCCGTTAAAATTGGATACAAACCGGAATATTCAATAACGAGAAATATTTAACAACTTAGAAACTTCTTTTGTGGCTTACGCTTCTTGCGAATCACTCCACTTCGTTTTAACGACTTTTTATCAATTTTCTTCGTGTTTTTATCATTCTTCATTGACTGCAAACTGTTGCTAAAAATCCATACATCAGATGAATGAGAAAGAATTATTTCAATCTTAAGGTAGGGGAATTTTGCTTTTTGCAGTTACTGCTTTAGAATTTTAAATTACTAAAAAATGCAAAAGCTGGTGATAGAATTATTTAAATTTTTTCCACGAATAATTCTGCATTCCCAGAAAACTTAAACTTACCAATACGTGCATCAGTGTAAAACTACTCAATCAAATCATCAGTATGATACTACATGAGGAACTAAATTCAAAATGTTTAGGAACGTTGGGCAACTTACGTCACGGATATTTTATTTTTTAAGATCAGCTTTCCTTTCTTCTTGATTAATCTATCCTTAGTAACTTCTTTTATGAGCCGTGAAACAGCATTTTTTATTTCAGCTTTTGGTATCACTGCTTTCAACCGGGTTTCTTCTTTTGTAACCATCACGAAAGGATCTCCACCAACTTCAGCTGCTTTGAATCTGTAAAATGACAGATATATATTTTTCCCTTATTCCTATTTTTAGTCAAGCTTTTGAAAGAAAGCAATATTTTTTATGAAATCAATTTATATTTCCAAAAATATGCCATGGAAAGCAAAGAATTTTCGAAACCCAGCAAAATTTCTTATTCCGCCATCAGTATCTATGGTGCAATGTGATATAATTTACAATTTATTCTAGTCGAGTTCCACACTTTTGCGAGCGGCAACTTCTCCAACTTGGGAGATTTTTTTTTTGTCCATTATAAATACAGTGGCAAACAAAGCACTACTGTTGTGTCACCAGAGGATTTTCATATCATTTAATGAAAATTTTAAATCTCAAAAACGTACCCCATTTAAGTGTCCAACTAAAACAATCGATCTTTTAAAAAATGAAGTTAAAAAAATATCTCAGGAATAGCAAAAAATTGGACAGAACCAATATTTAAAGCTTACTTTTTCGATACGGCATATAACCGTTTTCTGCGGATACTTTTTACGCTAGGTCTTTTCCCCACTTCAAACAACAATTTGCTTATCTCCGCATAGTCGAACTGAAAAACAACTTAGAATAGAATTAAAAATGGATATCCTTTAGCATATTCAAGTATGCATTTAATATAATCGATAAATTAATCACACAATACTACATAGAAAAAGTGGCTATTATTCAAATATATGAAATTTAAGTAAAATTCGGAACGACCTGTTCGAAAACTAACAACACCAAAACCTTAAAAGATCCATTAGAAACAAAGAGTACCCAACATGAATGAAGAACATGAACTTAAAACTGTTAGAAATGATACTTCATAAACTGATAACAAAAGAAATTACCAAAGGTCTCAAAATTACATACTTTGATTCCTTGATCACTAGCGCTTTCCATTGCCGGCTCATTCATTACATTTCTTTCTGCTTTCTCCTCCGCATATTGGTGTAAAATTGTCAGAAATATTTCTTGTATAATGGAATCAAAAAGGTAATTTCTGAAAAGATTAGAATAAACACCATTACAATCGCCTTTTAACGAGAAGACAGTTGATAAGTCTCATATTTTACTTTGTGCTGGATATGTTTTAGCAGTGGAAGTCTTGTAAGCATTCCTACAATCAACACGGAAATTCTGAACCACCAGAAGGTTCCGCCTCAATATTGCGAAGCCTCAGTTGATGGCTGATATAACGACATTACAACATTAAAAAAAACTACATCAAATGTTTAATATTTTGTTCAATATATTTTCAGGTTGCTGAATAATAGTCGGATTAAATTTAAGTAAAGAATAAGACAATGCGGCTTACGATAATGTTCCATCGGCAAGCAAGTCCGCATATGGCTTCAAAAATTCCGTTACCTGATCTGCTCTTAATCCACCTGAAAACAAAATAAAACAAAATAAAAAAAGAAAGGAATTAATTTACGAGAAATAAAACAAAGACTAGTGAAAAATTTCCGCATTTTTTGTTTAAAATAATTAAAATTAATTAATATGGTCCAATTTAACAAGGGTAAAAAAATCCGACACGAAAATTTTAGAAGGTAGAAAAAAAATGGAAACTAACCAGCACCATCCAATTCATCAAGATAAACAGATGCAAAATGAAACTTCAATCCTTCCGAAAATGATTTGTCTAAAACAAAAGCTAATTTAGACGACAAAAACTTAAGAATGCAGTAAGCAAAAATTCACCAAGAACTAAAAAAGACATGGAAAAGATTTGTTTTCCATCCAGTTTTTGATAATATTTAAAATCAAACTTTGCAACTAACCATTTGAAATAACACATTCTTTGAAAGCATTAATATACATCTTCGTGGTCGCCATCACCCAATCTTTCGAACGTAAGCGCAAAAAAACAGCACGAACAAGCCGGCGTATTAACTATAAGCATTATATTTCTACAATAAAGGCAAATCTGAATAACATTTATTATGCAGTTCAGATAAGTGCTGCATAAACCTTAAAATACTGAACTGAGTTCATTTCGATGCTTAACTCAGAGCAAGAAAAAAGTCACTGCAGCGAAATTACAACGCAACATGTAAAAGTCAACAGTATTGACAAAAGCTGATAATAACACTTAAATTTTGGTGATTTAATACTTCAGGACTAGAAGCGGTCTAATCTTATTTATTTCTAATTATTTTAACAGCTGTTGTATTATATCAGTGGGGAAAAAAAATGGTCCACCACTCTAGATGTGAAGAATGCAGCGAAACTATTAGTGTCTAGAGTTCAGTAAATTCAACAAACATTAGGGAAAAATTCAATGATTCAAAATGACATGCTCTTATCAAGAACCACACCAGGCCATTAAAAATTTCAGTTACTTGATCAAATCTGCTACATTACTTTAACTTTATTTTTGCAATAAATCTGATGAACTATTATGAAAAACACAACAAATATCACTCACTGAAAATTCCTAAAATTATCCCTTCAAAACTTTCATAAAATAAAAACAGGACGGTATGTAAACTAACCATAAGGAATTTATCCATTCTCCACCGATCGATCCGTGACCATTCCTTAGAAATTGTTATTAACATACACTTGACAAATGAAACCGATTCCGTTTCCCTTTCAAATAAATTCAGCAGTGAAGCTATGTTATCAGCAAGATGTTCTTGCCACAGCATTTTATCTTGCATCCACATCACGTAATGCAAACCTTTTGTCAAATGTAGCATTGCTTTATCATCAAATTCTGCAAAATAACCGAAATGTTAATAAATTCTATGGATTTATTTATCTTAATTTCAATATCCTTTTATTTATAATCACAGATTTCACAGAAATCTCAAGGTCATCTATTTATTTCTCAGATTTCACTGAAGAAATAAATTTTAAAATATCAGTTCACGATTTAGTTTTAACACCTAGTAAGATAAAATTTAAGAAAAGACCTCGTTTTGCTGATTCAGCTCGAATCCAATCACATAACGTCCGAAATGCTCGACGACGTGTGATCGGTTCACCTGAAGCCAACTTTTGTGCGAAGATAATCTCAACTTCGTCCAACTCTGAATCCATTAAATCTGAAATTGCAGTACTTTGCTATAATAAAAATTTTGCATTGTAACAGATGTCAGATATCAATCAAAATTCAATACAAGAGAAAAAGAAAAAAAAAAAAACATCAATAAATAAAAGAACCGGTGAATAAAATCTAAATCCAATTTTGCCGCAGGAAAACTTGGATCAAATAGATTTATCAGTAAATTTATCAAATGAAATATCTCGGCTTGTCACTTATCATCACTTTATCATACCTAACTATGCAAAAACATACGAAAAAGTGAGAATTTAAAAATGAGAAATTTATTAAAAAAAATTCTAAAATTTTGCAAAATGAAATTACTCAAAATCCAATAATAGCAACAACATTAGCAGCAATGGAAATGAGAAGCGATGAATACTTTCAATGTAATACGAAAATATAAAGTACGACGAATGAATCACTACAGAAACAAATGAATATGTTTATGTCGTACATGCCTACCACAATTTTTTTTTTTTTTTTTTCAGTGTATGCATCTATGATGATGATTTTTGAAAAACTGAAAGAAAAAAGAATCAAAATGATGGATAATTTGATGGGAAAAGAAAATTTAGCGGAGACAATACTAGTGGTACTAATAATACTCAAGTCAACGGAAGCCACTACTGATAGCGCAACATTGATAGGTGGTGCTCCAGTGATAACACCAGCGATGGTACCCAGTATTAGCATTACCAACAATGGTTGAATCACCAGTAAATGGTACCATCCTTAACCTCACATTTTGCTTATCATTTCATTTTCTCTCGCTCCTTTCACATTAACAGACCCAAAATGCAACACTTTATTTCCAACGAACCTCACTCAAAATTGCTGATGCATTGGGAATTTCAAGTTTCAGACTATTAAAAAAAAAAAAAAAAAAAAGTTCAGGAGAGACGAACTCCTCCACCTGAGCAGGTGTAATAATTTCGATCAAAGGTCAATGTTGCTGTCGTGATGTTGTTCATGTCTGTGTCTCTCTGTTTCTGTATGTTTGTTTGTTGCTCTGTGCATTTCCTCTAATTCTACGAGGAAGGAAATTGATTAAATTCCGAGGTCAGAGGTGACGGAATATATTATTGATGGACATTTTTGATCAATTTTATAGAACATTTCTTGATTACTTAGTTACAAGTGGAACTATAATTACGAGGAAGGTAATCACAATAACCAGGAATATCATTCATCGTGTCTTTTTGCAGCATCATTAGTTTCCTAAGAATAAATATTCTCTGGAAAGGAATAATCGTAAATTTTTCTTGACCTTTAACCCTGTGAATTTTTTTTGCGGATTACAATTTCCGCTCAAGTCGTTTTTTAAAACTATCATTTGTAAGTTCATGTAACTTCAACTTAACTATAGACAGTACAAGAGTGGCCATGAAACTTTTTCAAATTTTATTTAGGTGAAAGGTCATCAATGCAACAACAATTTAGATATTTGCATTTTGCAAATGGATGGGGAAAATGGTTCCTCAGTAACTGATGGGAACCACTGATTATGCCATCAATGTTGATGCATCGCTGATAAGAACCACTGCTTATCCCATCAATGTTGATCGATCGCTGATAAAAATACTAATCGTATCGATTGTTCAGGCTGAGCTTCCATCTAAATGATACTTATCCATGGATCTACCGATTAATACACATTATGGACGCTGGCAATTCAAATAATTAAAAAGGTTTAATCATTTTATTTCCTTCCATCAATGGACACACATTATTCACTAACAAATTCTACGCAACATTTCTAAAATAAATGGATAACGGAATTAAAACGATTAAAACCGTAATTAAAATCATGTATTTAAATGTAATTAATAAAACTAACTAGGAATATGCATACCATATAACGGATCATATTTGAAACTCTGCTGACCATTGCTCTATTAATGCTTAAAACCTATCGAGGTTAAGGTAAGCACTCGAAGTATTTGAATTTTTAAATAAATTTAAAAGAAAAGGAGAAGGATTTATGAAACTTAATGATTTCATTTCACGTCACATAGGTAAGCTTACAGATGAAAGCACTCTAGCAAAAGTTCAATAAACACTTCTTCAACGCTGGCGTATGTTTTGTCGTACAGAGTTCTAAAATAATCACATTTATCAATTTTTTGGCACTTTCGAAATGCCTTGATAAGATAAAACGTGAAATAGCGTAACAGAGGTGCAGATAGAACAGAACAGCGGCAACTTATACAATATTCAATTTTCAACAAAAAAAAAAGAAAAAATTTTAAAATGATATATAAGTGAACAAGGCAATTTAAGTAGCAGTTAATTGAGAAAAAATCAAAATGCACAAAATGTATATATCTTCTTACTTTTTTTTCTTTTTTGACTTTTTGGACAGCAGTGGAATGAAGAAACAATGAAACTGTATGATCAGTAATAATGCTATTGTTTATCGATGGAAAAAAGGTCAATTATTCATTTTCTGATAACCAACAAAGATAATTAGTACAAACTTTGACGATATATTCCAAATTAATTAATAGGCAATTTAAGTGGCAATTACTTCAAAAAAAAAATCAAAATTTTAGTTTTTTTTTTTCCCTCTTTTTTTGCAAGAGGAAAATAAGGAAGGTTTATGTCGCTGTATTTAGAAGAAGGTAGCGAAGAAAGTGGAGACTAATTCTGATCAAAATCAAAGGGTAAACGAAAGGGAGCTTTAAATTTACAGTCAAATCATTTTTAAAGAAATCAGCAAAGATATGCAAATTTCAAACTTCGTTAAATGTAAAACATCGAACACTTTTCACTTCTCTTTTTCTTTTTTTCGTTTTTCTTTTCAATTTTTTCATTTTCAAAATAAGTACAGAATTAATTAAGCATACAAATATTCAATAGCAGCATGAATAATATAAAATTCCTAAAATATACTGCAACCCGTATGAGTGATGAAAAATTTTCAGACGAAACATTAATTATAAAATGTTCGCTAGTTAAAAAATGAAAAGTACTGACAACAAAAATATTACTTTTGAGAAAATTTACTCTAGTTTCCTTCTTTACCTTTCTGCCCAATAATTAAGCACTTTTTTTTCCAGGCATTTTTTGTTTGCATAAGAAACTGATGAAAGTTTAGTTTTAAAATTGAAAACAGAGAGAAAAAGTAGTTTAGGGCTAAAAATAGCTAAAATTAATGTACGATTTTCCTTATTTACTTTTCTAAAATCCACTTCAAAAAATTGCAATTTATTGAAATTCTTATTTTTCGATTTAAAAAGAAAGTGAAAAAAGTGGATTTCTTTCTAAGCTTACATTTTTTTTTTTAACTTCTGAATTTTCTAGTTTGAAAAATACCTCAGAAAAGACATTCTGAAACAGATAATATGAAAAAAAGAGGTATAAGGGGCATAATTAATTATTACTTTAATGAACACAATTAATAAAATCGATCATTTACTGCACCATTTCCAATTCTTGCAAACATTTCATGTTGCTGATAAACTTTTCCGTTGTTTGGCTCCTTTCCGTTAAATTGGTTGCTCAAACCACCACCTTTTGAATAATAACCTAAAAAATAAAAATTTTCCTTCAAATTCATTTAATTGGATATAATTGTCAATTTTTGTATTTTCGAAATTTTCCAATTAAAAAAAAAAAAATTGAATATATAGTTAATCTGTCACAATTATATTGTTGAATCTTGTAACAGCAAAAAGAAATCGTAGTTTCATTAAATTTTTCAGGGAGAATTTATTCATTGAAAGAAGGAGAAGTATTTTATACCGATTTGTTCCAAAAATATGTTTCGATCACGAACAAATGTTACTGCAGCAGCAATGAATAATACAACACTCACAATTAATATAACGTTTGGTATGTAAAATGCTTTAATTAATGACTGAAAATTTGCTGATGGGCTTGTGTCGGAGCCTCGAATCCAATCTGATGCCTAAACTTGGCTAATTAGAAAGAGAGCACAATTCAAATTAAAATAATGATAATATCACTTATGATCAATTAGCACATTGTTACAATGCCATTAATTATCAGTGAAATATTTAATAATAAGTTATTTTAACACATTATTTCAAATACTAATAAAATATCCAACCATGCCGATAATATATGGCCCAGAAGCATCACCAAATAAATGTGATATAAGAATTTGCCATGAATTTGCGACTGATCGCCGTTGTGGTACTATTATATCCTGTTAAAAAAAAAAAAAACTTTTTTTAAAACTTCAATCTCAGTCATTTATCACTTTGAAACAACAAAATGTCAAAGTATCTGAAGTGTTAAGTTATTAAAATGAGAAAGTAATTAATCTTTTTAGCTCGTTTAACACACTTTTTTTAAAAACTACTCTTAAATTTCATCAAAATAAAATCTCCACTTTTATCTTGTAATTTTTATTACTGTAAATAATCAATGATCTGATAAAAGTATTCCAAGAAAGAATAATTAACTTACTAGGAGAAGATCAATAATTATCGCCCAATTTGAGCTTAATGATACTACTGTCAAAAAAATAAACACCTGTAATTAATATGTAATTAAACAAAAAAAAGAAATAAAAATTTCCAGTATCAATTCATAAATTAAACTCAAGATTGTGCAAATAATTATTTCACTACCATTTTAGGCTCCAGCTATCGCTATCTCAAGATGTCTTGTCAGGAATATGTTCAAATTATAGCAAAAAATTGAAATGTACCCAAGCTAGGCTAATATTTGTGGCACATAAATGAAGGCCAACGAAGAGGAACGGTATAGCAAGAAGTGAGCCAACGGCGCAAACCAAGGCATCGGATCTAACCGTTTTCAGAGGCTTGCAACACCACTTGCCATGTGACCAGAACTAAACCAAACGTTACTAAAATCTTTTTTTTTTTTCTTCCATTACCAATAAAATTAATTATTTTAGTTAGTTAAAATGAGATATGTTGTAGACAAACTTCAAATTAAAGGAAAAACTTCATTTAGATGAAGCCAAAGAAGTAATACCCGATAAGCAATGATGCATATCAGTTTAAAAATATTTTAAGTATAAGAAATAGCTTAAGTGAGTTAATTTGAGAAGTTAAATTGCAGAATTATTATGTATTTTGGAAATGCTTCAAAAAGTGAATTTAATTTTCACAATATAAAATTAATTCAATCATGAAGTTGAAATTAACTTTATAGTAATTTTTACAGCAATCATTTGCTTAAATTTTCCAACGCTACAAACCTCTGATAAAGTACTGCCCGCATAAACGCCCAAAATTCCACCAATAACTGTTATAATACCAAAAGTGAATGATATACTGAAAAAATTGTTTAATTAATTATGAAATTTTCTTTCACGGAGTAAATTTTGGTAAGCAATTAAAAAAAAAAAGTATCAAATGAAGGAATGAAATATGAGAATATTTTTCTTTCAAATGATTTTTCAGTTTAGATTTACTAATATTACATTAATTTATCATTTCGTAATATTTCATCTAAAGTTTTACTTTTCCTAATCTACACTTGTTCATTCAGATAATTTGATATACTTAATGAAAACTCGTAAATTTAAATTACATATTTATTTAGTACAAATAATCATAGCTCATTATATGCCCAAATAATATTATATCTATTACTTGCTTTTCCACCAGCTATTTAGTACTCAGTATCACTTATAAGTGAAAGTATTCATTTCTTACAAAAGGTTTCTGCAGCTAACTACCATGCTGTTCTCAATAATGTGATGTTGCTTAACTCAACCATCTAAATAAGCTAATATTTAAATGGTTTAGTCTTTGAAAAATTAATTTTTTAATCACTTATTTCCCTTAGTTATGAAATGACTACTTGAATATTTCATGGAATCTTCTATCTATTTGTTATAGCAAGTCAGTAGGTTTCATTTATAGTATCTATAAAAGGAAAATAAATGAATTCAATTAATAAATTATTTAAAAAAAATTTATGCTAAAAAAGAAAAAAAAAAACGCCGAAAAATAAGCATTAAATTTAATACGAAGCATCGTCTTTGCAAATCATTAATGAATATTTTAAAATGAACAGGAAACAGGAAATAACTGGAACTTAATTACTTATTTTTTTGCTCGTTGCTCAATTGATGAGTATTATTCAAATGTTCTCTCATAGCAGTTGAATGCTCGACAGCTGCTGGTCCCCACCATGATAAAGTACCTGTTGCAAATATTACCGATGTATAGGCAATTGTTGCATTTACGTAAGTCGGACTGAAATAAAATACAACAATTATTATGATTAATTTAATTATGAGTTCTTGAATCAACTATTAAAATCTACGTTTTCCATATGATTAACAAAGAAAAATTGCAAAACTAGGCCAAAATTAAACAGCCCAAATATTTATAGATTCAAGAAAACAAATGAAAATTTAAAAAGAAATGAATGGAAATTGAATTTACATTTTAAAAAGTGCTTTAATATCTTCCCAGTACGTTGTGCTCTGCTTATCTGCATTCATAACTTCCTCCGCTTCGCCACGTTTTGGCTCTTTCATGATAAGAATGAGAAGTAGAATACAAAAAGCGCCAAATAGTGGTGTCACTCGAAGTCCCCATTGCCAGCTACCCATTAAAGATGAAACTTTCGATGATACCATATAGCCCAAACCACTGCAAAGTTTCATCTAGATCTAGTGAAATACATGAAATGCTTTACTAATGTTATTTCAACACATAGGATTTCTTCCGACATTTTAATTATCTAATTAGATTAATTATAATTTCTTTGCATTCATTGATAATAATTTCGCAGAGTGCATTTGTTACATGGATAAGTACATAAAACGAAAAAATGAAAAGAGATAAATTTTTTTTTTTTAATGATTTCAATATTTCAAGTATTCACCTTCCAATTGGTGTAGCAAAGTAGAAAAACATAATTGCACGATTTCGTACCGATACTGAGAAAATATCGGCAATTATTGTTGGTGCAATTGTCGCATAAGATGCTTCGCCAATGCCAACGATACCTCGAAATAAAAGAAATAACCAGAAGAGCTGAAAATTAGAGGAAAAGTAGTCTCTTTTATTCAATAAAAAGTTAATTTTCAAGCTATAAAAGTGAATATTAAAAGTTTAAATGAAATTTTTAAAATTGTTTTAAAACTTTGCAACAGAAAACAAATCAAACTAACATTAGCAGGAACAAAAGATGATGCTAGAACAGCAAGAATCCAGCATGCTATACCGATAATTATAATCCATTTACGATTATACCGATCACCAAGGAATCCACATAATGGTGCAACAATCATATAAAATACAATAAATACTGTTTGCAGTAGGCCTCCACCAGTATCATCGATGGAGAAAAATGTTTGAACTTGTGTTAGAACACCTCAAATAATGCATACATACACTTCAGGGAGACGATTAAATGTAAAATTGTTAGAGAAATATTTTGAAGTTTAATCTCACAAAATGATTCAAATTCAACAAATATTATGCTTAATTTTTTTTTCTCTATCTAAATATCCTCAAATATCATTCTATCTTTTCACCTAATTTGTTCATTGAATGATAAAATTTTACAGAAATAAATTTATCTGCTTCCATAATCATTTGGAACAAATTTTAATTGATAATCAAATCAATGTGATCTAGGCTAGAAAAATTAAATTGAATGACAGACTGAATAAACCGCACAAAAGGATTTGGCGTAATAAATAAATTTTGTTAGCGAATATTTTGGTCTAATCTGCTTAGCCTAATTAAACTAATCTTCCATGAGATGCATACTGTATCATAGCTTAGCATATGATAATTGTATTTCTTATTCCGTTATTACGATAAAAGAGCAATGTAAATCCACGAATCATCACAATTTACTCAAGAAAATAGAAAGTGGAAAATGAAAAAAAAAAAAAAAAGAAAATATCATATTAAAATTGTTACAGTGGAAGATGAAAGTACCTACCAGCAACTGTTAATCGGTCCATGTAATTAAGTAAATTGATAACAAATAGAAGAATCAAGCAGCTATAATCACGCAATCCATTTCTATTTTTTGACTTTATCGCTGACATCGAGCTGTAAAAAGTTTTGCAAAAATTAAAAAAAAAAAAAAAAAATTAAAATGAGAAATTCTTCAAATTTCCAACTTTTAACATTTGTTCTTAAATTATATAAGTGTTAGCAATTTTAAGCATTTCATCATTAAAGTCATTGCAAACTTTTTGATAATGTTACCACCGATCGGTTAATGTTTAGTGTACAGAAAAGCAATCAGCGCTAGAGTGAAGAAGAGATTATAAAATACTAGTGTTGATAATAATACTTTACATTTATTCGAATGTTTGAATTGTTGAGCATACACACGACCCTTATATTGCAGAAACTAATCGTTTCAATACGGTAATTAATTATCAATTTCAATTATTATTATTAATATTGATACCATTACACTACCAATATTTTCATTAAACGATTAATAAATTAAGATTTTAGATTATACTAAATGCCGCGGCACTCCTTTCTAATTATTTTTCCTATCATTAATTCATGTTTAAAAAAAAAACTTCCCAATAGATAATTGATTAATTTCATACATCCGATTAAATTCCTTCCAATTCTCATGCTTTTTTTATTTTATAAAATTAATTAAAACTGAAAACAAGAGAGAAAAACAAAAGAAAAAAATTAATGAACAAGAATAGAAGCAAAAAAAAAAAAAATTAAAATGAGAAATTTTTCCAATTTCCAACTTTTAACATTTGTTCTCAAATTATACAAGTGTTAGTAATTTTAAGCATTTCATCACTAAAGTCATTGCAAACTTTCTGATAATGTTACCACCGATCGGTTAATGTGAGTGAAATAACTTACTTATCCCTTAGTATTTACGAAGACTTTATATAATAGATGTATTATATATTATATGAATATAATCACATGTACAAAAAATATACGTAAAAATAGGTCATTTCTATAGTCCTACGATTTATGTTAGACAAATAATCAAAATTAAAATAGATCACTGAATGATTTACGTGTAATCATTCATCTACTCGTAATATAGGTGTAATTCTACCTAGCTGTCAATATCTATTTCAATTTATCAGTTTTAAAGTGATTCAGTCTTCTTTAATTTCCAGTGAATCAATTTGGTGTCGAAGAAAAAGAAAAAAAAAGAACGAAATGTCAAAAATATTAATCATGTTGTATTAATGAGCAAGTTCCACTTTTTCCGTGTAAAGAGTATAGAAATTCGTGAAGTTAGATGAAAGAAGATAGTAAATGAAAGATTTCTCAATTTTCAAAGAACTAAAACAGTACCAAAGTGCTACTAAAATAGCATAGCTGAATTTAAGTTCGTGAGCTATTTCAGTGGAAGTGATTTTCATTTCTTTCAAAAAAATCGAACACAAAACGGTGAAGGAATTAATAAAATTGAAAAAAAAAAAAAGCCGACATTAAGAAGGCAACAAAAAAAAAAAAAAAAAAAGAAAAAAAAAGAAAAGAAATGTAGAAGTTGTAATTTATCAATTTAATCATATTAAATTGTAGGATAAATGCTAAATATTAAAGAAAATTTATTCGAAATTATTTCACCGTTTTATCGTATCTTAGATTGCTACCATTCACGGTATCCATATCCACCCATTTATACCAAAATGAGTGATTTTTTTTTTTTTTTTTCTAGAAAACAATCAATATTATCAGGTATTTTGATTCGAAAATAATGCGAAAATGCTCTACAGTATTATTTTGTAAACACTAAACAGCACAGTAATTTTTCACGGAAACTGTAGGATTACTGCAGATTAAAGTACATCTGTAAATACCGGGCATTACTCTGAGGAGAGGAAGGGCAAGGAAGTTTTACACATGACAGCGTATGATAAATGATTTGATAGTAATCGTTCCAATGCAGAAATGTTAAAAGAATATTACAGAACTCAGCAAAAGACTAATCAAAAAACAATCACTAATTTTTTTTTTTTGGAATTTTGATTCCATTTAGTTGTTTTTGTCTGCAAAACAGTGAGATGTTTTGGGGGCGAATGAAAAATGGTGTCAAGAGTGATCACTGATATTCCTCTGAGCAAGAGTGATCACTGATATTCCTCTGAGCAAGAGTGATCACTGATATTCCTCTGAGCAAGAGTGATCACTGATATTCCTCTGAGCAAGAGTGATCACTGATATTCCTCTGAGCAAGAGTGATCACTGATATTCCTCTGAGCAAGAGTGATCACTGATATTCCTCTGAGCAAGAGTGATCACTGATATTCCTCTGAGCAAGAGTGATCACTGATATTCCTCTGAGCAAGAGTGATCACTGATATTCCTCTGAGCAAGAGTGATCACTGATATTCCTCTGAGCAAGAGTAATCATTGATATTCCTCTAATGATGCATAATCACATTCTCATTGCTAATCACTTTGTTTGGAATTTTCAACTGAAAAGCAATCTCAGATTGTTGTAATAATTCTATCGTTAAATTTTGCAATAAAGAAGAGAAAAGAGATGAAAACTGTCTTAAGGTAGTAAATAAAATCCCATGGATTAAAATAACATTAAAATCTAACGTGTAATTTTTGATTAGTTTCACGTGTGTGAGCTACTATCACTATTGGGCAAGTATCACAATAATCTGTGAAACATATAAAACATATATCGATCTAACATTATGATTATCACACTTATCAACTGTGCAAGGACCTGTGCCGTGTACGTGTGTGGGTGGATGCGGGAATGCATGTGAGTGGGTGGCTTACATAGCTGAGAATATGCAACGTACGTGGGTTTGTGCGTACGAGTGACGTGTGTGTATGCGTGTCAGTAGTGTCTGTGAGCGTGCAATCTGCGTGAGTTGTGCGTGTGTGGGAACAGAAGCAAAAATATAAAAAAAAAAATGTTACATGGAAGGTCCCTATTAAGAAGTGATGAGAGAAAGTTATACTGAAGAGAATAAGGGATTGTTGTCAACTATGGTTACGACCCGCATGGTAAGTTTCATACATACAGCGATTAAATATTTGTCTGATGTGAACGTGTACGGAATTTTCAGAGAGAGAGGGAGAGAGGGAGAGGGAGAGAGGGAGAGAGAAAGGGGGTAGGAGAGTGGAGGGTTAGAGAAGGAAAGAAAGGTAATAATGAATGAATGTATAACTGGGAGAACTTTTTATCTTCTGTCTTCAGCGTTAAGCACTGATAAATTAATTAACTTACTGAGAAATGCTATTTCACATTTCGGTTTTTCAAATCACTTTTATGCTGTATTACTAGGAACTGGCAATGAATTAGCGGAAATTGAGGAATGAATTACTGGAATTGAGAAGTATGTCAGTGGAAAATGAAAGACTGGAATGAAGAATTCTCACTCATCATGTCAATGTTAATATCAAAGTTCATTTGATTCGAAATTTTTAAAAATTTTAATTCATATAACAATAACTGGATTATATTATCTATTAAAAAAACAAAAACAAATGACCTACTATTTTCTCGAAATGCTTATAATCAAATGGATCAAACTTGAAATGATTATGTTATGGTACTTATTCAATTATTCATCCTGTACATTTTATTTTCTGGATTCCTCTTTGATTCGCAAAACAATTAGTATCAGTGAATTGATAATATTTTCGACGTTTGAAAAAAGTAAAGAAAGAAGAAGTAGGAAGAAAATAATGGGGAAATGGAGAAAAAGACTCAAGAATTCCATTTCATTTTTTAATCAGCTAAAACCAGATGATGTTAATAAGCTGTTAAATTTTACGAAATAATTTTTAAAGACGGAAAATAAATTGAACTGTTAATTTTGAGAGGAAACGATGGCATATTTATTGTGCAACTGCATGTCTGCTTATTAGCAGTGATCATTTGGGAAATTAGCATATAAATAAATAGCGAAGTTAAGCGAATAAGTGAATTAATTAATAGACAAAGAAATGAACGGGCTAATAAATATAAAGAAAAATCAATTAATTTGAAATCATTATGAGATAGGAGATAACAGCAGAACTCATAACGAAAATTCTTCAGCATTTTTTTTTTTTTTTTTTAAAGAGACGACGAGGGCAAAGGTCAGGGAAAATAGGACGTTGACTGAAAAGTTCGGAATAACCAGTTAGTTAGTTATTTCCTATTTTATTACCACAAATAATTTAATTACTACGGAAAAAATAAAATAGATAAATCTGGTTTTTTTTTTTTTTCGACTAGAAAAAGATTACCAACCGAAATTCCTTTCTCAAATTTCAGATTTAATTGTTGTTGAATATTCACTAGAACAGAACATATGAATTGTAAACTGACGAAGTAAACAGTTTTTTCAATAAGAAAAAAGAAAAACAAAAAAAAATTAAAAGTGTGCATAAATAATTTGAAAAATTTATAGAAATTAATTTAATACTAATTAAAAAATGAAATCCAAATGGATGAAGATAATTTCAAGCGTATCTGTAATGCTAAAAGCTACTGAAACATTCATCACAACCAGTTTCAGCTGATTTTAAAATCAAATCCAAACATACAATCATTAGTTCTAATTCACTGAATCGATACCATTCTAAAACAAAGTGAAGAAAAAAAAGTGATGCAACTGTTGATAAGATATGATAATAACAGTTCAAAAAAAAAACTTCCAATAAGAGAATAAAAATGCTTTTAAAACTTTTGGAACGATAAGTTTGTGATTTGTTATGAAGTTAAATCACTTTGATGAAAAAACTAAACAAAATAGCCATTAATTTAAAATATTATAATATGATAAGTAGTTCAGCACAATAAATCTTAAAAACAAAAACAAAAACAAAAAATAATTGAATTCAATAAAAATTAATTTTTCTGATTTAAAAAGACAAAAAATTGAGGAAGATGGATGAGTGCAAATGCCATTACTCAACTGAATTGTCCTCCATTATTATTAGGTCATTTTTTTTTTTTTTTTTGACAGCATTAAAAAAGTGGAAAGTGAGACGAAAAGTGAAATTGTTTCATTGGAAATGTTTGATTTTGAAAATTCTCAAGTAAACTTTATGCGACAATAAATACTTAAAGAATAATAATTTATTTCACCATCCCATTAATGTTCATTTGGCATTCATTCGAATACACCAATGCATAATGTATGAAGCTTCAAAAACGGAAATAAAATTGATATTGAAAATGGAAACAATTTAAGAAGCCATGTTTGATGTGGCAGAAATTGAAACTAAATCGTTCATTCAAATGAAAATAGAAACTTAATGAACAAATCAAATGAACTGAGGAGATGTTTAGACTAACTGTGAGGCCGAATTTTTTTTTAATATATAATGAAGCAAATAAAATATATATTAATGAATTTTGCAACTACAGTTCGCTAATTTTGTTAAACAAATAATCTGAGTTGTACATTTCGCAGCAATTTAGACAGTACTTCAAAAATTTTGCACAAAATGGAGAAATGTTTCATTTTTTTCTTCATAATTCGTAAAACTGATTAAAAAAAAAAGAATGAAAATGATAATTTTGAGAATGGATGTGAATTTGTGCTATTTATTTCAATAGCACTGTGAATATCAATGCTGAGGAATTTTTAGTTATATAAATATCGTTTGGTTCATCATTTTCGGGAAAAAAAGAAATAATTCAAAAAATTCAACCTTTGTTTTTTTCATTGTAAAAAATGAAATATTTTTTTTTTTTGCTGTGCCATTTTACTTTTCATTTTTCACTTTAAAAAGCAAAATGTAGCTAATGCTTTTTTAACTCATCTAATTTTTTATGAATAGATTGTAATTAATTTTGTACTTCCGAAATATTAAGAAGTTCAAATTAAAAAAGCAAATATTTTCTATTCATTATTATTTTCGATCCAGAGTAACAAAACACACATCATTGCCATTTTGCATAAATCCATAAAATAGTGGTATACTTCAGAAAGGACTAATTTTTCATTTAATTCTCAGAGCAGACAAGAATGAGAACTTTTGGCAACTTTTATCAATTATCAGTCTGATCTGGCAGCACAAAATCAAAATCCTTGACTCTCAAACAACTTTAGAAAATGTTAGCACTAAAAAAAAACAAGTATTAATTTTTTAAAATTTAGTCTTTTGATATTCAACTTTTTATTTTAGTTTCAAATTTTCTCCCAAGAATGCCACTTTAGATTCGGCAAAATTCCCTAGTTCCCCCATTTGTATCCGAATAACATACTGATAATTGATAAAACTGCCTACCATGAGAAGAATTCCGAAATCGGGCAGATAACATGAAAAAGCATCTAATCAGTCCTTGATCATTCCTTACGGGACATAGAAATTAATCAAAGAACCATTAGAAGGAGCTGAAAAGTTCGTTTTTCAAGGCGATACTTTGAATTAGTTAATACTAAATTCTTGAATTTTAGAGCCGAGAAATATCGGAAAATCTTGACTTGTAAGATATTTTTCTGGTCAGATATAATATGATTCTTAGAAAACAATCGTTAATAAGTAATAATACGAGCAAAAATAAACCAGTAAAAGTCGGTCAGGATAATTAGCTCAATTAATAACTAACGATTACAACGCATCCAAGGAAAGAGTCTCGTGGATGAGTTTGAAGAATATTTTTTTAGCCACTTCTAAGTACTTCCTACCTCATCAATTATCCTCTAGTGATAATTGATACGATTCCTAATTATCAAATCAAAGATATTTATTTTCACTTGGTAGAAATTCACCTTTAATCAAATTCCAGCTTACCGAGCTCATTATTAGTACTAATAGGAGAACCAAATGGATACATTGGTCAAGTGATAATCAAATGATCAGGACAATTTGGCAATTCAATTAATCCTTCCAGTATGATCAGAATAAGAATCTCTAAAAAAAAAAAAAAAAGATTTATTAGATAATAAATACTACTAGGCCATCAGATTTAAGATATGTTCTGCTCCTTCTCAACAATTTTTGTGGCGCAACTTTTGAATTTCAATTTGAATGTTCGAAAAAAAAAAACGATTTAGATTTAAATAGTTAAAATTTCATTTTGAAATTTTAGCAATATGCAAAACGTAGCATCTCTCAAGCTACCAATTTCACCTAACAGATGAATAAGAAAAATACACGTACGTGACCTTTACCCTCCTTACGCCAATAACAACCATCCAGCGATTACGGATCCACCGCTCGTGTTTTGTCTCAACATGGGCTATCTCTCGTCGTCTGATTCTCTCGAAAACTCAAGTTTCTAATATGTTTCGTTTAGTAAGAGCCTCGAGCAGTTCGGTCAGGGAAGGATGTGGTCTAGGTAGTTCTGTCTAGGAATGATGTTTATTACTAATTGTAATTAGTAGGATTTAGAAGAGGCATTTAGTGCGTTTCAGGAAGCGCTACGTAAATATTCATACGCATGTACTTGATAAAGGTAAGTTATGAAAATTAAAGTCTAAAAACCAAAATGTAATTGAAGATGATGGAAGATACCGGAGAAGAGCTCGTGAATTTAGCACCTATGCGTGTTCGACGTGATAGTGTACAGTCAACTGTTGCTGATTGTTAGTTTTTGTTTTTCTCAGTATTTTATTTAAAATAATTGCAATCGACAATCACACAAACAGTTTTTGGTATTCTTTGCCAGTACTGAAACTTTTGTGAATATTCCTAGACTTTTATCCCTTTTACTAGTGTTTGTTCACGATCATACAGAAAGGAGGAATCTTACATTTTTTTTTTCTGCTAATAGACATCACTGAATAAAATTGTATTCAGTCTGTTCGTTCTTTTTTTTTTTTTCTTTTTGCATTAAAGTATCATTTCTTTAATGAAAGTTATTTTATTAGTAAAACAAAAATAGAATTACACATAGCTACAGAGTTATTTATGATCGAAGAAGGATAATTTTTCTAAATTTCCCAGATTTGGCCTACGAAGCGAAACGTTCTTCACAACCAAGTCTTTTGGAATCAGATACTATAATTGATGGCATTGATGTATCAGCATATTTTGAGCCATTGAATGCGTCAGCATCTCCTGTTGAAGAAACTAACGATGACTTAGAATTTAACGAACCATTGGAACGGTTCATGCGTAATGAAATTGCCTACAATGAATTCATGGAGATGACAGGTAAAGAAATTGCCATACCAAATGTATGAAAAGAGCTGGTTCAATTAATCAATTTAAAGCGTTCATTCTGTTTTGCTTTCCCATTTTCTTGCAGAATGCATTAGTTTTTGCATGGATCGGTTATTATCCAATTTACTTGTAAAAAAAAAATCCAATTTACTTGTAGGATTTACCTAACACAGGGTTAAAAATCCCTGTCTGCCAAACTTAAAAATAGCTGATTTCACATTTCAATATAAATATAAGAAAGTGTAATATATAAAAACGTTTTTCTTGCTAAAGGCCTGGTATAGTTGACCATTTGCACCAGTCGTAATTATTAAGAAAACTATTCAGTTTTACTACAAAAGAAAGATTTTTGCAGGCGGTGTTGGATTGGATGAAGAAGAAGCAGATTACGATGTTAATGAAAGTAAAATTAAGCTTTTGCTAAATTTCTCTTTTCAAATAAAAACTTTATTGTTATGATTCAACTTATACAAATGGGTTTATTTGCAGCTAGTATGGATTATGGCAAAAGATCCCGGACGCAACATACATCTTCAGAGTTAGCCTTTTCTTATTCAGTTATTTATTTCTCAGATTTATCCTCAGATAGGAAGTACTGCTATGAAGTTGACATGAATAAATATGCACACCCTAGTAGAAATCTCAATGGCCTTCGTTTGCAGATGTGTTTTCCGATCATATTGTCTTTCCAAGCATGACATTTTCCACTTCTACTTATTGCTATTGAAGTTTTAGCTGAAAGCANAAATAAATATGCACGCCCTAGTAGAAATCTCAATGGCCTTCGTTTGGAGATGTGTTTTTCGATCATATTGTCTTTCTAAGCATGACATTTTCCACTTCTACTTATTGCTATTGAAGTTTTAGCTGAAAGCATCTTGTTATTTTTCTGTTACAATTACATTAGCAACTGATGAGCAGAGGAGAGGTTAAACGATGTTTCATATTGGAAAGTAAATTTTGCTTCAGTCAAACTAATGAGATGGAAGTTGAAAATGAAGCGGATAATGATGGATACGACGATGTTTTTGCTGAAAATGATGAAATTCCGAGCACGTCTTTTGTGAATGTTAGTTCGTTGAAATCCAACTTTTAATGATGAAAGATGTCTGGCCTTTTTGCTCGGTATAAATGACCAGCTTATAGACTTTTTGCAGTCAGTGTGACACAAGCCGTCATTTTTCATAAGCTTCTTTCTATTCTTCGTCCTAATTATCATACGGCTTAATGCTGAAGGACTTGAATTACTACTTCATTTGATACTAGTTTTTCTCTAGAATGCACTTTCGCTAACTTTTCCTTTTAGGAATCATCGATTTCAAAGATAGCACCACATGAACGATCTCTGGAAGAAGTTGATGAAGATCGATTATTAGGCATACCACTGGAACTCAGAAATAGTGAAGTATTTGCTGAAGCAGTTCCAGGAACAAAGAGTGTTGGATTTGGTGGCGAAAGACGAATGAAGACGAACAAGTCAGTTTTGTATTTTGGAATAGACATTCATAAGTACGTACAGAGTTTACGAATGTTTCAATTATTTTAAAGTTGTAATATTACTCATATTAACAACTGCTGACAGGAATGACATGAACTGAGAATTTTTCAGGACACTGGATGCATTAATCGGACAGGCAAATGTTATTTATGCAAAAGGTCGAACAAAAGAGGCATTAACGATGTTATTGGAAGTATGGCAATTTATTATTTAAAATATTATATGCGGGATTTGTCTTTTTTTAAACATTTATTTTAATAAATCGGAATCGAAATTACTTCAACATAGGGTACATAGGTTTAGAAATATTTTTTCTTTCAGGTAATCAGGCAAGAACCACGTAATCCGGAACCATATCGACAGGTTGCTGATATCTACAACGACCTAAATCGACCTCAGAAATCGTTGCAGTATGGTTTGCTGGCGGCCCATTTGAACGGGAATCGTACATCTGCTGTAGAATGGGCCGATCTGGGCGATTATGCTTTCAAATTGGGCAAAAGTGAAGAGGCTGCTGCTTGTTATGGAAGAGGTTAGTATTGGTGGTGATCTTATTCTCTTCTTCATACATTTCGTTTTATTGTTATCGTGATATAATTTATAACAGTATATTGGTAATTTATCGCCTATCACGTGGACATCATTTGTTACATATATATTTAAACTATACAGATTTAGGTATATGCGTTGCGACTTATATCTAAATGTTTCTGCTTTTATCATCTTCTTTTGTAGCAATACGGGCTGACTCGACCAATCATTTTTATTACGAGAAAAGGATTGAAGCACTTGAGAAAGCTGGACTTAGTGTTCTTGCCATGCGAACACGGTTCATGGCTGCACAGTCAGTCGACAGAGGACAAGTAGATTTCGAATGGTTTAGGAACATGATAACTATTGTAAGTTACTATTTAGTTTATGGTGGTTATGCAAGTGTTAGAACGATGACTCTCCTTTGTAACTGGATGGAGCGGAATGATTTGAGAGTTTGTATGGTGAGCATATTTCAAAAATTGTCAAGATCCTTGCAGTACATGACCGGAATGACCGGACATGGTGCTGCAGTAAGGATCATGGTCGATGTTATATGAGACTTATGTGATTGTATTCATAAGCAGGTTATTGAGCATTACATATATTATAAGGGACTTTTTTGCAATATAAATATTTTATCGTCAGGCTGCTGATCATTACATCAAAGTAAATGATGAGGAAAAAGCAATAGCAACGTTAGAAACATTTGTCCTCCGCAGTCGTGAATATAATCGTGATGCTACCGAACAGCACAAGACTGTCGTCCGTAAGTTTTATCGGTAAACTGTTGAGGAATTCTAGTCTTTAAACAATGACCAAAAAATTTTAGGCTTGTTGATGAATAGTCATCGTTTCGAAGACGCTGCGAAGTCCGTTTTCGCTCTTTGTCCAGGAATTACAGCTCTCGATGAAATGGGACGTTTTGCTGTTGAGGTGATCAGGACAGAGCTTTCTATTATTTTTGGTTTTACCATGTTGCAATGGTTAATGTAGAAAGATCATTTCAGTACTCGTTACTAAGTCGAAAGGCGCACATCGCTTTTAGTGAAACGAAACCTTCTGGCAAGCAGAGACTCGCCTAGATATAATAATTAAGATTGAATAGTATGAAACATTTTGTTTTGTATTTTTCTGACTTCATGTCAATTTTTGCGTTGAGTCATACTACACTACCTATACGTGTATTATCGATATTGTTAATCATTTATCGAATTTAGATTAAGTACAACAATGCGAGTTATACAGTAAAACCATTTCCTCCCGAAAAAGTGCATCGTTTTGTTGTTGGTGAAAGTTTGCCGACTGTTTTCCTCGCACGTCTTGTTATTTGTTTTATCAGGCTTGGTCGTAAAGATCTAGCTCCGGTAGGCTCTTTTGTGCTGCATCGAATATTGTTAATTGGGGTATATTTAACAAGATGCGCTGTAGATTGTGTTAATAGGAATCAAAAAAAAAAAATTTATTCTAATTATGGTATATATTAAGAGTTTGTTTTCAGTGAAGCCATCAGGGGTAAAACATCTAGCAGATGAGTGGGGATTAATTACCTTGAAGTGTCAATTTCAAATATATTTGTGTGTAGTAACGAGTATTTCATTTTGGATGCAATTTACAAATATGAAAATGAAATTATACGATTTGTTGATTTTTTCAGACTCTCGTGGATAAACTTTTCGAAAGGGCTATTTTACAACAAGACAATGAAGTTTATTTAGATATAGCACGTGCTTATCACGCTGTTGACTGCGTTGCACATGCCCAAAAATATATGGAACATCTTTTGGCCCGTCCACATTTTCTGGATGTGGCTGAAGCATGGTATCTTTATGGTCTCTTTCTTTCCGTATGTTTTTTTTTATCTGGTTTGTTTTTATATTTTTAAATTTAGTAGAGTAAATTGGATTTTTTCTTCAAATTTACTTTCGTTTTAATTTTCGTTTTCACTTGAGAACAGCATTCATTTCAAATATCTAAATAATTTTTAGATTCGTAAAAAATATGACGAAGCATGTAAAGCTTATCAGCGTGCACTGGACTTGCAGCCGTCACATGTCGATGCACGTATCAATTACTCAACTATTCAGCAACGACTGGGTATGGTTGATGAAGCGTTCGAAACATTACGAGAGTATGTATTGGATGCTGGAAGTAGTTTACCGGCAAGTAGTTAATTATTTGTTCTTTTTCTTCGGATCAAATGGGATTATTTGTTTACTGCAATATTTTCATGATCTAATGCCAACCTTTACAACACTATCAGATTCCTTTCCTTTTCTCATTTCTTTTATAATTTAGCTTTTTTATTGCTTAACCGCTTTCCCTTTATAGGATGAAAGGTTGTTAGTGCGTCAAGCTGATTTCTTATTTGAACGCAAGCGAGTGGACGAATTTGCTCGTTGCGTCCGAATGTTACTGGCGCCCCATTTTTATGAAATTTATTTGAACAATATGGCCTTATTGAAAAAGAGATTATTAGCAAGCGAACGTGGAAGTAATTTTTCGTGGTATTTTCTGTAAAATTTTGTGTACTTTCATGGAAGAGCGTGGTTTTTTTCTTATCTTTTTTAAGTAAGTTTTTGACTAAGTATAAGGATTTCATTTGTTGTCTTCAAAGATTGTCATATATTACATATTACTTAACATTAAGCTGAATGCGAACAAATCCATATAACACAGTGAATTTAGCTGTTTGCCATGGTATTCGTGTGCAAGCATTCAATGCAGTGCGTGGCTCAGCGTTTGAAAAATATGTGAAACGTGTAGGGCAACTTGCAGCGGCAGAGGAGCGTGCACCAAGCGAAATTACAGGAACACAGGTCTTTTAGTAGGATTAATTATATGCTTCAAACATGTGATAACTCTCGGCTAGAACGAAAATGTACACTGTAGAAATTAATTTGCTTATTGTCATTCCAAAGTCCAGGAACTAGAAATTGTAAGAAACATTTGTTTCTGCAGTTTCTTTAATGCATCTCCTTACGATGTCCTTATTTTTTACATTTGCGTCCTTATTTATTTCCTTTCCTTAAAAATTCCTGGGTCTCCTAAGCAGTATAAGCTTTCCCACCTGAAGTCAAAAATTATTCACTTACCCATTAAATCCACTAGAAATAACTTTCGTTTTCTATATAATCCATTTCCAGCTACATGATTACTGTTTCAAATTATTGGAGACATTGCTGCAGCAAAAGAGATGCTTGGATGCACTGCATGTTTGCTGCTTTGCTTACTTGCAACCACTTATTAGCAAAAATATCAAGTAAGTCTCCTTTCACTATTATCACGAAGTCGTATCAGATTAAATTTTAAAATTTACGAACTTTTACAGTTTGTTATATTGTTACGCAGGCTAGGACGACCTCTATATTTATTTTACATTTTTTTTTTCATACTTTTTTTAACATTTTTTTTTCAGAACATTGGAAACATTCCAGAACTTATTGCTGTATTGTTCAGTACAGGCACATGTTTGGCCACTTGCATTCGAATACTTACGATGGTTCCACACACTTTCAGTGGTTAAATACTTTTTCTAATTTGCGAGTTACTTTTTAGATAATTTTTCTAATCAATGAATTATTAAGTGTAGCTTAATTCCTGCTGAAAGCGTAAGGTATTATAATCTGATTTTGAATTGTTCAGTAGCTCTGGTTGTTTAAAGGAATTTTTGCTTGTAAACGTAGTCTTCAGCTGTTCTGTCTTAACAGATAATTAGTGCTAGTAATGATCTAACTGCTTGGCGAATTTGTCCGCAGTACTCTGGTGGCGATCGTCTGTCTATTTCATCATGATGTTTATGCAATAGCTCTAAAATCGCGCTGCATTTCTTTGCAGAATAACCACCCGTTGTTGTTGCCGTCTAATCGTGACCTGTTGTTCACACGTATATTTAATGCGATGAATTTTGTTTTCTGCCATTCGCAAAATGTTAGCTATCATCGGTATATAATGAGAGCACTGGCACGCACCCCGGGAAATTTAGCACTTCAAATGATTTCTGGAAATAATTCCCTAATTACTGGTGCTTATCGTCATGCTCTTGGTGAGTGCTCGTAGTGTATTTTCATTGCTACTATTATAAAAATATTTTCAAGAGTTTTCCAAAGAATTTAATATATTTATCATTAACGTTGTTTCATTCTAAACACAAACTTAACCTTCAGAATGTTAGAATACTTTCAGAGGATTGCAAACCAACTGATTACAGGTGAATACTTGCGTGTATGGAAACAAGTTCCGGATAATCCACTGGTTTGCATGCTCATTGGTCTTACATTTGTTCATATGTCTTGCAAGAAAGATATATTCAGTCGTCATATGGTAGCACTTAGAGTAAGTTTTTTAATTTGATGAATATAACACCTTCTTTGTAAGATTAGGGAACCGTTTTTTTTTTGAGAAATCAAAATGATATATTTTATGTTTTATGAAACTATATGATGATATGTGAATAGGTAGAATGGAAATGAACGCGTTCTATCCCACTTGATTGTTATTTTTCAATATTGCCATTAAGTGACCTAGGAAACACCAATAATGAATAGTGTCCATTCCAGACACAATACATATTCATTATGAATGTACTTTACGCTTTTTATTGTTTGTAGGCTTCTGTTTCCCGCTCTGTTTCTCCTTTCTTCCCTCTCCAAATCCGTCTAATACGTTAGGAGATGACGTCTGCACGTCTTGTACGCATCCACTCTTCCTCTCTTGAGTCATGTAACTCACTTTAATTTAGGGTAACCTTCAACCCTTAGCTGTGCGTAATTTATCACTGATCTGTTGGTAAAAAGAATACCAAGTTAACGAAACAATTATTTCACTAATTTTAAAGGGTCTGGCGTTTATGAATCGCTACCAGAAACTACGTGGTAATAATCAGGAGACTTATTACAATATTGGACGAATGTTCCACCAAATGAACATATTGCCTTTGGCCATGTATTTTTACGGGAAATGCCTGAAAGTGATCTCTTGTTATTTGTGTGTTTTTTTTTTCGTTTTATAATTACTCGAAGTTCGACGCGTGAGTCTTACTATTTTCAGAGTTAGAAAAAACCTGAATTTTCTGAACTTAGAAGTGCTAAATTGAAATACTGTAGTTTCGATTTTTCCAGGCTGATATTCCGAAACTTGTAGTTGCAGATGAAGCGACAGGGGAAGAACATACGGTAGAGGCTGACGAGTAAATTTTTTATTTGTTCTCAACTTAACTCTTTTCGAAAGATATTTGAGTTTGATAAACATTTACTAATTTTTTTACCCCAAATTATTTTTTTTTTTCAGCTGCATATTAAGATTGTTAGAGATATCGTCATAATGTCACATACGATCAGTTTTGTTAATTATACAATTCGCTTTAATTTAGGTATAATCTTCGACCCATGGCTGCCCATAATTTAGCACTGATCTATATGGCAAGTGGAAATAACTATGTCGCTCGAAATTTGCTAGAGAGATATTGCTGCGTGGAATAAATTCATTCGTAACTATTCCAGTAAAAAAAAATTTTATTTAGCTCTTTATATGCAGAAGATTAAAAATCTTAGTATCATTGAGTAATTCTTTATAAATATTTCTCACATTCTATTTTCGCTTGATGACTTTAGTGTCTTCATTTTTTATATGTTCTCACCAAATTTATCTTTTATCACATTGTTAATTCCTTTTGTAACTACATAATTAATGGTTTCCAAACTAACTTTGATAACTGAATCTTATTTGACAGCTGACTTAGTAAACCATTCTTTCTTGTTTTATCTTTATTCTTGATGGGTATGATAACATCTGTTTCATAAATTAATCGGATAGTATAATAAATGGCTCCTGATTTGAAATCTTTATACAATATTGATCAGATAATACATTAAAAAATAAATGGGTGGCATGCTTTGTTGATTTTCTTTGGTTATTCCTTAACCTTGGTTAATTCATTATTTGAATCTATAAAGTTTCGCGATAAGTTTAAATTGAATTTTTGGAATGCAGTTTGTACAACTGTTAAGTAAGGATGCTAATATATTTACAGACAATCTCAATCTTGTCTGTTAATTGAATCCAGTGTTAAATCATTGCCCTTCATCAGTAGAATTAGATTTGTATGCAAATCCATCTGTATTATCACTATTTCTATTTAAGACTGTATTTTGATTAATATCACAAAAGAAACATGACTGGTACGATGGAACACGAGTGGGAGTTGAATCGTGAAAATATCCGTCCACTCAGAAGTGGGAGAAAAGTCAAATCCATAAATAGTATATTTGGTGGTAAGTTTCGTTTATAAACAGTGAGTTGGTCATCTTATACCCACCTATGCCTATCTAACAATTTACGTATCTGTTGTTTCTGTTTTCAGAAGCATAAAGTATTTCTCCTTAAGTGTTAGTTTCAGGTCCGTAAATATGCGTTTAATTTCATTCCATTTAACAACTTACTATTGTAAGTTAATAATATCAATATATAATATCAATGCAGTAGCAAAATTATTACTGTATGTCGTCAAAACTTCTTCCAAACCGTAATGTTGTCAAGATCAGTAGTTTAGAAAATATACTCTCGGGTTTCTATTCATGCAGGTTCTAAGATCACAATGGTCGAAGCCGAAAAGCGTTTTGAGGATGACTTCGAACGAGCGAAAGCTTCGGACAAGCCATTGGATATATGTTTAGAGTACATAATTTGGTTCGAGGAACACTTCCCCACAGGTTATACAATGCAACAGTAGTTTTTCATGTGTTTGAGAAAATCCAAATTCTCAACTGCAAATTTCCCGGGAATATTTCAGAAGTCATCGAGCATATTTTGTTATTTTCCTTTTTACATAAATTCATAATTCATTTACCATTAGTTGACTGAGGTGAAATAAATTCACGCTGCTGACTAATATAAAGGAACTGTAATTACGAATCGAAATAGTTGAATGGTCAGTGCTGTTTTTTTTTTTATCGTGAGGTTCGACAGCGATAAAAAAAAAATAGCGATAGTGCTATATCATAGATACATGATATAGCACTATCGCTAAATATAGTGGAATGATCAGTTCGCCCCCTTCCCTTATATTAGCCTGAATTAATTCCCCAAACAAAGTTTCAATATGAACGAAGTTTTACAGGGAAACAATCTCATCTTTTTGCAATGTTAACTCGTATAATCAACGCTTTTGGTTACCGTGAAGAATTTCTTAACGATGAGAAAATGCTTAAGTTTTGGATAAAATTAATTGAGAATAAATCCGATGCAAATATAGATGCGTTTTTTGAACGTGCTTATCTTGCTGGATGTTGTCGTCGTTTGGCCAAATTTTATGTTAGATGGGCTGAGGTAAGTATTAATATTTTCCAGTAAATTACTCGGATAGGATCTAAAAATATTTTCCTCAAAAAGCTGTATATTATTAGGGATAATTTCTCCAGTAAATTCTCTAGTTATTTTGATGTGGAGAAGAGACGCAAACCAGAGTACAAAATTTTTTTGTTGGTGTTGTCCATCATTCTTGCAGAACCAGTAACAGTCAATTGTTTCTGCTGATGTAAAATTCGTTTTTTGAGGCGCGTGAGAGTTCAAATGACATAAATGGGGCGCGAACAGTTCTGAAACGTGGTCGAGAGCAGTACGCTGAACCGCTGAACTTATTAAATGAAGCATCAGATGCGTTGGAAATGCGTCAAATCCGGGCTTTTCAAAACTTAAATGATAGTGAAACTGATCTGTTTTATGAAACTGAATTCAACATACAACGATTAGCACTTGGCCAACTAACAGGTAAATGTGCTGCTTAAAGAGCCCTACATATTATGTTCATAACTAAGTGGTATGAAAAAGTGATTCATTGAAATCTTATACTTGATTTTGAAGGAAAGTGCTGTAAGTCCAAAGTTCAAGTTAATACATGTTCTTTCTTCAATCACTGATTTCTAGGCTTGGGTCCAAATCAGGAAGCTCCAGTATTTCGGGATGCATCTAAGATGCCAGGTAGTTTGCGCACTGGTATTCGTCGTCAGTTAGCAAATGAAATGAAAGGAAATGGTTTTCAAATTTATCAGGTAAAAAAGTCAAATATGCTTGTTTCTGATCAAATTGACTGAATTCCAACTTTTACATTTCAGTTTTTAGTTCTGAAAAGTGTGAAACGCAGTTTTCTCCAATTTGGAAGAGTTGGGTTTTAAAATATTCAATTCTGCATTCATTTCATCTGTTTTCTGAATTGGAGGTGAAAAAAATTTATTTGATTTGGTTATAACCATTTTATAGAGTTTCGAGAGTTTTATATTGTAATCTAGGGTAACGAAGTATTTGATGACGAGAATTTGTTGGTACCAAAGAGTTTCGGTGATGATTTGGCTCATGTGGCTTTTGCGCAAAATAGTTGGAATCCTACGAAATGGAACGATGCACGAATTCGTGGTATTCCGAAAAGAAATGAAATGCATTCCGCTGCTTTCACAGTGAAATATTTGTGTTTCTTTTGAGACAGTAGACTATAATTATTTCCTGAAATTTATTCCTTTTTTCAAGTTCATTTTGCAAATTATCTTAATCTAGTTCAGGTTTTCAATGAAGACGATGGAGAGGTTAAAGAGGTAAAGCAACGGAATAAACGTTCACGACTACGAATATTAAACAAGGTTGACAAATTAGTTTATAATTCATTTCTTGAGCACTAACAGCTTAATTCGGACAATTTTGTTTGCTAAAAGTTGCTTATCCGTTTCTAACGCGTTATTTTAGAAAGGTATTAAAGAGTTGAATTAGTTCTGCGATCCCGAGTAAGATACTTTGAGAGAACAATTAAGATTTTTTGCATGCACAAGATATTTATGCACTGATCTTTTCCAGGTTATTTCGATGGAAGAATTGTTTGCAGAGCAACTGCAGTTGTAACTTTTTACTCTTAAGATAGCCGTACTGTGCTTGTACCTTATGCTGCCAGTTATGATATTCACACTACGTCTCATTTATTACATACATTTTGAACGTTATTTTGCTTTTGTTGATAACTTTTCTTGCCAGTTCGAATAACAAGCACTTCCGAAGTAAAGCGAACAAATACGTGGAACAGTTTTATCTAAATCAGTCACTTCTATGTAATTTATATATTTTTTTATAGTTAATTTTTATGGATGCCAACATGGGATAAAAGCGAGCTACAACTAGTTTGTTTTGTTCACTATCTCTTATTCTTCTTTTAGACGGTATTTTAGCGAAGTATCGCTAAATACAGAATGACTGCATATTGTTTAGGGAACTAATTATAGTTAATTTGGTACAATTATAGTTGCTAGAAAATAGCGGTAACTTTTAAGCCAATTTTAAGATGCTGATTACTTGTGAATTTCGAGATATTCCGATGAACATATTTGTTGAGAGTATCTTCAGATATCTGAATTTGAGACTAAGTAGTGCTTTTGGAAATCTGAAGCTTCACAAATTGCGTTACTAAAAGTGCGATTTGTCAGGCAATGTCAATTCACTGCCACAGATGTTAATTTTGCTGTTCATACTGATGCATCTTGTGCTAAAATATTCTACCGCCGTTTTCTGATTTCCATTTTAAAACATTTTCATCCTTATGAAAGCTACCTGCAGAATTTCAATAAATATCATGTTATTCTGAAATTTAAAGTAAAGTTTCATGATGCTTGTGGCATTTTGTTGAAATTTGTAGGACTTTGATGTTTCAAGACCAAAATACATGTAAAATCAGTGTTCAAGACGACCATTGTTAATTTTGCACTCTGTTGATTTCACTGGAGGTGACTTCCATACTTATCTCAAATAGTTTTCCATTACTGATGTATTAGTTATCGCAAGGACAAGTGTATTCGCAAATTTTTGGTTTTTGTCTGAAAATTTTCATTAGTAATATATCATTAGCCGGTATATTTGGAAGTGGTTCCTTTCTACGTATGAAAGCAAACCTTTGATTGGAAATGGATGGATGATAGAGTAGTAGTTAGTTGCAGAAGTACGTTAGTGACTCATTAATTCTTTTTTATTGAACTTTTGTCGGCTGAATACTAATTTCTTAAGCAAGAATAATTTGATTCTCTCTTATTCATCGTTTGATTGGAAAATAGATTGTTTGTGATTTCACCATTTTTGCAGGTTGGTACTATTATTTATCCTGCTAAACATAGTTATATGCTAAAATTTCAACTTTTAAACAGTAACAGAATCGGAGAAACATGTTCGTGCTGGCACTGTTGGAGGACACTGTACGGATTAAACCACATCAGTTTGGGGAACAATTTGAACCGGTAAGTGATTTTGAAATATGTGATGATATGATACGAGCATTTGTACTAGTAAAAATTTCTATTCCTGGTTCATCCTGTTAAAGTTGCTGCATATGAAATATGAAAATAAGAGTGGTTTTGCTCTTAGTTTTCTGAGAAAATTTGGAAATCGGAATGACTGATGTGATTATTTTTTATGGACTAGTTGCAAATATATGGAATTTTTGGTGACATTTATAGCAGATGAATAGGACTAGAATTCCCAGGAAAGCGGAACAAATATATTTATTTTATGGTAAAAAAAAAATGCAAATTGAAAAGCGATATTTTCCAGATGCTAATGAAACGTTTAAACGAGCAGTTCGCTAACAAAGTCGTGCCCGGTTTAGGTCTATGTATTATAATATATGATCTCGTCGATATCGGTGTGTCATATATACTACCGGGTGATGGCAGTACACATACAAAAGTTAAGGTAAATTGGAATTAGACACTTGAGAAACTTGTAGTTTGAATAAAATTTTCCAGATTTTATAATTGTTTGGCAACCCATTAGTTATACTAATTACTGCTATGTAAGAAACAAAATTATGTTTTAAAATGCTAATCGTATTTCCCATTTTTTTTAGTAGGTAGATTCGAAAATATTAAGAAACATATAATATAGCTAAATAATTTTTTTTTTTAAACTCCTTACTCATATCCGTGGATAAGGTGGTGCAGTAGTCTAGACAGAATTAAAATGTGTAATGTAGCGGTCAAAGTTGATACTGTTCTAATTTCTTTTCAATCGAGAAATTCCTGTAAAGATCAGCGTACGAATCCGAATAGCTTCAGTTTCGATTTGTTGTATTCCGACCATTTATTGATGAAGTTATTGAAGCGAAAGTTCTGTCAAGTAACGCTGAAGGATTGATGCTGTCAGTTGTATTTTTTGAAGATATATTTATACCAGCACATCGATTGCCGCAGCCGTCGGTTTTTGAAGAAGAAGAACAGGTTGGAGTTGAATTCCTGGTTAACATGAAACAGAAAAGTAGTGGTTTTGATTATTAAGATGTTATTTCTTTTTCTTATGCACTAAAGCGCGTAATATGGTGGTGTTTGCCAATTTTTTTTTTTGTTTGAATGAAAATTTATCATGCACACAGATTTGGTATTGGGAATATCAGCCTGAAGATGGACAATCTGCTAAACTATACATGGATCCCGGTAAAACTGTTCGTTTCCGAGTTATCGAAAATATTTTCAAGTAATTAGTTTCTATTCTAATATTATGATTGCAAAATGTGTCCACGTTTAAAATAATGGGAAAGTAGAACATACACAAGGGAATAGGGAAGCATGGATTTTAGTGTTACGTGGTGTTACCTTACAAAGCCTGATAGTTAACAGAAAGATATTGTGGACAGATAACTGTAAACATGAAGCTAGAGTATTCTCTGCATCATTTAAATATGTTGATGATAGTAGCTGTTATATATTATATTATAAAATATTTTAAGCAAGGCCAGCATTGTTCAGCAAATGAAATTGTGGAGCATAGGTTATACTTCCTTTTCCAGAAGAATGAAAAGTTTACACCCTTAACTATCAGTAGATCATGATGCAAAAACCAGGTTCAGGACCTTGATATTTTAGGGACGTAGATCCTGACAGTAGCCAAGACGAAATGAAACGGGAGAAGTCATATCAGATCATTGGATCAATGGCAGAAACAGGATTAGGATGTGTGTTATGGTGGGCTCCAAACGAGGAAAGTATGAAAAATGAAGGAGACGAAAGTGAAGGAGACGAAGAGATGATGGAGGAGGAGGAGGAAAAAGAAAGAATCGAAACATAGCAATCCATAAGACTTTCAAGTGGTGGACATCATCTCAACAGCAAATAATTTTGTTTTGATTTCAGTGGATGTTTTTTTTTTTTCCCCTCCCCCCTTCTTCTCTTCCCTTTCCATATGATTTATTCAGATATATTTGGAATTAAATTTTCTCTAACCAAATAGCATTCATTATTTGCAAAAAAAAAAATCAAATTGCTCCTCATGGTGTACAGGTGTATGTTGGAGAAAAATGTCGTAGCTTTTGTGCTGTAATAGCTGATTAATAGAACTGGCAAGGTTCCCGATAAATGTGGTACATATTAAAGAAAAAAAAAAAAAGAAAAGGAGACAAGAAAAAAAAAAAAATTGGGACTAAGCTAATAATTGGGATTACGTGGGTAGTTTGTGGCTTATTAATTTGTATTATATTTTGTTGTGTTGTATTATAAGTTAAATGATACGAACATCTGTGTTGTATGATAGTACTTTTGTTTCTCATTCCTGTCAATGCGATACCGGAAAGTTTGATCGTGTAGAAAGAGAAAGAGGAAAATTTCAGTTTAGGATTAAAATGAAGATAGATGCAATGTATTTTTTTATTCTTTCCTGTAAGTTACAAGTAACTGAGTTCTGATTTTCATGTTTTTATTCATAAAAAAAAAGGGATTTGAACAGGAATGCAAAGTAGGGAGTGAGTTAGTGTGAGGAAGTTTTTTCGGATTGTAATATGGATTTTAGAATTGTGTAGAATAGGGCAACGGGAGAAATATTATATATATATGGAGTTCTTTTCTTTTTTTTTTTTCTTTTTGCCAAGTGAGTTTCGATGAAACAGTTGGAAATCAGAAAAGTGGGCAGTTTATTTTCGCTTCGTTGCGATTTGAGAAGCTAGGAAAATTTTTATCATGTTATGTTTATAGCTTATAAAATTCGAACTGATGGATTATTGAGTCGTTGTCATTTAGTCATTTAGCTCTATCGCTGTCGGACGTGTTTAGAAGGCAGCCTAGGGATTCACTGTGCTTTTTTTTTTTTGTAGAATAATGATGGAGCTGGATGTATTGAGTGCCGATATATCGAAAGCGTACGATGACTTACGATCTATCGAGGAATCAATCATATCATTATCGGGAAAGGAAAGGTGACTTGTTGATCATTATATAAATTCTCTTGTAAAGTGTGGTGGGCTTTTTTTTTTTGATTTTTGGAGGTTATTGTAGTCTTGATTACTGCTTCCACTGTTACATCAGCCGTTGGGTTTTGTGCCAGAGATAGAGGAAGGAAAAATTCCCTTTTTTAGTTTCTGAAACAAATTGAAGTTTCCTGTTAACGGGGATGGTTTCAAAAGATTTTCGAGAAGATCGCAGTTTAAATATATATTGAAGTCGAATACCCAAATTCATTTTACACTAATTGTGTGTAAATATTTTAGGTTCGGTACGGGCAGGAGACGTATTTTGGATTCTAGTAGCCGTCCTGGTAATTATGGATTTGAAAGGTATGCTTTCATAACACTCTTTTATGTTGTATTATTTTGTTATAAATTATTTGATTTTTTACAGGCGTGATGCGCGCACAGTAAGCTTGGATTCATCAGGACCGAATAAGCGCCGTTTAGTTATATCGGCCGAGAATGAGTAAGTTCTGGTTTTCATGCAAACTTTCAATACAATACAGAAACACTGCTTTTGATCCGCTACACAAAAATGATCATTTTCGAAGATCTAGGTTCTCAAGTGGAATTCGAGGGCTAAATTTTGATCATCAGTTATAATGCCAGCCATTGCTGAAATGTGCATGGTTTGTTCAGACGTGAAATTTCACCAGTAAATGATTGCAGTTTATATGAGGGTTCGGATAAGCGGGCACGTTATGATGATAGAGAAGATGAGACTGTACGGCGAACAGTGCAATCATCGGTTGTAATGCCAGCCATTGAAACAAAATCGCGTAAAGCTGCCATATCTGAGTTAAAAGGGACAGAGAAGAAGGAAGTTAACGTGAGGTCAGATTCTGTTTTGCTTCTATAAACAAAAATGAAGAGCGAATTCCAAAAAGAATTCCTGCAGAGGAGGGGAGGAACGGGGAAAGGGTGGTAGCAGGAACTGAATTGAGGATTTGACATAGTATGTGTTCCCGTACGTATGGTTCGTTTTTCATGACAATTATGCTACTCGAGAACTGTTATACTTATGCTCTATCTCAATATTTTTTTTTCGGGATTAAAATTCACACATTTGCAATATAATATAACAGAAAAGGAGTTTACTTTGTTCAGGAATCGTCGCATGTTTTCGAACTTATTGCTGGGAACACTGCAGCGTTTTCAAATGGAGGAAAAAAAAATATCGTCAGTGGAGAAAGTTCAGGTGTCATTTTTTGATCAGTCTCATTTTTTTGGAGGTTAGTCGGCGGATTTTTCAAATATTAGTGCACTGAATTTGCAGGCCGAGAAACAAAAAGAAGTTGAAAGGCGTTTGCGGGAATCAGAAGAAGAAGAGCGTGAACGACTAGCTCGGGAAAAAGCTGCTCTTCTTGGGAAACGTCGTGAGAAAGAACGTTTGATCAAATCATTACAGCGAAGGAAAGCAATTATACAATATGTAAGTTTCAAAAAAAACATTTTTTTTTTCGCCTGACTTCCAGTCTAGTAAGCGCATCATACAGCAGTGACTTTACTGAAAGATTACATAATTTTATGGCCGAGACTGTTTCCTAGGTTTGTTTTATTATTTTAAAATGAATATATTGGTTTCAGGCAGAGCAAAAGCAAGAACATTACCGCAAGTTGCAGAATTTCATCCAGACACAAGCAAAGCCACCGATATTTTATTTGCCTGCAAAACATACATTGAGAACCCTCGAGCTTTTGAAAGTGTCTTCGAAGAAGATCGATGGTAATTATATTAAAGATTTACATATGTTAGACAAGAGCATCTGTTTTGCCAAGCGACAGTTTGTTTTGTCAAATAGCGGTAATGGATTTCTAATATATTTTCCGGATTTAATTTCAGAACTTATTGAGCATCGGCGCCAGCAGATGGAGGCTGACCTTAAGACTCCTGAAGATAAGCAAGTGGATGAGAGCGAATCTGACGGAGAACATTCTGAGGCCTCAACTGCTTTACGATCTACTACAAAACTGAACACGGCAGATGCAAATCAGATGGCAGACAGTGGAGTTAGTGGCAAAAAGCTTGATGGTGATAAGGTTAAGGAAAGAGAAGTGGTGGGGGAGGTATCTATGGAATCATCATTGCAGGTAATTTCCAAGGTTATCTGGCTTATTCTTTTGTTGTTATTTATCCCTCGTATCCAGCTGGCAATCCAGTAAATAGTGCTTTTCATTTCTTTAAATGTTTCTTAAATTCCCTGCCAATTATTCGTTGGGGGTTTATTTCTTGAAATTTCCTGCGTTATTCCGAATTTGTATATTTGAATAGCTTCTTGGCCTCATTAAACATTTCTGGATGATTTGCTAACCTTCTTTTAAGGATTTTGGAGGAGAAGATTGTATGAATGGGGATGAAACAAGAGGTTCGAAACAACTGCATGAAGACGAGGAGGAAACAGGTAAGAATAATAGTCGTAGTGACAGTGAACCTCCGGGGGATGAAACTGAAATTGATCAGGATGACTCTCGTGTTGCATTCGCTGACGAAGATGATTAATGATATAAAAAAATTTCGAGTAAGTGTTCTTGTGAACTTTATTTAACAGATGTCCTAGCTTTTTGATGGGATGATTAAGATAAGAACTCGTTAGTTATGAGCAGATGAAGATTTGTATAATAGAAAGGATCATATTTTTCTGAATTAGTACAGTATGCTTTTGAAGTAAAAAGACGATAATTTAATGTTTTTGGGCTATACTTTTGAAAGTTTTATATTTAGAATAGGTTTAATTTCCTTTTTTGTTATGATCCATCTGTTTTCGTAGAACGCTGTTCCAAGATTCGGATTTTGACCAGTAAATTTAGCTAATAGCTAACACTGGTCCTGTGGAATTTTTAAAAAAGCATCATTATCAAGCCTTCTTCTTTCCATTTATTCCTAGTTCGGTTATCTTTGTTTTGTTAAAGCTAATATTCGTAGAAATTTATTATCCTGACAATATATTTCAGGTTCCGTAGCTTTTTTTCGTTCCAACTTCCTTTTCAGCTGTAATTTCTTTACAGCTATGACATTCGACATGCATGTGTATTACTGTTGCAGCGTTACTTTTTTTTCAGTAAGCAACCTTTCATTTATTTCCGCTTGAAGTTTATTTTAAAAAAAAAAATGAAATCAGAGCTTTGTTTTCCGGTAATAATTGCACGATCGGGAGTTACTTGCAGTTTGTTTTAATATCAGTTTCATGACTTTACTTTTGTGAACACTTTTTTACTTGGGAGACTTAAAGCTTAGTTGTATTCCATTCTGTTCCGTTATCACACACTTTTCCAGCTTGTTTTGGTATTGTTTTTATGTCTAGTGATAAATCTTTTTTTTTTCCGCGATGATATGTAACAACAAACATACCTTCAAACTTTGTACAATAATTTATGCAAGTAGTGGTTAATGTAGTGACTGGGAATGGAAAATGAATGCAAGATTGGGATGAGCTTCACGATTGCTACTAATTGCTCCTTACTTTTCCTCTATTTAAGTATTACAGTTATTTTTATTCTTAGTTACAAAGCTCAAATTTAGTACTGAAATTCCATCATAAACAACTTGCGTATATTTATGATGTAAATGAGAAGTGAGGAACATATAAAAGAGGAAGAAAAGGATGAACAGAACTGGAATATATTCTCGAATTTGTGCCAATTTGTATACAATTTCTATGACAAATAATATTATATTGGCGGTTTCAATAATATTTCAGTACCCTTATGCACACCATACATTAGTGTGGATGAGATTTATCTGTTATACATGCAATCTCAAATCAGGCGAGATAATGAACCTATCGATGGCAAGATTACAGAATTCATATAAGTGATTAACTCTATTGCTTAGCAAAATCACTTTGAACAAGCTTCATTCCTGTTGTTTCTGATTAAAGTGATTCGTTGATATATGAAAGTCGATTTGTCAACTTTACAAGATTGGTAATAAAAGAAAAAAAAAAAAAAAAATGCAAAACCTGCGGAGGGATATAATTGCTGTGTTGTTTGGTCAGTTCAGTCTGTTTTTGCGATATTCACAAAAACTTTCTTGATTTGGAGCTAGACAGATTTATGTTACAATGGTATATCGATGAATGAGGATGTTAAACAGAAACAGCGTAGGATTCGTTGAATTCCTGTAATTTTTTTTCTGAAATAACAGAATATAAGTAGATTTCAAAACTCTATGACAGTAAATTTGATTATTATCGAGAGTGCTGATCGTTATGAGCCTTCTTTTTTTTTTTTTTTTAATATAATGCTTTAAATGTACAGAGGCTTTATACAAATATAGAAATAATGCTTGATTTGTGTTTTCAATAAACTTACGATGATTGAAACATAACGATTGTGAGAAATTAACCGTGTTTTTTTTTTTTTGAAAAAGAAACATTTAAAATTTCCATTTAGATAAATTTAGTGATGAGGTGATGATTGTAAATAAGGAATGGAAGTCTTACATTTCAGATGATACAATTCGAAAAAAAAGATCAGTCACATTGTTGGTGCATCAGGTGGGCCATTGTGTTTTGTAATTAATGGTTCTTTTGTTGTTTGTTTTTCGCGAAGTAGTTGAACACGCCTTTGTATCATAGCAGGTTGTTGTTTTACCTGAAATTTAAAGAAAAAAATAAACAAATAAAAATATTTTTTTCTTTGCGATCCCTTAACTATTGGTACTTTTTTCTTTTTCAAACTATTAATTATCCAATTAAATATTTAAACAGTTGCTAGGCATATCTTTTTTAATACTATCAAATATCTTATCTAGGAAGACGAGGCTGAAATATATGTGGATATATATATTCATCTTCCTAAATCAAATATTTGAAAAGCTTCTTAATGAATAATATTTCACCTCATTATGCAATTTTACATTTGTAATTTACCATTAATCAAATAGGAAGTGAATTTTCAAGAGAATGTTAAGGCTTACTTGGTCAAGACTAAGAACACCACGACGTTTCTTAGGTAATTTGGAACGAGCTTGTGTATGGGAATAAAACAGAGCAAAATTGCTAACTATTACCTGAAAAAAAAAAAGCAAAAAAGGATTGTTCAAGTTTAAATCGTAATGATTTTCTAAGAATTTTGTGATAATTTGAAAAAAATTGCCTGATACAATTATGAGTTTTGGAAAAGAAGTTGGCTGTAATTTAATCAGCTCACTATCATACGGAAGGATTTGAACCGAAAGAAATAGGTATAGGTTGATAATTATATAATTATTATCATTTTGTGTATTTTGTTCACTGTTTTAAAATATTGATATTTATTGCAGTTGTTTTTAATTTGCTGGATATTCGGTTTAATCTGTTGTTACTTTAATATTAATATTTAATATTTAAATTAATTACTTTAATAATATGTAGCATTAATACTATTGTCATTATCATTTACAATAGTTATAGTGACATTAATACTAATAATAATAAAAGCAATAAATAAAATTGTTTAAAACTATTGTTACTATTGCTATAATCATTACTGCAGATATTATCACTGCTTTTAACAGTACTGTTATCAAATATCACTAACAGGAACAGGCAGTGCAATAGTTAAAACACCAGTAAGGGCACACACTGAACCAATGATACGTCCCAGATATGTATGCGGTGTCATATCACCGTAACCAATTGTTGTCATTGTGACAATCTATAATTTTAATTTATTTGAAAAAAAAAAATAATAATAAAATATAACTTTTTTCAAAGTTTCCAATTGTGTCTTTTCGATGTTGCTCAATTCACAGTGTATGCAGCGGTCGGGAAGAATTATGAAATGAAAATAAGTCAAATTGGAAGATAAAATTTTCAATTTTGAAAATAGTGAAGAAAATAAACGAGCAACTTACAGCCCACCATAATCCCAGCGGAATGCTTTGAAACTGATTTTCTGGATTCACTTCAATTCGCTCCGCATAATAAACCAATGATGCAAATACGACAATACCAAGAACCAAAAAAAACACCAATAACATCAATTCTTTGGCACTTGCCCTTTAAAATGTTGCATTTATTTCTCAGTTATTTTATATTGGCTTTATTAAAAAAAAAATTAGATTAGATGGCTAAATATTATATTATAATATGTAAATTAGAACCTGAAAGTATGCATGAGAATCTTGAGGCCACTAGAATGTTGGGTAAGTTTGAATAGGCGCATAATTCGAATAATTGAAAAGAATTCGAGATCCGCTGTAGAACCATAAGTTGTCATTAGTAAATCCAAATAAAATGTAAATGTTGCTATGAGATCTATTATATTTACCTGCAAATAAAAGTGCCTGTAAAATGTTGCATTTATTTATTATAAATATTATCAGCGAAGTTTTTAAATCTATGCTTAATTTTCGAACGAAAAATTCTCCCTATTTAGGAAAAAGAAAAAAAAATTGCTTATGCATAAACTGAATTATTTCTCAAACCTATTATTTTTGCCATTTCAGCACAATTCAACAATTCTAATTTGTTAACTATTTGTGAAAGCAAATTAAAGCAACGATGGAGGAATCAAATAAATTTGCCTAAAAAAGCAAGAATTCGAAATAACTAACTGTTTAATATCATGGTTTGAAATCAAATCATATTTGTTTATTTTTGTCAGAGTTAAAAAAAAAAAACAACTAATCCATAAGTTGGAGGATCTTGCTGATAATAATAAGAAAAGAATGGAATACTGGAAATAAATATTTATCTATTCATTTCCAAATAGCTATAAGCTTACCGGAGTTTTAAAATACTTAATTTTGCTAGGACAAGTTATAAATCGGATGAATATCTCTATTGTAAACCATATATTACATACAGCTTCAACTATCTGAAATTGTTGATCAAATTTTGACGTTAATAAAGCATTTCTGATCAAATAATATTTCAATTATGCAGAATACAAAAACGAAAAAAAAGAGCATGTGAAGTAGTGAAATATTAGTAAGATTAGTTGAAAAATTTACTAAAAAACCAGGATGCGGTCTGGAATTTTGTTTGTCAATACCGATTGTACCGGTGCGATATTTAGTTGGAAAACTGATGGTCCGGTGATGTCGACCGGTAATATTAATTTGTAAATCATCCAGTTCGGCAACCCGTAAACCGGGATGTGTTTTAAGACAAAATACAAAGATAGCTATGATTAAGAAGAAAACTGATACAACAGCAATTACCTGAAAGCACAGAAATTATTAGAAGGTGCTCAAAATAATTAAGATAATATGTTTAAAAATTTATTAAATCAGTGAAATCAGAAAGGTGTGCATCGTCGATTATAAAATGTATTTAATTAATTTTTTTTTTCGGCTTATTCTTTATTGCAAATTTTTTAAAGCTATAAATTGAAACGGAAATTAGTTTAATATCTACACTTTAACATACATATAATGGATTGCAGTAAAATTTTAGATTTCGTTAATTAATTATTTAGTCCAAGCTAATTCTCTTTATCTGCTTCAGATCATCTACTGGATTTTTTTGCCAGTGAGACCAAAAATGGCATCAGAAACAAAGCTTCATGTGTATTTCCTCACTAAAAATTTCATTTCCTCAAATTTCTTTTTTTTTTCTTTTTTTTTTTTCCTTTCAAATAATGTTTTTTCTTATGATTCGTTGAAAGTGATGTAATTTCAAGTAAAAGGAAAACTTCGGACGAGTGAAATTGTTGTGAAATGCAATGATTTCAAAAAAAAAAAAAAAAAAAATAGACAAAAGAAGAACGAAAAAAAAAAAGAAAGAAAAAGCAAACGAACTTTTGCTCCATGAGACGAATAAGGCTCATCGAATAAATGCCAAATTTTTGGTTTCAATTTTTGCCATTTGGATAACGAATGATTGTGGTAATCATCCTCCCAGCCAAATCTGTGAAAATTGAATTTCTTTTTTTTTTTTTTTTTACTTTTGCCTCAATACAAGGAAAAATAAAATAAAAAGTCGACTAAATTTTAAATTTAACATCTAATTTTTAAATTTCATACGTATATAGGAAAAAGTCATACAAAACAACAACTGTTTTTTCCGCTTTTTTTTTATTTTTTGTTCATAATAAGGTACAAATTTATTGTTAGTATATTTATAAAATTTAAAAATTTCATTTCCGAGTACTTTTTTTTTCTTTTTTTTTCTGTTTAGCAGAGCAAAAGAAGAAAAAGAAAAAGNTCCGAGTACTTTTTTTTTTCTTTTTTTTTCTGTTTAGCAGAGCAAAAGAAGAAAAAGAAAAAGAAATGTTACAAAATTTTTATTGTTGATTTCAATACCTGCGATACACTTCTTCCGGATCCTTCAAGTGATTTTCATCGAAATCAATATCGAGCTTATCAAGGGTTGTTAACACTTCTTGAGTATCACGATGCTGTGTATATGTCATCCAGCAACATGGCTCAACTTCATTTGCATCCAGACCCCAGTACTGCAATTTTTTCGTTTTTTTTTTTTCCAAATTAATTTAATTAACTTGTCCATAGAGAATTGGTTATCTCGAGGAAAGGAATTAAATCTCAATCTTGCAACTTTTTTTTTTTTTTTTTAAATGTTATTCAATCTACTCGATACAAGGAAATAACTTCGCTAATTAATCGGTAGCACTTTCGCTATAAATTGAATGCTATCTTTTTCGAACTCATTTATTTGAAATTAAATGCTTTCCCAATTAAATTTTGTGAAGTTTTTTTTTTTTTTGTTTTATTAATCTTTACTAAAAAAAACTGTCTGAATAATTTTTTGTTTCCTGTCAATTACTTTATTCAAGATTTAATTTTTTTTTCCATAGTTTCATTACTTTAGCATTTAATTCTGGAAGGTCCAATTTCATAACCGTAGCATAAAAAATTATAAAGACATTAATTATACAGTATACAGGAAGAGATAAATGAAAATGAAATAACTGCTTGTTAATTTAAGTGCGAATATTTTTTTAAAAGAATAAAATTTTCTTTTTTTTTTTTTGGATAAAAAAAGGAATGAAAGAAAAGGCAGCAAAAAAGTAGCAGTATTAGATGCATAAATTAATTACCTTTAATTCTTCCTCAAAAAGTGGTCCACAGACATCTAATGGATAATGCAACTTTCCGGTACGATAATAATTTAATATAAGTGCAAAGACACCAGGATGACGATCAAAGAAGTATTCATTAAGGACTGGATCATAATTAGCCAAATTTTGTGTTAAACGACTTAGTCTTGTGGCCGGAATTTTCTTAAGTGTATGCTTGTAAGTTTCATGTCGTATGCCACCAACATTCAAAATGACACGATATTCACTGTCCATAATATTGTTTCTGAAAGAAGAAGAGAGGAAAAAAAAAAAACTGGTTAAATTTGTTTATTTTTAATTTAATAAATAAATTTATGACAGCAATTTGTTCATTCAAAGTAAATAATTTTTATTAGTCTATGCATGACAATATTTAATGTTTGCTTTGTTTTTTCTTCCTTTTTTTCTTCTCCAAAAATTTGCAAATCTATGCTAATTAATAAGCATCAAAATTAAACAAGAATATCAATGCTAAGTTTTTTTTTTTGGATAGAAATTTGCTAAACAAAAAAAATTTGAATTTTGAAGTTTTTTGAAAAAAAAATGCAAGATTTGCTAAGCAAACACAATTTCTCGAATTGCATTTTGAGAAGTTTTCAAAAATATATGAATCAAAAGTTTGACAAGCAAAGTTGCATGCAAATGCTATAGCAATTTGAAATACACAATGAGACGGACGGAAATGAATAAAACAAATTTCGACAAATATCAATTTAATTTTCAATTTTCAATTTCTTGAAAACAAAACAACAGAAAAGTTACAAAACAAGCAGAGAAAATGGGAAAGATTGAAAAGAATGACTGAAATAGCTAAAAATATTTAATAAAAAAAAAATTTTTTTTTTTCACAAAAAATTATTTCAAGAATGTACTGACGTACTGTAATGCGTAAAATGGCTGAAGCAAGAAGCATCTTTATCGGATAAAGGTAAGAATATTAAAATTCAGTTAAAAATCACTGTAAAAAAAAAGAAAGAAGCCTTTAAACTTTCTGTTCTAAATTTCAAAAAGCAAAAAGAAAGTTGCAAAACAAAAAAAAAAAAAAATTGAATTTTGGCTTGGAGCACAAAGAGAACAAAGTGTGAAATAAATGAAATAGAAAAAAGAACTCTTTGAAAATTCAAAAATTTCTACTTTATTCTTATATTTTCCACTTGATTGCATTATATGTATATATATATATCTTTTTTTTTTTTTACTTTTTTTTTCAGTTCTTTTTTTGAATATTAAAACAATAATTTTTTTTATTTAATTTAAAGAAAAATTTCAGTTTTTCTCTGCCTTAGCTTAAAAATTTGATTTTCACTTCCTTTTGAAATTTAATTCACACAACTGTAACGTACGGCCCACTTTTTTTCCCATTTCTCAATTAATATTTAGTGATTTTTTTTTTTCCATCAGTAAATTGGCAAACACGATAAATGGCACTATAAAAATGGATGCTTATTAGAAAGAGAATTCAAACGGAATGAGTTTTGATTTGTTCTTTTAATTGATGCAATTGAAAATTATTTATTGATGTACCTGGAAAATTTGTTAGAATTTTCATTCTAAAAAGATAACTTTAACTTTTGAACTAATCATTATCTTACAATCTTCTCTATATGAAAATATTTCACCTCTTTTTATCATAATTTCACTAATTATTACATTTGAGCATACTTTCAAGCCAATTGAAATCGATTGAAATTTTGGCAAATATTTCTGTGAATTAAAAAAAAAAAAAGAGAAAAAAAACATTTTTTGATTTATAGTAGTGCTGCTAAAAAATGAATCAGCACAATGGTACTGAAACTAGGAAGATTCAAAGTTTATAATTTTATCTCATTTGAAATTTCTGATGTCATTTATGCATGCTGCTTGAATTGTCAAATATCTTTAGAAAAAAAGTGTTAGCTATTAGTTTCTTAGACTTCAGATAATTGATTGGATAGAGTGAATGGTTTCAAAAATCAGGGCAAAGAAAAAAGGAGGTGTAGTGATTAATTAGTCAGGTAGTTCAATAATTACTAATCAAGCATGCTTATTTTTGAGGAATTAATCAAGAAAAGCAAGAAATTTGAAATCACTGATGTACATTTTCAGCTAATATTTTATTTCAAAATAGAATTCTTTTCGTTTCCAAAAATTTTAACATTTTAAAAATGACATCTGATTACCTAATGAACAATCTGTAATGCTGCACAGTTTCCTCACTGAAGCAATATATACATAAAAAAAAAAGAAAAAGAAGAAAAAATGGATCATATTGGATCAAGTCAATAAAAAACGAAAATCTGATAATCTCGTGATTAGCCAAGAGAAGTTAATCCGGCAAATCTCAATAACTAAGCCATTAGAAAATGACTTATTAAAGTATTAGAGCCAGACTATAAATTGCTAAGAGGAAAAAAATGTACAAATGTCATGTGAATAATTACACAAATTATTTTCTAAAGAATTTTGAGAAGCAAATATGAAGGTTATTATCTTTATAAGGCCTAACACTAAGTTATTTAATAACACTGAAAAAAAATAAATAAATAAAGCGGCTCGTCGTGAAATTTCATTAAATTCTTAACAAATCAGAAAAGGTATGATGAAATGAACAGAATATTAAATCAGAATAAATGACAGCGCTAAAATAGAGAAAAACAAATCGTGAAGAAAAAAAGAAAAAAAAAAACTAACATAACCTTCTTTTTTTTTTTTTATCTATCACATTCATAAATATTCGAACTTGGATATTAAGAAGAGGAATAGAGGATTGAAAAACGATGAATAATGAATATTTGAAGCTTAACATTCATCATTTTTCTTGTTCTTACCCATAACTTTGTTTATGATCAACGAAACGATGAATGAAAAATTTAAATGCAAGAATCGAGAGTCAAGAATGGAGCAGAAAAGAATTATAACATTAAAATTGAGAAATAAATTTTATGCACTTATCAATAAAATCTAATCGAATGATGAATGTTATCAACAAGAAAAGTTATACATTTGCATAATTGGAAATGAAAAAACGAAAAAGAAATCATTGCTTGACGAACATATCCAACTTGAGAAATAGAGTACATAAAAACAGCATATATACGAATGAAGAATTTATTGGCGTACTTGGACTACGTAAAAGGAGAACGTTGATACATTTTGCTACATATATATATAATAATTATATATATATATATATAAAATTAGGATAACTTTTCAAAGGTTATCCTAATTAAGTGTAAACTTCAACGGTACTTTCTTTTTTTTTTTTTTACTTTCTCAAATTATCAGAAAAAAATTTTAAATGATAATGAAATCAGTGAGAAAAAATTCAAAAATGTGCATTTGATTATTTAAAATATTTTCACTTCAAAATTTATTGCAATCTCTTTTTCTCATCTTATACTTTCATGTTAATTTCATAGTTTACAAAATATTTGAATTTTTTCAAAAATAAATAAATAAAGCGAAAAAAAAAAGGAAATCAATGAATATCATCAGTTGGAAGAACTCATTAACTCATTATGAGATCAGCTGATCACTGTTATGAAAAAATTATTTTGCTAGCATTTTTCATTTTATTTTTTCTTTCAGATCTATTTTTATTTATTTATTTGTAAAGTAATTATTCAGTAGTGCACTTCAAAAATTTATGAAAAGAAATGATAATAATAATGTCACGTAATTGGCACTTTCGCTTTTCAAACAATTTCAATAATGGGAAGAAAAATTCTTTGTTTTTCTTATTTCTTTCTTTAAAAATTATATAAAAAGAAAAAAAAAAAGAAACAACAATTTTGCTACTGAGAAACATCATTTAAAAACAATTGTTATTTTGATGATTGATCTCTCATCACTAATACATACATATTACCTTTTTGTAAATGCATTATAATTATCACAAAGAAAAAAAGAAATCTTCATGTTAATTATCACTTTTTTTTTTTTCTTTAACCTATCAGCTGATTCAACATAACAGCAACCCTAAGATAATTAAATATCATGCGTAGGCTTTCAATCAGTTAACTAACATCGCATACACTACTGACTGTAAATTAGCTTTCTTTTGAAATGATAACAAATGATCATTTTCAGCACCATTTATCATTACCATCATCAGCAGTAGCAGCAGTAATCATCATTTTATATGCATGCATGTATGAGGCATGAAGAAGTAAAGTTGCCAGCAAAAGTTTAATCAACAAGAAAGCAAAGAACTTTTTTTTTTTTTTTAGAATTTAATCAAGTCAAAGGAGATGATGTTGGTAAGCTACGATATGTATTGTATCATTTGTTTTCTTCACTTTTTTTTTTTCTAAATTTTGATTGAAAAAAGTATTAAAATGCTTTTCATTGATTACAAGTAAATAGAAGAAAAATGCAGCTTAGATTTTTTTTTTTTTTCAAATGAAATAAATTTTGGATGGTTCGTAAAGTTAATGTAAATTAATGTTGCTGGAAAAGTAAATTATTAATTTCATTACTTGATTAAAAAGACCATGTGTATCACTAATGAATCTATGTGCATATTATTGATTTTATAGCTCAAAATTTTAACTCTATGTAATTTAAATATTTATAATTTAATTTTGAGATTTCAATAGCATATTTCCTCCACAATGTAAATAGTCATTAGAAATTCTACTCAAAAAAAAAAAAAAAAATAAATGGAATATAATATTCTACTAGAAATTTTACTTAAAATCTGATGCAGAGCTTACTTCTTCTTGCAATGGTCTGTCCCATGGAGAAATTTTAAATACAGGAACAAATTTTTTCTCTCCTCATCATTTTGGTCTTGTAATTAGTCCCTGCTACTGATGAGCTTTAATCCGATCAGATCAGGAAAGTGTGGGACTTTTAAAAGCCCTAGTGTGATAGGGATACAGATGCTCAAACTGATAAAATCGTCACTGATCATCAGTTTCAGTTGACATTGGGTCATAGTGCGCTAATGACCTTTTTAGTAACCTCTCTTCATTTAACTATCTGATTCTCATAGATGGAATGAGTGTTACAACAATTTCAAACTGCAAAATGTGCACTCCCTTCATCTTCCTTATCCATCCTGCCATTTCAATTTCAATTTACTAGTTGAAAGGATGATTAAAATGATTTAGTAGTTAAAAAAAATTACTAATTAAAATTATTTTATCAAAATGCAAGTCATTGTGAGCTTTCAGCTGATCAATTTAGACATTGCCATTTAGTTCAAGAAGCATGCTAGCAAGCTACTTCACACATTTCACACTAGCTGGGAAAAACTAAGTAAAATGTTTATACAAAGTAAATGATAGCGTAAAAAGGGCAAACATCAGGAATAACTTAGTGCTTGTTAGTTTTAGTGTCAAATTCGAGATCAAGCACTTAGAATTATGCAACTGAGCAAAATTTTCCCAATGTTTGGTTTGTTGCTTGCATTAGTTAAGTAGGTATTGGTGATAGGTTAAATTCAGGTAAACTCTTATTAAGTCCTCTCTTGAAACATTAATGTTATGTTTGCTTCTTTTTTTTTTTTTTATCTTCAGAGGAAAAAAGTATGAGAAGTTTTGAGTAGGAAAGAGAAAAGAAGAAATGAGTAATGTGAAAGTATGAAAAAGTAAATTGCTAATAAATAGAAAGTGAGCAGATGAAAGGTAAAATTTGAAAACGATGAAGTTAGAGGTAGCAAAAGTAATGCTAAGTGTGAATTTGTTAGGGAAGTGCCACTGTGATGAATTAATTATAATTGCTGGTTAATCAATGACATCTAAGGTTTGTTTAGATGAATTTTTCCTTCTCATTCGATCTGTGACTGCATTTGCAATACTAACCACTGATTATAGAAATAAAACTGATGATGTAGTTGTAATCACTGGCTATTTTTCTTCATCTTTTCTCTTCCCTTTTTATTTGTCTTTTCTGTTAGACGCTAAATATATGCATTTAGTCAAATCGAATAAATGAAAGTTGTAAAAATTTTCGAAATTAAAAATAAATTTATAAATTTGCTAATAGCAATATGAGGTTCTATTGTTTTTTTTTTTTTTTTTTTTTATCACTTATCTTTCTACTGTCGTATTTGGCAAAATTTTCTTTCATGAGACAAGAAACATTACACTGATGAGACTAGGCTGAAGATGTATGAAAATGAAGTTGAAGTATGAAGTTGTTAAAGAAATAAAGATGATAATGGTGATAATTGTATGAATATTGAAATAAAATTGATAATATTAATATTGAAACAGTATGATACTGATAATAAATCATAATAAAAATTGAATTTTGGTGCTAAATGTTAAGTAAATGTTGCATAAATGCCTTATGAACTTATCAGACTATTGTAGTTTCGTTCTTGAAACATGTTTGGCTGCCTACCTATGTTAGTACTTTTTGACAAAAAAAAAAAAAGAGACGTGGAAAAAAAGAGCCAAAATGAAGTGTAAGTAATTTAGAGTTAAGGAAGAAGAAGAAGAAGAAGAAAAAAAAAACTGTAACGGGATAAACCGGGACTGAAGTAGGGGTGAGAGAAACGAAAGCAACTAAACTGAACTTAAAAATGGTATTAAAAACAAAAAAAAAAGTCGGTTATCTTATTAACATTTTATAAACTGGAACTACTCTTACTAAAAGCTGGAAAAAATGCTTTTCTTTTTTTTCTTCACTTGATAGATATTTTTTTAAATTGAGAAATTTGATGAAAGTAGGAAAATTTTATTTTGAATTTTTCGCTATAATTTTAAGAAATTTTATGAAAGAATTGTGAGGAAGAGGAATGAATGAAGTAGCATCATTTCGAGAGCTGTGCAAGTCTCATAGCTTCGAATGAAAGAAATGCTCAGAAAACTGAAATTCTTTTTCATTTCCTAAAAAAGAAAGAGACTGACTGACAGAATGGAAATGGAATGTTTTACAAATTCTTCATCAATTTCATTTACAAATACTCTGTCAGTTTTCTTATTATTTGAATTGATCTCAACGAAAAAAAAAAAGAAAAAAAATTTTTTTTTTTTCGTCACTTTGGAGAAAGTATTTGAAAGCACTTTACCGCCTTCTCCATTCTTTTCCGCTCCAGATTCATTTTTGAATTTATTTCATTTTGTCTCAAAATGTTTCTTATCGAAACAAACACATAATAAATAGGAAAATTGCGATTTTTCAGCAAGTGGTAGTAAATTGGATGTTTTTAATTTGGCTTTCAAATTTTCTTTAAAACTAAAATCTGTTTGGGAAAGGGGAAGGAAAATTTTGTAGCATCACTAACAGTCACAGTGTTATTGCGCTAATTACAATAATACAAATAATTGGAAAACAATTAAGCAATGTTTTTCAGGAAGAATATTTTCCAATATTATTCATTATTAAGCATTATTGATAATAATCTCGAAGACTTTTTTTTTCTTCCGCTCTCTTGATAATCATATCATTCAGTACTGGTTACTTTTCAAATCACTTTTACTTTGAATAATTATTTGAAATCGATCTGCAATCTGTCGCAAATTTGCAAGCAATTTTTTATGGGAAAAAAAAGAGTTTTGAAATAAATTTAGGAAAAGAAAAAATTAAAAAAAAAATAAATGTTTTTAAAAAAAAAATCAATCAATTAACGAACTTTGGCAATATCTAACTAATATTTTTTTAAAGTACGCAAGCATATTGGTGAAATTTCTAAATGATTTGGCATTATTGGAAAGGTAGGTAATTAATTTCAGACATTCTTTCTTCATGCTACTGAAACGGATATACTTTTGGGAATGATTGAAAATGAATGTAGCAGTTGGTGTAATTATTTAATATTTTTATGATGAAATTTTTGTTTTGAAGAAAAAAGCTTAATAACGGATGAAATTACGATGAAACATATTTCAGTTTAATATTTCAAAATTTCATCATTACATGTATCTATGAGGATCATTTGTTTCATTGTTTCCATTTTCAGTTTTTTTTTCTTTTTCTCTTTTTTCCATTTATCAAATGTTCTTTTAAAATTAATTAGAGCTCATAATTGGAAGATTATTTGAATAAACGTAATAAGCAAGGGGAGAAAAAAAGAAAAAGATCCCAAAGAAAGAGATTAAAAAAAAAAAAACCGAATGAAAGTTTTATTTATTATTATTTCATTTAGTGGTTTAAAAAAATTTGAAAGTCCCTTCTTCGCTTCCAATTTCAAAAAACAAATTAGAATTATAACATCTATTGGAGCACAGTTCCGATACTTTTGTCATACTTCATAAAAGTTTTTTTTTTTTTTTGCTTTAAAATGTTTGGAATTTTGTGTAGAAGAAACGCCTCAATAAATTTATAGTTCTCCTTAACATTTTTAGGAAGTAATTTTTTAAATTTTTTTTTCCAATAGAAAATATCCCAAAAACGAATAGCAGTTTTTGAGTGTGCTAAAAGAGATTTAGTTTAAGTCGGAAATTTCAAAATTTAATTATGTCATCATAATCTCAATTGATAACCCAAAAAATGTTGTCATAGGATAAAATCCGCAGTAATCCTTTTTTTTTTATCAGTTATATTTTTTTTTTCTGACTTGAACGACTTCACTAACACCTTCATAATTTAAAAATTAGCTTAATACTTTTGGTATTTATGATAGTAAATTATAAAAAAAAAAAAAAAAAAAAAAAAAAAAAAAAAAAAAAAAAAAAAAAANAAAAAAACGAAAGAAAAAAATCTAAATAAAGACTTTTAGTTCCAGATGATGTATATCATTTTACTTATCAATAATTCCAGAGAGGGAGAAAAAAAAAAAAGAATATTAGTGAAATATTTGAATTCAAACTGCTCAAAATTAATTAAAAATATCAAAAAGTTATTGAATACGTACGATGGGAGTAAATGGAACAATAAAATGGAAGCATTTGCTTTTTAATAAGTAAATTTAATACCTTTGGGAATAGATTTTTCTCATTTGAGCTGATTTTTTTCTTTCCTCTTTTTCATTCATCTCACTCAACATGCCAACTTATATTTATTAATTATGTCTTCTATTCCAGTTAATTGATAATTTATTTATTAAAAAAAAAATTAATGTATATATATATATATCATTTTCTCAATTTTTTTTTTTACAAATTCCTATTCTTATTTCTACGAGAATTTGAGCAAAAAAAAAAAAAAAAAAAACTGCTAGTTTTCTTAGACAAAAGCTGCAAATTGCAATTTTTTTTTGCCAAAGAGAGAAATAAGAAATAATGAAAAATTTTTCAACTTGATTCCTAAAATGCACTGCAGAATTGTCTATGGCAAAAATTCGACCAATCAATTTTTGGACTTTTCAGATATTTGCAAATTTACACGAGTCAGTGACAGTAATTATGTTGACAGCGTATTCAATTAAGTGACTGTTTCAAAAAGAAAGAAAAAAGAGACGAATAAAAGAAGCTTAAATCATCATGTAAATGATTGTACGAAGATCCTACTACGTTCTTTCCTACCTGTAGTACCTGGCTCATTAAACTCAAATTTTTCCCTAATTAAAGTAATGGGGAGAAAAAAAAAAGAAAAAAAAAAAAGAGCATTGCAAGAATGGAAGTAAATTGCTTGTTAATAAAGAAACACAGCAATAATTGAAAATGTATCGTTTGTACAGTATAACCTAACCAACTGAGTAAATTTTTGTAAAGACTAATAAAATTAATAAAATTTTGCCTCAAATAACAAATTAGTTAGTGGACATTTTTGCGNGTATCGTTTGTACAGTATAACCTAACCAACTGAGTAAATTTTTGTAAAGACTAACAAAATTAATAAAATTTTGCCTCAAATAACAAATTAGTTAGTGGACATTTTTGCGTCTAACATCAAATTAGTACTTTACAATCAGATTTCATTTCTAAAGTAATATAAGAAGGATTATATGTCAATACGATATGATTTTAAGAAGAGGGGAAAAAAAGAGACTTCAGAAATTCCCAATGGATAATGAGGAAAAAAACAAGAAATGCTGAAATGCTCAATATAGGATAATTAGAAAAATGTGAAGTATTTTACGGAAGTTGCCGAAAAAATGAATGCTTTTGTCTGCATGTTTAAAAAAAATAAATAAATAAATGCCAAAAAATGAATTTAATTTTGTTTTGTTTCCTTTTTTTATTTCACTATCATTTATTTATTTATTTTTTGCAAAAATAAATTCATAGTAATGAATCATTTAAAAGAAAGAGAGAGGAAAAAAAAGTTACGACAATTCTTTTTTAATTTGCAAAACTGAAAATTATATGCACAAATCATCAGGGACTTAAAAATTACACAATTCCATTAATGAATTATCCGCATATTTGCAAAATATTAAGATTATTTTCCATTTTCTTTTCTCTTCAAAAAAAAAAACCAAAGAATTGCAAGCTTAACGATCCCGCAATCATTTCCGACTACTTTTTAAAAGCAGTCTCAGTCTGATCAATAACAAAAATCAACTGACAAATAATTGTTAAAAAGAAGAAAAAATTGTCGTTTTATCCTCTTCGAGATTAGCTTGCAGTTAATTTTCAACAAAAACTGCAATCTGGCCGATCCCGAAATTATCGTGTAAATAATTTTCAAAAGAAATTCTCGTCTTATCGACTTTCAAGCTTAGCTTGCAATTAATTTTCAAAAGAAAAATTGTTATCTTACCGTGTTTTGCTTATTCTATCGTTGGAAAGTGTTGTTGATTGGGAATTTCCTCGAGAATGATTATGCATTTCTGTTATTTGATCACCGTAAAATAGCATTTAATTTCTTTCTTGTCCTTTTGTTGAAAAATGCAAAAAAAAAAAAAAAAAAAAAAAAGAAAAAAAAAAAGATCCGTTTCTGAAAGTAGTAAAAAGTTTAAATGTGCGGTAACTGTTAATTAACTGCTAACTTTCTTCTTTCATTCTTCCTACTTCCAAATGCTTTCTTGTAGATTTATTTCACAGCAATTCAAAACAATTCCTTATTTCGGGTTCTTTTACTGAATTAAAAAAATACAAAATTAATGGAAACAGAATGAATGTGCTATAATGCAAGAAATGGATGTAGCAATTATGCCCATAACATTAATACAAGTATAACTTTTAGAAAAGGTAAGTTTGTCCAAAAGTTGAACACCTTAGACTGATTACATCAGTTCATGTGAAACTCTGATTTTGTATATACAAAATAAATGAGATAAACATCAAATAAGTAGTACTCTTTTGTTCTATAGCAAATAACAACAAAAAAAGTTTATTGCTCATACAATAAAAGAGAAAGAAAAAAAAAAGCAATACCGCTACAATAGCAAATATTTCTTGTACATTATCAATTTATTTCGGAATAAAATAATTCTATTAATGTATGCTTTTTAGTGGCCAATAAACCAATGTGAACAATAATGATTAAATGAAATTGTGCCAATTATTTGTAAATCATTCTTCAAACTAATCAGTAGCTATTAAACTGAGAATAAACAACTAAAATAATACATATATTGGCTTAATAAAATTGTGAAATGTAAGTAATATCAATGGGTAGGCATGCTTTTGAACACAAATAAGTCAGTTAATAAGTCAGAAGAAGGAAAATCAGTTAGATTACTTAAAAAATTATTTCAGCTTGAGTTATTCGTAATTTCATATCAATGATAAATGTGTTAGTGTGCTGGAAATTGGTACTAAGTAATAAGAAAAAGAAAAATGTAAAATAAAGAGAAAAAAAAGTGCTAACAAATGATTCTTTAAGAAGGTTTCAATTCAATTTACTATGAAATATACAATTTTAGTTCATTCGGTAAAATAGAAAAATTCTGAGAGTGAATTAATGATCGTTTGACTCTGACTGTTTGAAAAGAAATTAGAAATACTAAAAGTTTCATTTTTCAATAGAATCTTTCTTCTACTGCTAGCCTTATTAGCCGTTCTTTTGCAAATTTTTTCTAAATTTTTTTTTTCGATATTTTCGAACTAACAATTCAATCATAATAAATTTGACAAATTATCTTATCAATGTGCCAAATATAAAGGCATCAAGAAGCTTACATTTTTGTTACACGCTTAATGGCATCAAATGAAAAGAAAGTGAAAAAAAGAGACAAGGAGTAGAAAAATATATTATATATATATATAATATATATAAAAATATATTATATATATATATATATATATATAATTTTCATATATATATTATATATATATATATTTTNATTATCTTATCAATGTGCCAAATATAAAGGCATCAAGAAGCTTACATTTTTGTTACACGCTTAATGGCATCAAATGAAAAGAAAGTGAAAAAAAGAGACAAGGAGTAGAAAAATATATTATATATATATATAATATATATAAAAATATATTATATATATAATTTTCATATATATATTATATATATATATATTTTCATATATTTATATATATATATGAAAATGAATACATATATTTAATTATCACCTAATATTGTCTCGAACCAAATTTATCCATTATAATTGCTAGTTGCGTATTTGGTTTTGATTCATTATTTGATTACGAATATATTCAGTGTAAAAAAAAAAATTATTTTACTTAATAGATACGAATTTTTTTTTTTTTTTTATGAAAATAAATTAATTTGCTCCACTTGAGACATTTCTGGTAAGATATGTGTAAGCTCTTAATTTTTTTTTTGCAGAAAATAAAACAGAAAAGAACTTGAAATTTTGGGATCAGATATGAAATTCCCTTTAATTTCAATTAATTCTTTACAGAAAAAAAGGAAAAAAAATTATTAACATTCTATAAATTTTGAACCACTTTATGAACTTCGCAAGTTTCGGAAAATTTGAAAGCGTAAACTAATGATGATTAATTGACAGGTTAAGCTTCATTAAAGTCTCGAATATCCGATCCTTCCCAATTCTCTTCTAATACTAAAATGGATAAAAATTTTTTGGTTTTAATTGTCAAATTGTGAATTAATAAAGTATGAACAAATTAGAAAATTATTCTTTTACTTTTAAGGTAACAAAAATACGAAGTGATTTTTTCATTTTCAAGTCCAATTCTTGTAGGAATTTTACTTAGCTGAAAATGTTCTACTTCGAAAAATAACATTCTTCATATTTCTCAAAACTTTTAAACAATTAATCCTCAGAGGTGTAATTTCGAAATTATTCGGTCATTGAAAATGGCAGTAAACGAATGAAAAATATCGCTTCTTCTGTATGGTGGCTGCTATTTAGAAGCACTGCTATCAAAGTTTTGTTCCATTAAAGTGACCTTTGAACCAGTTTGTCATATTATGATCGTATACAGTGCTGTCGCAGTTTGATCAGTACGATTATTATTTGTCCACCTCAAACTCACTCAGCCACTCAATCACAGAATCATTCATTATCAGTTCGACCTTGTCAACCATCATGGCAACAGTACTTCTTCTGATGGCATCTATCATTGCTTCTTTCTTCACTATACAAACAGGTAATCGATAATTTGCATTTTATCATAACATTTAATCAGTTATTTGTTTGCAAATTCTGAAAGTATCTTTCATTGGGTTAAAGATTACGGACTAAAGCTTTGACTTGATCAAGATATGCAGATAAGATTTAATAGCAGATTTGGCACAATGTAGAAAGATGATGAAGTTAAACTATTGAACATGGATAGCTGTTCTCTTTGTTTCAAAATTCTGCTTATCATTAACTGATCTAAATGATAATTTTAATCACTTTTCAATCAGAAATGTTGAGGTCATACGTGCTTCGATTGGTATTCACTTTCTATATCTAAAACAAAACTTCTTTTCCATTTTTCAAATTCCAAAATTTAGTAAGATTACATGTCATAATTGAATTCATAGTTGCTGATTAGAAAATTATCCTGATACAAGATTTTCCTTCCAGCAATGTTCAGTTTCAAAAGAACTTCGATTTAGAAAGTTGTAGATGAAAATTATTTGGAACGCAGAAATCAATCCGAGCAGTGATTTAGAAATATAAAAGTGAAGCTAAAGTTTTTGCTTGAAGAAGAATGGAATAATTTATTTAAATCAGTTGACGATTTCTCAGGAAAATTGAATTACTACAGTAAATGAATTGCGCGAAAATACGAAGAGTGATAATTAATGTTGGAAGTATGAAAAGAAAAGCTGAGATTCCAGTGGGAATTAAAATAAGGATTTAAATGAAAAAAGGAATCGAATTAAGGACATGAATTAATAAGAAAAAAATCAGAAGCATTTTTTCTAACAAATAAGCCTACCAAGAGGCCATCGTTATTATCACAATTCAAAGGCTATAAATCTCTCGAAAAAAAAAATTCGACATTTTCGAAAATTCGAGAGTTCTTTGCAAAAATTGCTAAATAATTAAGCAGAAATATTTGTACAATAGAAATTTGATAAATCAAACTTCATTTTCATTCTTCCTGCTTTCTTTACCCGATTAATTCTTAAAACCAATGTAAAAAAAAAAAAAACTGACCGTTAAAAAAGAATAAAAAAATATTCTCTTCCTTGCATTCGAGTTAATGTGAAAAATAATTTTTCTTCTTCCTAAACCAAATTTAAAATTAAGAATTTTGGTTTCTCATTATTTAAACTTTCATTTACATTGGATAATCATGCTTTTTTTTGCTAGTTAAGAAATAGTTTGAAAATTTCTGTTTTTATCAATTAAAGTCTAACGAAAAAAAATGTCAAAGATGACAGTGATGACGACAATCACATAAATCACATAAGTTATCTTGATTAAAATATAAAAAAAAAAAAAATCTTAACAAAAATGATTATTTCTTTTCGGAATTTTTTATGTCTTGTAATCTAACCTTACAAGAAGACATTTTGGAATGAACAAAATAGACTGAACATACCCAGTGCACTCATAAGCTACGATATGAAAGTTTGAGTTTGGCCAGTCTCGACATCAATTTACTAATGAATCTTCCAGTTCAACCTGTTCACATTTATTAGCTTCTTTAACAATTTAATAAAAAACTCATCGGAGAATATGTATGATGAAAATAAAAATATTATGGCCGTTAAAATTTAGTAAAAAAGTGTAGGAAAGATGAAGTTATAGTATTGTTCTAAGTCGTACTGATTAATGAAACTAGTTAATAAACACTTGACAAAATAAACTAATTTAAGTAATAGCAATTAGTTCCACTCAAATGTTATATACTTTCAAAAGTTAGTTATTTCTTAGTGCTCAAGAATTCATGTTTTTTTTTTCTTTTCATTTGAAAAGAAGTTTAATTAAAAAAAAGATAGAAATAAATGATTTCAAGAACAAAAAAGCTAATCTGAATGAAAAAAATGTTTTAAAGATGGAGATGAACTAAAAAAAACAAAAAAATAAATAAATAAATAAGTAAATAACATATCCTTTCCTCAAATTTAATCATAATGCGTTAATGACAAAAATAGCTGTTAATTATGAGAAGAGAGGCATTTTCTATTTAATTCATTTTTTTTTAAGTGATAAAAATTGTGCTAATACTGTTATCAGATAAGACTAAGAAATGAGAGATGATAGATGGAAGAGTGGAAAATGCTTGAAGTGAAGAGAGAAATGCCTTAGCTCTAAGCAAAGCATTAAATTTGAAATGCTTCCTAAGGAAATGAAAATCCTTTTTTTTTTTTTTTCGATATCTCTCAGGTAAGTGAGGCGGAAAAAATTTATTTCTTAGAAAGAAATCACCTTGAAAGAGAAAAAGAGAGAGAGAGAGAGAGAGAGAGAGTTAAGGCAAAGAAAACGGCAATATATTCTCTCAAAGGAAAAATTTGCTGAGTTTTTACGAAATGTTGACTTTTTTTTTAATATTTTAAAGCTGCCTTATTAATCAAAAATTAATACTATCAGTGATTATTTCAGGAACAAATTAAGGTTTCATGTTGCCATTTTACGCTAATTAAATCATACTATAAAATTATTGTGGATATTTGATTGTTATTATTTAATCTTTTCTTTTTCCTTTCCTTTCCTTTCCCAACAAGCATTCTCTTCATTCTGATAGGGTTATGAAACATGCAATATAAAAAGGAAAATTATAAAACGATCATGATTTATCATTCACTTTGTTCAAATGATGATACAATTTGTGAGCGATATAACAATAGTGATAATTATAGTAATAATGATGATAACTGTAAGGCTGGTGCTAAAATTAACAGGTGTTATAATAGCAATTAGTAGTAGTAATAAGCGTGTGATGGATTATCAGATAGTGATAGAATGAATCTAAGAATTGTTTGATCATATCTAACCATTATTATTGGTTATAATAAGAATATCACTAGTAATTTTAGTAAAATTGCAATAAATTTTTGCAATGCTAAAAAGTAAGACTAACAGTAAAGTTATATTGGTCTTATTTTTTTTGATTAAGCTTAATTGCTGATTAATTTTTTTTTTTTTTTGAAAAACTTTTGAACTTGAAAAATTATAAATGTATAATAACTTTTAATACTATTGAAAGCTATAGCGGAAGGATGAATTTGACAAAGAAAGCAGGATGGCTTTTGTTAAACTTTTAGATCTTTTAAATGATTATTTTAAAATTTTTTTTTCTTCATTTAATATTAATTTTCTAGATAAGAACAATTAAAAAGTTTGATAATTGCAGCATGCGCACCATCGACAAACTCATCGGCAGAAAACAACGATACTAATGTAAGTTTTTTTTATTGCTTAACTTATCCAAATTATAATTTTGCTTATTTTAAAAGGTTAAAAATTTTTTTAGGATAATCATTTTTTTTTTTTTTTTTTTGAAGTTTGACATATCTTGCTCCAGCTTTTGTTTCATTTCCACTTTTAATTTTGCTCCATCTTTTGATTGATTCCAAACTTTAGTTATCCTGACTTTTATCGTCTATTAGCTAATTTGTAATCTGCAAAATTATCATTTGTTATCTTATACTTAGCGGTGAACATGACTCGTAGACTGATAAACTTCAGATTTATCGTTTTTGAAAAATTTATGCAAATCATCTTGTCCTTCCTTCTTTTTTTTTTTCAATCCCTTCTCCAAATAATTAATTTTCGATTATATTTCTGTAATGCATTTTAAAAATTAATAGAAAAATATTTCTTATTTTCAATACAAACTTGTTGAATAGTAACTATCCAAGTCTAAGGTTATGCTGCTAGATTTAAGGCAGCTAATGGAACAAGCCATTATAATAGTTATTACAATATTCATTAAAGAATCATTATTCTTCTTAGCTATCACGCGTTATATGACAATTAAATCATCATCTTTTTTTTTTTCTTTCTTAAAGTGGAACAAGTTGAATCTTAAAGTTGTAAGTTTCGAATTATTATAAAAAACTTCTTGATTTCCTGTCAAATATATTAATCATTGAGCTGCATTTAATGTATTAAAATATTTTCATGCTCTTATGATTCGTAAACGGTTCTATCACTTATTGCAAGTAATTAATTTTAGAGGAGGAATGAATCAATTTCATATTTTAAATTACAGTTAAAAAAAAAAAAAAAACTTCCACACTGCAAATATTTCATATATTCATACTTTTTATCTTTAATATTTTGCTTAGGTGAAATATTGGAAATGCAATACTTATATGCATGTACATAAATATTGTTTTCTGCAAAGAAAAATAAAAAATAAAAAAAAGGAATGCACAAGGGAAAAAAGAATTAATAAATAGCAACAATTTGATCAAAGCTGAAACTCTTTTTCATGTATTCCATTTCATCTCTTCACCTCCTTCATAATTCTCTTTTTTCATTCTGTTTTATCTAAAAAAAAAAAAAAATTCAAAAATAAAAATTTATTCAAGTGTAAATGAATGCATCGAATAATAATTTCTCGATGGATGGTGTAATAGTGAGAAAGAGACAAAGCTAAACTAAACCAAAAATGAATGGTTTAAAAAATTTTTAGAGTTTTTTTTTTTTAATTTAAAAAGGATATATTTTACAATGAGAAATTGTGGCCCACTAGCCAATTCTACATAGCCCTTTTGACAATCTTTGTCTTTTTCTCGAGAATCATATCAATAGTACAGGTATTATCTATCAATTGGTGAAAAAGTAAATTGCAAAGAATTAAAATGGAAATTTTTGCCTTTAATTTTTTTTCTTTTCAACTTTCTTTAACAGCTCCTGACAAGGCAAATCATTTGCCTTGATCTTCCGATCAGGAAAAATTTGCTTAATTCCAAAGCGGCAAAATTTGGCTTCATTTTTCCGGCATGATTTTTGCTTTAGCTATTTTTATTTAAATTGTTAATAATTAGAAACTGGCCTGGTCAAGATTGACAAGTTGTCTTCAATATAACAGGAAAAAAAAAATTATTTAATAAAGAAAAATTGCATAAGCGCACTATTCCTACTCCAGAATCCTGCCTATCCAGAACAATATTTCTAATTAAGCTAGAATTAGTGCCGTAGTAAATCTGGCTAATTGTCTCAAAATTCCCACGTACATTACTATCTGTAATAGCTATAAAACCTTATCTTATCATATCGGAATATTTAGCAGAGATTTTTAGCTGCGCCAGTTGCAGTCTCAAACATCAAAAGTTTTGCATCATTTCAAGGAAGTTTACTTAAAGAATTAATTAATTTCTCAAATATTCAGGTGCTATTCAATGATTAGTAATCGTCTGATAGTTTTTATAGTACTAAAGTCATTTGAAAAAGCAGAAATTTTTTATCATAAAAAAAAAAAAATGTGCTAAAACCTTTAAGCTATCTTTCATTGCTCTCCAAATTAAACCATGCGTAAGCAATAAGTGCTCATATTATGCTCATATTAAAATTTCAACTTGTTTTAATAGCATTTTTGCACTCTTTTCCTTTTTTTTTTTTTTTTTTAAATTTCTTGAAGGCATGCATGTTGAATTTATTTNTGCTCATATTAAAATTTCAACTTGTTTTAATAGCATTTTTGCACTCTTTCCCTTTTTTTTTTTTTTTTTTAAATTTCTTGAAGGCATGCATGTTGAATTTATTTAATTTTTTCCTCGCAACAGCTGCTTGGAAATTTCTGAGAGTGGAATAGTTTTTGAAACTGCAACAAAAATCTTAGAAAGGTTAAAAGCAAAAGAGGGACTTGCCAGAAAAATATCTGCTAAATTTTAGAGCAATAAGTTAAGAATGAAAAAAATACTATTTATAATAAAAAAAATATGCTTTTTATAAATAATTGATAAAATTGTAACAGCAATCTTTTTTTTTTCAGCATTCAAAATGTTCAATTAATATAATTAATTGCGTTTAATAGTTAATGAAAAATTCACAAAAAATCAAGAAGAGATTGTAAAATCTATCGTAAAATTTGCTAAAAAAAAAAACAAATCAAAACCAAAAAAAAAAAAAAAACATAAGAAAATTGAAATGAGACGTAAAAGTTTTATCTAATGATTTATTTAATCGATGGATGAATNAGTTAATGAAAAATTCACAAAAAATCAAGAAGAGATTGTAAAATCTATCGTAAAATTTGCTAAAAAAAAAAAAAAACAAATCAAAACCAAAAAAAAAAACATAAGAAAATTGAAATGAGACGTAAAAGTTTTATCTAATGATTTATTTAATCGATGGATGAATATTAAAAGCTGAAAAGCAAAAAATTAAAAATTAAAATCTGAAAAAAGTGAAAATTAAATTCAACAAAGCGTACTTGTTTCGCCTTCCTTTTTTTTTTTTTTTTTTTTTTTTTTTCTTCAATTAAAATACAAATAAACTCTTTTGATGTTTCAGGAGAACGAAAATTTAACAGAAGTATCCTCATTCCTTACTGATTTTCGACCACTTCAACAAAACAATGATAATTCAGGTGAGCAAAATTGAGCCCAAATTTTTTGCCTTCTCATTATTGCTGCACAATTTTATATGATTAAATTTTTTCATTCTATTAAAATTTATTTGCAAAAAAAGAAAAGAAAGAAATTGCAAAAAAAAAAAGTAATATTAGTTGCAATAAATCCAACTAAACAGAAGCTAAAATATTAAGTAAGCAATTTACATTGAAAGAGCAACCAGCAATATGAATAATTAAACTAATTGTGGAATCAATTCTACATATTTCATTTTTCTCTTTTTTTTTTTGCTAACAATAGATTATAATATCCGAATTTTCGGTATCATTTCATAGTAACATTGCTTATTTTTTCTTTTTTTTCTTTAAAGTTGTCAAGCGCGAAAATTGTAGAAAAAAAAAATAATAAACTCTTTCCAAAATTAAGAATTTTTAAGTCAAATCTTATTTCATTTGTTTTTTCTTTGTTACTTAGTTACTTGTATATAAATTTTACTACAAATTATTAGCGTGATCATCAGCAACTTATTTTAATTAGATTAAATGCATCATAATCATTGTCTTGTCATTTTTGTCCGAAAAGAAGCTCACGAAATTGAATATTTACTTCATGCTAATTATGTTATTACACACACACACACACACACACACACACACACACACACACACACACACACACACACACACACGCTATGTCTTAGTCTTAATATTTAGAGAGGCAGCCAGTCTACTAAGTGAAAGATATTTAAAATTTCAAGTAATATAGCACGAAATATTTTTATATAATTTTTTTTTTTTTTTTCTCTCTCTGCTAAAGGAGCAAAGAAACGAAGAGCCAACTGATAGTATTGATAAAATTGGGAAGAAAATAATTGCTGGTGTAATTCATTAATTCATTGTTAAGTGATGATTATTAGGGTAGAATAATAATGATCGATGAGTTCAAAATCAACAAACTGATGAATTGAAAAGCTATTAAAAAAGAAAAAGACAGAGCAGAAGCTAAAACAGTGTTGTGTGTGTTAAAAATATGAATTTATTTGTTGAAAAATAATTAGGATGAAGGAAAAATAGCGATAAAGAGTAGCAATAATAATAGAGCAGAAATAGTGATAGAGTTTAAAAAAAAATTGATAACGATAAAGTTAAGCAGCATTGATGATATAGGATAGAGATAGTGTTAGATTTCAGGTATTATCAATAGAGCTAGCACTAATGAGAGACAGTGATGAGCCAAGTGATAAGATGAAGAAATAAGATGTGATAGAATGATAAAGTGTAATGCAAGATAGAAACGATGATTGAAATAATTAATTAATAATAGCATAGTTATTAGTGATAATAATTTAACAGCAATGATTAATAACAGCGGAGGGAGGAAAGAAAAGTAGCACTATTTATTATTGTTATTGCTGGAAAAATTTATCATTTTAACAAATTTGTATGTGAAAGAATAAATTTTTAAGACATGCATAGACAAAATGGATGATGTTAAATAGTCATTGGAGCAGGAAGGAATTCACTTTTGACAGAAAATAAACACATAAAAATGATTGCGTAAAAAAGATTCGATATGTTCAAAGAATTTATTGCGAATGAAATAAATCAACAAAAATGTTGGATAGAGTTAATTTAATAACAGAAATATTGGCAAGAGGAAACAGAAGGCAAGAAAAGCAGCAATTGAATAATCAATTCAATTCAAAATAAAAACCATTGTACTGATGGCTGTCATCAAGCTTCTCTTGCCCACTTCAAATGTCATTTTTTTTTTTTTCATTTTCATTTTCATTTTTATCAATGACATATCATAGGATGATTTGGGATCAAAAAAAAAAAAAAACTTAATAGAGGAAATAACTTTTTTTTTTTTTTTTAATTCATTTATGAAAAAGTCGAAAGAAAACAAAAAAATATCTGATTAATTGGACAAGAAAGCTAACGTGAAATGTGGATAAATGATTGATTATCAATCATGAAATACGTCGATTATCAGTATATCATTTGCACTAACTTAATTTTAACTAAAATACAGTTCTAGAGTATAGAAATGCAGCATGATATTATACTTTTCTGTGACACATTTACTGATGATAATTTTTTTTTTTTTAATTAGATGAAAATGATAATTATGCAAATCAGAATTGCTCAATAGAGAAATATTCTGAATTGTTTAAAGTTTTGAACTATTTAGACATCTTAAAAAAAAAAAAAAAAAAGAGTTTTAACGATTTTTGAATTAGAACATTAGTAGTGAATTATCAGGAAATTTAAGAAAAACTTAAGAATTAAGAAGAAAGCGCTTAAATATGAAATGCGTGAACATTTATTTTAAAACTACATTGCCAGAATGAAAAAAAAAAAAAATCCATTAGAAAAAATGAAAAATTACAACATTTAAAATTTGAAGCAAAAAAGAAATGACATTTGTTCGTGAAAGAATGAAAAAATTTGATTAAAAATAACTTTTGAAAAACTAAATCAATAATTAGGAACACATCTGACTTGGATGAAATTTCTTTTAAACAAATCTTAAAACAGACATAAATTTAAACAATAATTTGCTTGTTTTTCTTTCGAAATTTTGCTATGCAAACAAATTACACTTTCATTGCTAGAATTCATTTCAATGAAAATTCAGAAAACATTTCAGCGCAGAAAATGTTGGTGAAATTGACGAAATCTGCAGCAACACTTAAATTAGATCATGAAAAAGAAAATCAGACTTGTTCAAGAACACTACTAACTAATTAATTTGTAGCATGCAACATTTTTAACTGACTTTCAAATTTTCAAATTTCTAACACTTCTGCGGAAAATTTGAACAAGAAAATGAAAATATTAGAAGAGCTTGAAAATTTTGAAAGGAAAAAAAAAAACCTTTTAAACCGATACTAGAATTTTATAAGAGATATGTTAGCTATTTCATCATCAAAAAAACTATTTTACATTGTTTTACATTTTTGAAATTTTAAAACTCCTTTTTTTTCTTGAAAAAAAGAAAAAAGAAACTTTTGAAAAGAAACGAATTTTTTTTTATTAAATATAATAAAAATCTTTTTGATAAAAGAATGAGGTAACTCTTATCAGAAAATGAATTTAATTTTTCGAAAAAAAATTTAGTTTTTAAGGAGAAAAAATGTCGTTGTACAAACAACACAAACAAAGTATCCTCGAAAGTTATTTATCAATTTTCCGCTTTACTTTTATTTCTTTGTTTGATTTTTTTTTTTTAGCAGGCTAATTTTTATGATATTAGTAGAGCGATGCTAAGAAATAGGTCAAGATTAGACATTTCTCAAGTTTCATTTTCATTACTAGCTTTTCCACTTCAAACTAACTAGTTTCATCCAAACGCTAGTTTAATACAACAAGTTTGCTAGTTCAGGAATGAGGAAAGTTTTGAAACAGTCATGTCTGGTAGACCTTCTAATTAATTAAGTTGATTTCATGATAGCAATACATCCATTCATTAACAATGATGATAGATGAAGTAGAACTTTTCGCAAAATAAAACAAAAATTGTTACCGCAAATTGGAAGAAGGAATAATTAATTTACACCTTCCTCAAATTTAATTATTATTTTGTTATTTGTGTTTTTAAGTAAAAGACCAGGTCTGATAAAAAGTGCGAAAATTTTACGGATGCAGAAAACATATCTTTTCAGATCAATTGTTTTTCATTTCAGTTGATTCATTTCAATTTCATACAACGTGTCTGACATCAAAATTGCAAAATACAAATAACAAAATAATCATTTATTTTAAAAAATTTCTCTTCAAAAAAAGAAAAAAAAATCTTTCGTAAATCTTGCTTAAAAATAAATTGCAATATTTTTGTAGGAAAATGTTTTTTGATAAATGAAAGTTAAAAATTGAGTTAAAATTTGAAAAATTTGAAAACACAATAAATGTGGAACATATTTGAGGTGAATATGAAATTTTCAGAAGTTTTAATATAAATATAATGTAATTGAACTTAATATAAATATTTCCAGAATACAAATAACAAGTAATAGGTCGAGCAAAGCAAATCCATTATCGATTAATGTTCAATTCATTTATTCATGAAAAAAAAAAATTTCAGTTTTTTTTTTTTTAAATCATTAATTAATACTTTTAGCGCATCGAAAAACATATAATAATGATAATGGAAGAAGCATTCATCGATAATGAATTTTTAGCTACTTTTTTTTATTATTTTTTGTTTTTTTTTTCTGTTCAGTTTTTTGGTTCTCTTTCACTTCTTTTGTCTGTCAAATTAATTCAAAAAATTACACGTAAATACCAATAAGCATAAAAATTTTATTTTATTTTTTTGTTAAACATTAAGTAAATTATTTTCTTTTCAATACCAAAAAAAAAAAGAAATTTATGTATGTCTAGGTTTTAGAGTAATATTGGATGTAATAGTGATAATTAGAATGTAATTTTAAAATAAAAATTGGAAAAAATTGAAAGCTTTAGTTTTTAAAATAGCTCACAAACGGGCGCAAAAATTCATGAAATTTTGATGAATGTAAAAATTAATGAAATTAATCTGAATTAGATAACGGTTTAAAATCATCTAACATTAGCTAAAACACAAGTGTCATATTTTAAAATTAATTGATACTTTAATTTTTATAGCAATAACTGATATTTTAAATCATTCCGGCAATACTTATCAAAAATCGCGACAACCTATCAGTGTAAATAATATCAGAGATATTCTTATTTCAAGAAAAAAAAAAAAAAAAAATTTCAAAATTAACTTAGTGCAGGGCTGAACAATTCTCGATCATTTCCAATTTTTCACTTTCTTCACATGACATTGCAATTTCATCGGCAAGCATTAGCTCAACTCATTTTAAATATATTCTTTAAATTTGTTACAGCAAAGAAACTCTTTTTCGATTTTCGGATTTAGAAAATCAATAAAAATTAAATTTTATAAATTTTTACATCACAAATATGTAAATAATAATGATGAAGCAAATTTTCAATTTATTTGAATATGCTTCTTGAATGTTCAATTTCCTTTTTGATGAGCTTACCTTTTCATGCTTTTCTCATTAGGCTTATTTTTTCCTTGGCTCGTTTGCAGGTATATACGCTCCGGCCCGCTTTCCCTTTTTCCATAAAAGTTTCCATATAATTGCAGCAAATTCGAAATGATGAAACTTGTTTCTTTTTTTTTAAATTAAACTAATTTGCATATTTTTTGTTTTGTTTTGTCTTTGTTTTTTTCTTTAAATTACCCGATCTGTTTTTCTTTATCAGATAACGATTAAGATTTTATTTTTACACACACACAATTTTTAGGGATAAAATTTCTTCACTCACAATTAATCGATATACTTTATGTACGAAGAAATAAACACAAAATTTGATTATTATCATTTGCTGATAAGGCAGTTATATTTTATCACTGTGTTAATGAATTAGGCAATTAGCGCGATACTTAAAATATTCCATTTGTAGTTTTGATGAAGGCAATTTGGCAAGATTGGAGCAATTGGAGCAAATGTAAAAGCGGTGAACGTATACGAACTCGTCTCTGCATACTTCCTGATATCAGGAATGATACTAATAATAATGCAATCGATTTTACTGATTTAATTAACGGTACGACTGATAATAAATCGCTATCAATGATATGTAAGATGAGAAAGATAGAAACGGAAAAACAGTTCTGTTTCACATCAAAAATTAAAGAGGATAAGAGCAATCAGAAATTAAATCCATTTACGATTGAAGAAGAAATTGCCGCATCATACTTGAGAAGGGCAAAGGTTAATCACGAACCAGTTAAAGTAATTAAAATTCATCCTAAATAGGAAACGTTTTTTTTTTTTTTAATTTAAAATTATTTCCTTTGCTCTCAATTTCCTTATCTGTATTTGCATTATTTAGTCTTTCATCATTTGTTCATTTTTTTTTTTTTTTTTTTTACTATTAAAAGGTGAGGAAAAAAAAATTAAAATTTCACAAATGAAGTAAAATTTAGCAAATTACTACTTTATAAAAAAAAAAAAATGTTTGAATACCAGCATNACTATTAAAAGGTGAGGAAAAAAAAAATTAAAATTTCACAAATGAAGTGAAATTTAGCAAATTACTACTTTATAAAAAAAAAAAATGTTTGAATACCAGCATGTGTTTTCACTTTCTTTTCTTCAAAGTTATCGAGCAATTATTGTTTTTGTCTGGAGTTGCTTGCAATTCAATTTATGCATTGAGAATATTTAAATAATACTTGTTTAATTAGCAGAATTCATTAATAAATAACTTCTGTAAAATTTATACGACTCTTTTGCTCGCAACAAATAGGAAAGAATTTATACGACTTTCGAGTAACACAAAATTCTTATTCCAGAAACACATTCATGAATGCTCTGTCATTTTGGAATCAAACATTCAGCAAATTATCCGTGATTTCAGAATTAATTCGAACATTCTGTAATTCCAAAAACTGCTTCAGATTAGTTGCACAGAACAAACTAATCATATCAACAATTATTCCTTTTCACAGTTTCTGTTCATGGTGAATTTAATAGTTCAAGAACAGTACCAAGAGTACTATCAGCGTCATTTACATCCTTATCAATTAATTTATTCGCAAACATTATTCAGGTGAATAAAAGAATTTAAAAAAAAAAAAAATTACTGAATGATTAAATTTTCAATTGATATCAGAAATACAAAATGAAGAAATGAGGAAAAAAAAAAACCTTCCGATAAACTTTTCGTCATCAAATACAGCGAATTTGGTTACAATCTCTCATTTCAGTGATTTTTGTAAAATATGAACTTTGAGAAGAAACGAAAAAATGGAAAAAAAAAAAGAAGAAAAAAGAGCGTTTTATTGATGATAACGGAATTTCGCAAATTTGACCAACAAGTTTAGGTAAAAGGTTATATTTGCTTTGTGACTGATAAATTTCGAGAAATCTTTTTTGATAATGATAAGAAAAAAAAAAGAAGGGAATGATATAAAGATATGGTTTTAAGGGAAAGAAGGAAGAAGTCGTGAAGAACAGGGGCGGAATTGGGATAGGAAATGGCTCAGTTTTATGCATTCCATCCTACTCAACTACTTTACCCCGAAAAATTTTAATCTTTCAGTTCCGTACTTTTATTAAAATCTTTTCCATTCGTTTCGCTCACATCCTCTCATCATCTTCTTCTTCCTTTTCTGATTCACAATGTTTATAATCTGTGACTAGTCTCGATGAGAAATCATGATTCCTTCTGTTGCTCTGATGATTGTGAACTGTGACCCAATTGTCTTTTCAAAATTCTTTGAAAATTTTGATCCATCTATCCTGACACACAAGCAATCATTTTCAGTTAACGATCGTCTCATGATCCATTTCATTGGTACCAAAAAGTTCCATCATTATCATTATCACTGCTATCACTATTTTTAACATTATTACTTTTATTATATTTTTAACAGTAAAAAAAAAAAAAAAATCTTCATATGTTAATATTTTACACTAGCTTATCATTACTTCGCTGCTAAAAGCAAAATTTTTTTTTTCTTTTTTCTTTTTTTTTTTCTTTAAACCTGATCAGACATTTTCATATTGCTGAAGGCGGAAAGCATTTCCGCATATCGACGAATTATTTCATCGAATGATTTTGTTGTTGATCGAGCAGATTTTTCTGCTCATCATTTTATCTCCAACTAAAGGTTTGTTTGATAAGCTTTGAATTTTGGTTAATTAAATTTCACCATAGTTTTAATATCTGATCGAATTACAAAAAGAGAAGTAATAAAAGAGTGAGTTTTTTTTTTTTTTTT